>VXAA01001163.1:1769328-1836510 GCA_013399115.1 Anseranas semipalmata | reverse complement strand
CTCCTATCTGAACTAACACAGTAGCATGTAATTGAGGGTGGATCACATTTAGGATAAACTACCCTGATTACAGTCCCATACAATAATAATGTCATCATGGAGTGAAAGTGAAGACAATGGGCTGGATTCTGAGCTCAGCTGCACTGGAGGAAAACCTGCATTTGGGAGAACNCCTATCTGAACTAACACAGTAGCATGTAATTGAGGGTGGATCACATTTAGGATAAACTACCCTGATTACAGTCCCATACAATAATAATGTCATCATGGAGTGAAAGTGAAGACAATGGGCTGGATTCTGAGCTCAGCTGCACTGGAGGAAAACCTGCATTTGGGAGAACCCAAAGATACCTCTCAGGTTTCTTTACTCACAGCCCTCCCTGCACGAAGCGAGCCCGTCCTCCTCCTGTGCCACCTCTGCTCCCAGCGCTCAGGACTCCAAACTCAACACACACAACAGCGTAGGCGGTGGGGAGCTCCCTGACCAAGCACAAAACAGCCTTTCATGGCCTGAATAACCAACCGACCTACCGTCACCAGTATGCCTTCTGCTCTTGGTGGTTCCTGCTACAACCCCAGGTAAAGCACAAGCAGTCTGTCTGTCCTTATGGCCTTACCTTTAGAGATATGGACCAGGAATATGATTTTATAGATTTATTCCAGGAGGAAAAAGGAGGAAGAAGCACTGAATGAAGCAACAGGAAAACACTGATTAAGGAAATAAAAAGAGCAGCAAAGGACACAAAGGAAAGGCAGGAGCACACTCCAGGCAAAGTGAACCGCTCCCTTGTTTAGCTGGTTTCTGTCCGAGCCTGCCGAGCATGAAAACCCCCCTTTCACAGGGGGACCAAGCTGGAATTCACACCTGGGAGTGGGACCTGCTGCGGGGATGGCCACAGAGCCCCAGGTCAGCTCGGATCACTTTCAGTGCTGCGGGTGCATAAAGGAGCTGAGCCCATCCCTTTACACCACACTGCTCCGGTAGAAAGCTGCGTTTGTTCAAAAGGGGCTGAATAGGCTTTGGGATTTTTTTATTATTATTTTATTTGTTTTTCGTTATTCTCTTTGTGTCTCTCGCTATCCCCAAAAGGCAGAGGAGTTCTGCAATCCCCACAAGAGCTTCTCCGGGCAGCGGTGAGGAGCAACGGGTGGGCACAGCAGCATGCCCACCACCGCATCCAGCGGGCCCAGGACACAGCTTCAGCAGAACACTGCATGCCAGCAGCTGCCGGACCCGATCCCAAACTCTCTTTGCCAATCTCATGCATTTGCCACCAAAGCTGTGTGCTAGAAATGATGTCTAACCTGGGGATGGTCCAGTGTCTAAGGTCCCAGAAAAACTGCTGCTTTTCTAACCTTTCTGTTCCTTTTGGGCTAAATCCTGATCCCCATCTCAGCTTGGTGGTACAAGTTCAGACCCTGGCATAGAATTAATTGCTTGCATTTTTGTTATATGTGATAACTAGAGGAAAAAGGACAGCAGCAACACCTGCAGCGCTGCACTGCTCTCCTCTCACAACTCTCCATCAGAGCTGGTCCACAACAGGGAGCGATCACAGCTTGTGTCACCCTGGCCCTGGGGAGCGGGATTTCAGCAGATGTGCATTTATACATCTGCATTTGGTCCCAAATGCTGGTCCCAAGCGTCCTAGCAGCCACAAACCCAGCACTCCCCATGCAGGCAGAGCCTTTCCTTGTCTGTGCGCTCACCTGCGGCAGGTATAGAGCACCAGGAGGTGGCTGCTCCTAGCACAGCGCCGCAGGAACACCTGGGAGGATCCAGGGCCAAGCTTTCGCCAAGGTGCTCCCGCACCCGAGCAGTTCTGTACTGCTGGGGGCTTCGGCTGCTGTGATGCAGCTCAAGCATCAGTTCCTCCTGATGCTTTACAGCAAAAGGATAAGCTCCCCCAAATCACATCTGCAGGTACTGCAAATGGAGTCACTTCCCCTCCCAGTCCAGATAAATTGCCTCAGGAACCAAGGACCGATAGATCAATGCTGTACCTTCTGTCCCTAGCTTGAGACAATTTGAAACCCAGCATCTTCTTCATTCTGTACACTTCTTTTGCCAGGCAATTCTAATGAGGTCAACATTATTTTCCTTCCTTTGCTCTAATCTCCTCAAAGAACAAAAGGAAATATGAAAAGAAAACACAATATTTATTGTAAATCAGTGACTTCTGCATTAAAATGATCAAAGTGTGTTTGCTGCACACTTGAAGTTCAGATGCAAAGGGATTTCCAACTTAAATAAATAAAAGATCGTTTTTCTGTAATGCAAATTTGGAGGGAGCAATCCACACAAAGTAGTCAGACACTCTGCAAAAGGGCTGTCCCCCTCCTACACCCCACATATTTTGCATGGTGGATGCTCTTAATCTTTTCAAAGGAAACATCACTCCATCAGGGCCTGCCACCATGTGCCAAGGGGAAAACAATGGCCTGTACTTGATGTACGATTACAAGATGCAGCTTCATAATACAATTTCTCAGTTCAGATATTGATCCTTGGGAGTGATGCAGTGTTGGGAATAGAGTGAAGCAGGGGGTGGAGAAATATCTGCTGCCTGTTTTCTCATCTAACAACTCCCCAAAGAGACAGAGCCTTATCCATCCCACATAGCCAGGCATGACAAGAGATCAAAACTCGCTGGGGACATGCACTGTGCCTTTCAGGTAAGTTATACTATTATTAATGATCATAAAAGAAACTATCATGGTATTTTGCATTTCTTTCATCTGGCAAGCCTGCGAGCACGTTTATTAATTGAGGAAGCCTCACTTTTCTGCAAGGTAGATTTCAGCACTTCCTTTCTGCAGCAGGAAACCGAGGCACAGAGTGTGCTGCTCACCGAGCACAGCCCGACCCCAGCACCGTCACTGTCACCGCATCGGCCTCACCGCTGCCTCCCATCACTGCCCCATTCCCCCCAGGTCGAGGCCAGCCCACGTGCAGCCATCCCCTTGGGTCTGCGTCCCCAAGGACCACACGCAAGCACGGACTCGCAGCCAACCTGCTCAGATGCCAGGCTGGACTGCTGCAAGCTAAATGCACTTGCAGGAATTCAGGAAGTACCACCTATTCCTGGAAAATCAGGTCTCACGTCTCATCCGGCATTGCCTTCCTTCTGCCACCAAGCTCCGTGCATGGTGCTGCCACAGGGCAGAGCCACCATGGTGCGGTGGCAGTCGAGAAATACATTGAGGTGCAGCACATCAGCGCTGCTCCCATCTCCGCAGCTAAAGCCAGGAAACTTCTCACAGGCAGCACTTGGGAGAGCAGGAGGCTTTCTCCTTCCATCTGTTTTCAGAAGGTGCTCTGCTTAACCCCGCAACCAGCACAGCTGGCACCATCTCACACATCAGGAGCTCTCACTCATCTCAAGGAGACACACGGAACCTGAAGTCACCAGAAAAAATATCCGGAATTCGCCAGAAGAAATCCCCACTGGAGGTTAGGGACATGCTCATGTCAGTATGTCCAAAGGGCAGGAAGGGGATTAGTGCATCAAAGCAACTAATTAGGACACCGAGTTGTTTCTGAAACAAGATCAGCTCTAATTCAAGAGATGCAAAATGGAAGTTGAACCTGAAATATTTGTGGCAGACTCTTGGATCCTGTGAAAAACAGTACACGTGTTTAACTGTATATAAGTGAATATTCCCATTAAGTGTGTGAAGTAAAACGTGCTTAAGTGCTTGCAGAATCCAGGACTAGATGTAAAACTGATGGGTAACAGGGGGATCAAAATTTGATGAAAGTTCACTTGCCCTCCACAGATTAAGCAAACCATTTCCCAAGATCCACTGAGAAATGGCAAAGCTCAGCCACAACGTAGTCTAGGCTCACTCGCAGACATCCACGCTTTTTGGAAGCTACACCAGGTTTACAGTTTTTCAGAAAAAACAGGACAAGCCCAGCACAGCTCCAGGCCCTGGCTAGGGATCACGCTGCAGAGCTTGGGTCCTGATGAAAACTCCTCTGAAGTCCAGGACTCTGCGGTCCTCCACAGTCCGTGGCCTCCACTCCACGACACCCTCACGCAGAGGCTGCTCAGCCCGAGCAGGACAGACCCCCACAGGCTCCTCCTGTACGTGACCACCACCAGGAGCTGGGCATGGACGCTGTATTTCTGAGTCAGCTGCAGCATCCTCTGCTGAATCCCAGCTGTCAGGAGCGGTGATGGACTCAGCTCAGCAGGATGCTGTTTGTTAAGCTGGAAGTCTGAAAGATGGCTTTGACTTATCTGAGTGAATGACTATATTAACATCTGATTTTTGGTTCCAAACAGGATAAAAATAGAGACTCCTATACAAATAAAACATTGCTCTATGTATATTGTGAACCCCATAATTAGCGGGTAATATTCACTCTTTAATTAAAAAAATAGTTATGCTAAATAGAAGGATTTTTGCTTAATTACAGGCTAATCCTATTTCCCCAGCATATGTGATATTTTCTTATCTCCCAAAATGGAAGAGGCACACTTGAATGGGAAGTAGTTTGTGTGGTATCCTATGACATGCAGACTCAAGGAAGGAACTCGGTTTTCCGTAGAGCTGCTCGCAGCAGGACAAGCTCTGAAACACTGCAGCCCAGGAGGCAAAGGAGTCAGCTGGGCTTGGCCAGCCCTCGCTCTGCTGTGCCCTTGGTCAAGTCTCAGGGGTCTGCGTTATGCCCCCTGCAAGCCTCCGACATGCCATGAGCCGTCAGCAAGCCTGGGGATGGCAGCTCCTAGGTCAGATGCTTTGACTTATCTGAACATCTGATGCACAGACCCTTCTGCGGCAAAAACCCAAGTCCCTATCATCAAGAAGGGGACAAAAGCTTTCAGGAGAAGAAATGCGTAGAGGAGCACGCAACACCGCAGCAGCACTGCCCCAGCAAATGCCTCCGATGGGAGAGCACCCACAGCAGGTACCCGAGGCTGGTGCCGGCTCCGGCCGCACCGATGGCAGCATCCGCTTCAGCATGGATCAGGTACACGAGGCTGAGCTCAGCCCAGCACCAGCTGTGGACAGGGAGGTCGGGCAGCCTGGTGGGACTTTCAGCGACACATTCGTGAGGGTTTGTGTCATGCAGCAGAGCACTGGTTAATTAAGACATCGTACTTAATGCTTGTTATTTCTCTAAAGGTATGAGGGTTTGAAAATGAGTTATAACAAAGAAACTTAACCTGACAAAGTCAAGGAACAATGCTGCCAAGTTACAGATAGAGAAAGTGAGGCCAGAGAAGCGTGGCAGCGAACCTTGCATCGGGTCAGCGGCAGGGCCGAAAACACCCAGGCACCACTGCCAGCGCCTGCCTCTAACCGCTGGGCTCGGCAGCTTTTGTGTTTCTCCTTTCCATTATGCATACCCTTCCTTTTTCCCCTTAATGATTTAGTGATGTTTGTTCCCTCACACTGCGCACAGACCTTGCAGATCAAAATAGCCAGTCATCTAAAAAAAATTCTTTATCCTTTGTTCTTCAAAGAAACCAAATAATCTCAATCCTTTGAGAAAACTCAAAGGGTGAAGGCAAAGCATCAGGACTGATGTGAACAATAGTGGTATATCCCCCGATGAACGAGTAGATCTCTAGTGCTGTGTGGTTATTAAAAAAAATAATAGTAATTCCTTGTAGTGAAAATTCTTGGGTCAATTACTTGTTGCCACAGGGAGATTTCCTAGGAGTTTTATTGTTATTATCACTATTCAATAATTATATGTAGCAACACAAAGGTGAATTTTTATGTGAAGAGATGCAATGTTTGGTAAATCTTAAGCAGCACACAGCAGAAGAGGTGGGGGGAGATCAAAGCCCCTACAATTCCTGTAACATTTTGGAGCCAATGATGGCCGTTTACTGCTTCTTTCAGAGGCCTGAAGTGTTTTTCCCTCACTTTGGAAGGTTAAATAGCGAGATGGCAGCGACTGGACACAACCACAGCATTTCTGCAACGAGCAGCATCCACAGGCAGCACGGTCTCGCTGCCACGTCCCCCACCTCTCAAGGTGGTGGAGGAAAACCCTTGGCTTCCCAGGGACAAAAATGAAGCCACCGTCTTTCGGAGCAAATGCGGTATTGCAGATGCCATTTCGACACTGATCTCGCTGGGTGGAGGACACCGTCTCCAACTTGGTTTTTGCCCATCACACTTGGGAGCACATCACACTCCAGGCAGCGCCCACTTGGGCCCTTGGAGCCCGCTCCTGCTCCCACCAGTTACACTCCAGTGGGCAGGAACAAACACAAAGTGGAGCTGGATGATGCGTCTGCAGATCGGTCTCAACAGAAAGCGCCTTTCTGATGCAAAGAAGAGTCACCTGTAATTCCCTGTTCAGTACCACAGTTTTGTGCACCAGAAGCACCTTCTTTGCAGCAACTTCCTCCAGCACGCGGAAGGCAAACGCTGGTTTGTCTTATTTTTTTCTGACTAAAGGCAAAAGGAAGTATCAGAAAGGGAAGAGGCCAACACATTTCCCCACACGCTATGAACTGGAGTCTCCCTCTGACAAAGTAAGGAGAAAACTAACATTAATCACCCTTTTTTAAAATACATATGTATTTTTAATATGCATGTATATACACACACAAATTTCTCTCATTCTGATGGGAACTACACGCGTGTTTCCCAACCACCTACAACAGAAATGCTCTGACTCACACCTGGAGCCTGCACCGAGAGCCAGGCTTTGATCCGGGGCACTTACTGCCTTCGACAGCCCCACTGCAGGGTTTGCGGGCACTGACTTCTCCATGCCTCAGCCTGCCAGAGCACACAGCCCCTGCCCAGCACACCCGGCATGCCAGCCCGGCCCCTGGCACCACAAGGACAGATGATTTATTTATTCCATCCTATTTTCCAGGTCTTGGAAGATTTGGATTTTGCTCCGTTCATGCTACCACAACGCAGGACTAATGCTTTTCCCAGTAACTCAACCCCAATCCCCCGGTCCCACTCAGAACACGGTTTGCACATCTGAACTGCATCCCAGGGGACCCCTGCGGGTGCCACACAAGCAAAGCCACTTGCAACCACACGTCTCGCAGAAGCAGGGCCTGCAGAAGGAACAGCTCCCATTTAGCTGGCTGCCTGAAGAGAATTAATCTAGTAAGTGCTCTGAAAAGCTGCATTCGGATGCGAGTGCTGATATGAGGTGCTGTCTGGGTATCAAATAGGTAGCTGAAATATGTCTATCAAGCCAGTACTCTTTGATCATCAGAAGTCACTCGGCATTTACACATCATAGGAGGATGCTCAACTCCAGAAGGCACAGAGTCAGCCAAAAAGGAAGAAGGATCAGCTGAGTATTTGTGTCTTAAAGATGCACAGCCATTAAAAAAATACAAAAGAGATTCACATATTCAACCTCCCAAGGGCAGCAGTGTCTTCTGCTCAGACAAGTTACGCATGCTTCACATGACTATTAACTCTACCATTCACCAAAGAGTTAAGAGATGTTTTCATTGCTCATGTCACCGAGTAATCTCACTTCTGATTCCTCCTACAAAATCATCCCACAGGATCTCTCCTGTATTATTTACAGCCTCTCAAAAGCCACTCGATAGCTGAATGGCAGGACAGGGCTGTAGAAATGCAGTTTATGTCTAAGGGCCATATCCTTGCCGTGCTTGGACCACGCCTCTGCAGCACAGCCACCTGCAGCTCCCAGGGCTAGTGCCAGCCCAGCACACAAACCTGGCTGAGGAGGAAGGCTTCCTCACCCCTCCTCAGTGCCCAGAAAGCCAGAGGAGAACATAAAATATAGACTTGCTTTGCTTCCATGACCAAAAGTGAGCATCGTGCAAGAGATTTTTAGACTCTATGGTTAAAAAAAAAAAAAAAAAAAAAAACAAACCTCAGACTGACTTCTTTTAACATTAAAACAGACAGATGGTGACACACAGGTGGGAGAAGCCCTGCCTGCTATTGCACAGGCACCAGGACGCCATGCGTGCTCCACACACCACAGGGAGCAGGCTCTCCAGGACACAAAGCACACCACTCCCTGCCAGAGCCTCTGCAGTGAGCCCCCCACACCCCCGCCACACACCGCTTACCTACGCAGCCACGTGCCTGCCAGCCGCCCAAAACTTTGTGCCAGGCTGCCCCAGTCCCGTTGTCCTCCAGGCCTGCAGCAGACTCACTGCCACCAGCACCAAGCAATCAGCAGCAGCAGGATGTGGTGCTGGGTCACTGATCCCCCCCCACCCCAGGGCAGAGCTCCCGGGGGGCTGGGTTTTGGGCTGGCCCTCATCAAGGTGAAACAAGGGGCACCTGTACCTTGGTGCAGCACCTGAGCTGCATCCCCACCTGGCACAAATCAGCTCCAAGCGTCTCTCTCTTAAATGTGTGGCCCCAGGAAACATTTGGTACACGGCCCCACGCTCGCCTGGCTCATTGCAAGTTCAATGTTCAGCTGAGCTTTGCCCAAAGCTTTTGCAAACTCCCTGAGCAAAGCTGGTCCTAATTTGGAGCTGGTTTGAACTCAGTTTGAGCTGATTTATAGTTTGGCATTAAACAACAACAACAACAGCAACTGTGCTTTAAAATGGCAACTTTGACCATAATTTATGTGAGGCCAGATAGAACTTGATGTTTACAGTTAAGTTTCAGTTAGATTTTGTAATTTTTGGTTTTTGTTCAAACAGAGTTAGAGCACAACATTGAAGAAGGAATGGAAAGCGGCAATTAATTCCCATTAACAGGAGGGTAGGTGTATAACACAGAGCAGTGCCCTTACGTGTATGACTAGCTGAAATGAAAGACAACAGCGGACGTGTTGCTTTGGGCTTGTCCCTGTGCTGCTTGGCCAGGATTTCTTTCCACACGCCAGACTCGACTTTGCAGCCCCTCAGACCACGTGTGCCATACACAGCGCTGCAGTCCAAGCCATTGCGGCGCTGTCTTGCAGCTACTTTCCTTGAGATCCCAGTATTTTAATGTCTAGGATTAGATCACAGTGCAAGCTGAACCGTTGGTATTTCTTCCTAGCAAGGAACTCACAAAGTAATGTTAATGTTTGAATACAGAGACCGAACCAATACTTGAAAATTCACTCCTCCCTGAGGTACCAAGGCCAGGTATTTTGTTTTTACAGAGGAATATCTGGAACTTTTTAATGGATTAAAAATGAGTTGCGGTGGGTCATTTGTTTGTGACACAGAAGAGGCTTCAAAGACCCACAGGCGGATCCAGCAGGAGCGTTCAGATGACTCACAGACTGATACAGGCCACCAGGCAGGAAGCGTCTCAAATGACTTGCTCTTTCGTGCCCACATCAAAGTGCCCCCGCGTGACTGGCAGCCTCCCTTCTGGCCAGCGGCACGGGTGGCAGCAGTGGTGCTGCAAGGAGCAAGGGGTACATGCTTTGGGGAGAAAGAAGAGAATTCGCCTCCTAGTTTGCCCCTGTGCAGGGGCTATGGCTTGGAGCCGGACCTTCTCCTCATGTTGTTTGTCCTGTTGTTCTCTCTTCCCCTCCTCATCCCTGCTTTATCCTTCTTTCAGCTGGGCAAGAGGAAGCCATGTGGGCATAAAAACCTGTGGCTTGACCCTCGGCCCCCCTTGTCCTTGCCTTGCCGCCGGGGCTCCCCTGCCAAGAAGTGCCACCCCGAGGGCACGGTGCGTGCCCGGCACTGAGGCAGGGGATGCGGCTGGGGATTCACCTTCAGGGGCCGGGACGAAGACAATGGGGAGAACACTGCTGTCAGAACTGGGTTGTGGATGAGGCCTTGGGCTCACGGATTTGGGAAAACACAAGTGAAGGGCTGGAGAACACAGTTGCTTGTAAAAGTGGTGGTGACTGTCCTGATTCTGCAGGCCAAGGACTAAGCCCATTGATCTCTGCAAAAGGCTGCAGGAGGTGAAGCCCGCCTGCATTAATTCAAGGCAGATACACAAGCAGCAGCCACATGCACCACGTGGCAGAGAGAACCTCCAGAGTTCATGGCAAAGGATGGCGGTTTAATGAAGTTTATTGTGAAATTAGCTAGGAAAACTACATAAAGGGAGGAGAAATATAGCCTGTACAGTGTGTGAGATCATTATATTACAGAGACTTTCAAGGCCATCTCATAAGGAGACACTGAAAAAAGACCTTACGAGAGACTAAAAAAATCCTGCACCTCTTAACATCCTGCACTTTTAACCAAAGGCTGAACTTGCACAGAGAGCAATGCTTTCCATATTTAAATCCAATCAGCACGATGGCAGGCCAGGAGGAAATGTATCCAGGCTTTGGAGCCCAGCTATGAAGGGGGGAGCATATAAAATGGGGTCAGTTGGGAAAAGAAGCTAACAGAAACCCTGGTGCAGCCACCAGTTCACTTTTTGGTTTTAAGAGGCAGCCGGTTACTGTTCTACCAACTCTCCTCCATCCTGACATGGGTCTGCTGCATCAGTGGAGGAGCAGGAGCTGCTCTCCCACCTGCCGTGAGCAGGAGAGAGCTCCTTTGTGCTTGTGCCCAAGACCTGCACCTCGTGGTGGTTTGTAATAAAACTGCAGAGCAGAGCCTAACAGCGATGGGACATCGTGTAGGTCCACGACTGCTCCCTCCCATTGCTCATGCAGATGGTGCTCACAGATCACCCACTAGCATTGCAGGCAGTTGCGAAGATGCTGTCCTACCTCTCAGCCCCGTGCTCAGGCTACAAGGCTTTGTGCCTCTCCTGAGAATGATTGTGCACCTTTATTCCCTAAATCGCAGTCAGGAGAATGCCCAGCAGGAAGATGGATTCATGTTTGGTCCTCAAGTGGAGCCATGGCAGGGATCTGGTTCTGGAACTCCACCTCCCCAAAGCTCTGCAAGCCCGGCTCCTGGCAGCTTCTATTTGGATCTGAGGCCAGGTTTGCAAGGAGCGGGGAGCTCCCAACTTGCATTGGCAGCAAGGGAGGTGGAGAAGGGCTCACAAAGAAAATTTGGGTTTATTAAATCATGTTTGTTTAGTGTTACCAATCTAATTTTGAATTCAGCATTCTGAATAGACCAACCAGACAAATGACCGGCTTGGGTATTATCCTCCTGCAAACACTGCATGCAGGACAGAAAACTAGGAGCAAACACCAGGGGTGGATGTGGGACTGTATCTGACGGTGCAGTCTTCCCTCTCTTCAGGAGCTGGGGAAGCTCTTGCAAGAACAAGCTTGTGTATATTCATCAATTTTCTCAGAAAGAGGTTTGTTCTAAATCTCCAGTAGTGGGTTCTAGGAAGGCCCGCTCAGTGGCTGAATGCCACAGCCATTACTGCTAAGGAAGCTGATCAGCAAGCTCTAAAGAGGTGTCCTGGTGAGGTGATCACCCAGGTCCCTGTGCCAAACCAGCAGCACTCTGCCCCTCGGATATAAGGGTTTAGGAACTGTGCAGGTGGCCAGAACTTTCAGCCATGGAAAGGAGCACAGGCTTGCTCCACTCGCAGGGAAGAACTGCATGGACTTCAGCTGGCCTGCTGCTCTGCTTCTGTCTCCCAGCCTCCCTGTGCCCGGTGCACAGCGCGCATCTCGCTCCAGCTCTGGGCACTCGAAGGCTCGGGCTGGCTGCTGCCAGCTCGCCGGAGCGCACGGTCAGGGGTCAGGTAGGGAACCGGTCTCCGGTATGTCTCAAAAGTTTACCATTCCTAACAAGGCTAAAAAGATGGCATCTTAATTAGACATAAAAATTACCTCAAATTCGTTAACTAATTACAAGGGAAAGTCCCTGCAGCAGATGCCTGGATTGCCTAAAGTGCTGCTTACTCCTAACTACTAACTTTGAAAAAGGATTCTGCTATTAAAGCATGATTTAATTCCAAAAGCACAACAGACATTTATTTTTTATCACGTCTGTCCCATCTGATCCCTTACAGCTTTTACGAAGTGTGCGCGTGAGGCAGGGACTGGGGCGTGGGAAGATGTCCTTACAGCTGCCTGGGACCCTTCACAAGTGGCACCGGCTGCCTTCCCAGAAGCAATCCATCCAGTACCTGGCACACGTGCTCTGGGCTTCAACTGGTGCCTCTACAGCTCTGTCAGGAGTAAAATACTGAATGGCCTGAGGGCTGAAGCATGAAGTTGTCAAGTAGCCAAGAATAAATGCAGCCAATAAACTACCTATGATCAGCAGGAGCCCTTCCGCTTTCCTTCCCAGTGGGAGCTGATAAAGCAGGAGACGAAGATGAATGTTGTGGTTACTCCTCATCGCGCCAGATAAGGACTTGCACTGGAAATACCATTTGTACCAGTGAGCACGTATCATCGCTTCCCAACCTGCTGGTGAGGCGCAGCTGTAGCAGGCTCTGGGTACGCAGGAAACCAACAGGGCTTTTCATTGACCTCCTGAGTCAATGTGCAAGTGTTGTGAAACCCTCCCTTGCATGGAGTGGCTCAATTGTTCAGCAGAGTGATCTTGCAATTTGCTGACAAATTGAACTCAGTGGAAACGTATTGCGCTACGCAGAAATATTTGCGAGAGGTGGGCTCACTTCAGGGAACACCAGTTATGTTTTCGATCTTTAACTGATAGCAACTTGCATGCAACCTGAAATAATACACTCTCCACTTTGCTTTGAAAGGGTGTTTTCATGTTCAGAGAGCTAGCACAGGGAAGCAGGAAGCAATCTTGGCCAGCAACAAAACAGCAATTTTGATATGATCTCGAGAGAGAGTCATACGAAGGCTGGGTGATGTGCCCATTTCTCACCTACAAGGAAGTTTTGCTAGTTCCAGTGGGAGCTGCAACAGAGAGAAGGTGTGACTCAGGGAGAGGAGAGGTGGTGGAGCTTGGCTGAAGCATTCAGCTGCCATGGTGCTGGATCCATGATGGAGTGCGGCCAGAACCCCACCTCGATCTTTAGCAGTAATCCTAATTAGCATCCCGTGCTGCACACTGACGTCAAAGAGAAATAATCTTTGTGTTACAGGCTAATTTCTTCCTCCCAGTTTGAGGGAACAAAGGAGGGCTACAGGGGTGAGAAGGGGCAGTAACACCAACAATGAACATGATGGAGATGAAGGAGAAGTTGCTTGCAGAAAAGAGAGCTCTGAGGCAGGGACCAGTGCTTTGTTGTGGGGTTTCAGGCACTACAGTCACACCAGTAACGCTTTCTCCCAATTAACTTGTAATGAGAATTGAGTTGGACCAGTTTTGCTTTGCTGTGGCAAAGGGCAAGAAGCTCCTGAGGTGTCTGCACCAGGAACCATGAAAGATGCTGCCACCGTGTTCGCATTGCTGGAGTACCGCATCCAGTTGTAGTGCCCTTACCGATTTGAATACAGAAAATGCGGAGGGATTTCAGAGAACCACAAAAAATGACCCAAATTTCACAACAGCTTGTCCCATACCTGCCATCCCGAAGCCGGAGGGGCCTCCAGCTCTCCACCAACGGCTGCAGCGTGGGCTCACCGCTGCCTCCCAGCTTCGTCCCCTGAGGAAGAGGCACTGCCCCCCGTGATCACCCTACCTAGGAGAGCTGCTCAGATGTGTGTTCCTGAACTACACACAGCAGTCCCAAAATATTTGCCCTCCTCCCCTCTTGAGGCTGAAGGAATGCCTTAAAACGTTTCTAATCATGTAATCTCAGCTGTCATATGACCTCAGCAAGAGAAAATTCAAAGGAAATTGTTTGCTTAAACCTATCATTAGCAAGCCTCCCCCCCCCCTCCTTTTAAAATAAACAAACAAACAAACGAAAAACCCCACAGCCTGTACGGGTGTTGTTGTTTTCCTTTCCCTAGAAAGCTGGAGGAATTGCATGCTCAGGGAACTTCAGCTATTCAAGGCCGCTGTGAAACCCACACCGCTGGCTAACAATCCATCCCTCTGCTTACAGGGGCATTATCAATAAGGAAAGCCATAAATCGTCCGCTGAGCAGGAACTCAAAGACCAAAGCCGTGTAACTCAAACAGGCTCAAAGCAAAAGAGTCCCTTTAGTGTGAGGGTGGTCTGTGTAAAGTTAGGAGACACCTGCTAGCAAGTCCTGAGACACTAGCATCTGTGTAAACTTGCCCCCTCCCTGCGCCCACAGCCCTTATAAGGTGTTGAATGAATCAGTTCCATGAAAAAGGCTCTGTTTGGGGCAGTTCTGAGGCTTACATATACCTAAGTAAAACAGAGCCAGCGCTGTGCAGCCCTGGGATGGATTACCAGGGACCACAGGGAGGCCTATTAATTATTGTGACAAGCCGATCTGCTCGCTGACTGGTGGCTCGAGCTGCGCGCGGAGGGGCGGGCGATAACAGAGCCGCCTGTGCGAGGGCCTCGGGAGCGCGCGGAGGAGTCGAAGGGATGCGAGGAAACCGGAGCGCGAGGGGAGAGCCCGGGGCTGCGGGGGCACCCGCGCCTGGAGGGGACAGGGCCAGCCCTGGCACCCGGAGCACCCCGGCACCATCTCAACGGAGGGGGCTGGCGGCGCGGATCCAGCCGTCCGGATGGGGGGGCTCCGGTCCTTCACCCACTGAGATCCGCCGCAAGCAGGATTTGAGCACCGATTTATTTTTAATTGAAAAGCAAAAGCTAAACAGTGAAATCTCTCCACACAGGCCATCACGTTCCCTATGAATTAAACAGCGGGAATATATTAGCACTGGCAAACTGAAATCTGGAAATACCAATATTTCACCAAAGCTGTTGTTTAATATGCAGAAGAGTCATACACATTACTCTGAAGTTTCTAGCTGTAGGTGAAATCTTCTCATCACCACCTCTCGGTATAATACACGCTTATCTTAAAGGACATTTACTTTCCTGTGCTTACCGACTGTATTTGAATTGTCAAATGACACTTTGCGGAAAATATTAAAACCTAGAGGTCATGGAGAACCCGACTTGAAAGCGGGAACACACATTCTTTCGTCTGAGCAAAAGTGCATATTTGGAATTTTAAATGCAAATTTTTTTTGGAGGAAGAATCGCTTTTCTGGCAGTCGAGTACAGACGGAGCATTTGAAAGAAGGTTCTGCTTTAATTTTTGACAAGTGTTGGGAGCAGATACCCTGCACTGCTATCAGAGGGAGGGGATGGAGCAGGGCTGCGACAGCAGGGTAACGGGGAGCCGGGGGGCCTCACACACCCCTCTCTCTTATCCCTCCAGCCGGGGTTTCCACACGAGTGCCCCTGCTCCCAGAGCAGCTCGCGGGCGGTCTGGCAGCCCGCTCCCTCGGGGGGTCTGCGGGGCCCTGTCCCCCCTGGCCGCGCGACCTTTGGCTCCGGTCCTAAGCCCCAGCAGAGAGCCAGGCTCCGGCTGCTGTGATACCCGCGTGGCTGGGGCTGAAGAAAGGCAGGCGGTATCTGGCTTATATACTCTGACTGCAGGAATGTTTTCTTTCTGAGGGATAAGGCTTATCTGTTCCCCTCATTCGTACTTCCTTTTAGGGTGTTCAGTGAACGGACAGGAAGGGGAAAGTAAAGACATTTGGCATCTCTTTAAAAAATCCCGGAGCAAAACCCCCTCCCAGGACACTTGCAGATTAGCCATAACCTTCCTGTTCTGCGGTGACAATCCACGGGACATGCCGAGGTGCATCCCAGGACGTGCCTTGCTGCAGGGCCAGCCCTGCCAAAAGTGCTCAGGCAGCAAGCAGTGAGCCAGCAAGCCTGAGAGAGGACGAGAAGCGACCTTGCGCGGTGCTGAGCCAGGTTGCAGGGAGCACAGCCTGCCCCAGCAAGGCACAGAGGTGAAGACAAAAGCCCCAGGGCTTCTGAGCGCCGAGCTTGCCCGACACCTCCCGGTTCCCCTTGTGCTGGTAGGTCCGAACGTCTGGATGCGAGCCCCAAAAATGTAGAGGTCGCTCTGAAGAAAAGTGGGTGAAAGAAACCTGCAGATGATGGAAGCTGATTCCCATCACGAGGCCCTTCCCTTCCTCTTTGCAAATAAAGACATGGTTTGAGCCACGCAGGCTGCAGCCCTACCTTGCTCCTGCTGGTAACGGAGGGCAAATGTCCAGCGCCATCACCATCACTGCGCTTACCGCTGTGCCTGCAAATACACTCATTTCTAGCCCACGCTGAAATCCAAGTTGCTCACCTCCTCCCGGACATTCTAACCTAGGCAACCTGCATCGGTCTGTGTAGATGTGCTCGCAGTCACCCCCTCACCTCGCTGTGAGTGCAGACCCTCCTGCACCGGCAGAGCGCACCCCGACCTGAGTGTGACCCAGTGCACGCCGAGCCCCCCGTGCCGGCAGGAGGCAGCCGCACTGCCCGCCGCCTCCACGGCCTCCTCGCCATCAGCGGGGCCCGCTCCGGGCTCCGCGCCTCCTGGAGAGCTCCTCGGTGCTGATCTGAAGCTTGGATGCGGCGTTGTTTTTATAGAGAAATGACATTATGACAAATGGCGAAGGATTAAATTACACTTCAATCAAATCAAGCCAAACCAGTAGGGATTGAGGTCCCAGTGGAAAGTATACATGGAGTTCCTCAGCTTCCTGATTTGAATGACTTTGTTCTTCTTCCAGAGAAAAGGGGGGGCGAAGGAGAAGAGAGGGGAAAGGGAGAGGAGGGGGGAATTTGGCCTAAAATGAAACATTTTCCTTTTAAGTTGAACATTTGAAAATGGCTGGGAGGAAAGAACTGAAACACTGTAATGGCTGATACTGAAGAACAGCCTGGGACTTCTGCTTTTCGAGAACAGAAGCCAGGGAGAGAGCTGTGGTGTGAAAAAGGCAACGCTGTGTGCCTTGAAGGGGAAGGTGTTTGCAGCAGCCCATCTCCTGCAGACACTGAAAACCCCCTGCAAGGCACTAACCCAATTAGCTTTGCGAAGAGCTGTGCTGTGAAAAGGCAAAGGCACTGACAGTGGTTTTGGTAAAGGCTAAAGACAGCTTCACTCTGCCTTGCACTCCCATCAGAGTCACTTTATTATCTTTGTATTACCAGATCTTGCACAGGTTGGCTCAAGAGCCTTTAGCTCTGCATCTCTTTCCAACTGGAAAGCCTTTCTTAGCAGCGTGCTGGCTCACAGCACTGTTTTGAACATGGGAGCATTTCTAAATGCTGCAGAAATAGTCATTCCATGAATGGAACTGGCTGTAGATGGATAGATAAACAGACAGACAGACACCACGCTCTAGAAGTTGTGTCGGGTACTTTGCTCTAGAGTTTCTCTTAAATACCCCCTGAGTGCTAATTTCTATGTGCAAATCTTGAATATTGTGCCTAATAAATCCCATTAGAGAAAGCCCATACAAGTCAAGTAGAACATGTCAGGGACCCTTTGGCTCAGGTCGTCTCAGAGACAACCCATCAGGTTGTCTCCATCACTCCTTCTGCAGAAGGGAAGGAGTGATGGACAAGCTCCGCTCCATTTAAAGGGCAGTTTACGTTATTCTGGTCATAAGATGTGTGTCAGCCATGGGTGTACCTGCTAGAAGACCATCTTACAATTCACAGATAAAAATTTTAGTCTTACTGAAATGAAAGGCAAAAACCCCACCCCAGCAGGGCTAGAATGTCATCCTCAATATACAGTAAAGCCACTTCCACTGAAATAAGAACGAAGCACTCACTGGCACACGTCTACACGTGCTCAGGCGCATACTCAAGCCTGCAGCTCAACGGGATGAAAAGCAGAAGATCATCCCTTTGCAAAAGTCTTTTTGCTATGAAGTTTCTCCCCATAGTAATAGGCTTTGCAAAGTATTTTAAAGAATAACTTAAGCAATAATTCCCAGGAAACCATTTGTTACCTATGGTTAATATCCTATCTGTTCACATCACATCTCAACTTTCTGACACAGAAATCAAGGAGAACACTTGCAGAAATCAAGATCCAAATTGGTTCAGCCTCTGAGGATAATAAAGACTTAGAAATATGTATAAATGTAAGTGGTTTTGAATAAGGACAGCATTTCAAAAAGCAGTTGAATTGTTACTTTGAAACAAGTCATTATTTTCTGCTTTTTAAAATTCCAATCTTTAATAGGTGATGAGATCCAGACCGCCAAGAACCAAGAAGAGTTTTTGATGCAAATGAAAAGCAGCATTTAAGAAGTAGAAGTATCCCATAATAGAGCCCACGCCAAATTGTCAGCTCCAAGATCTGCCCGGAACATCCAGGGGAACATCAAGCCCAGGAGATGAGAGCAGGAGGGCTCAGAGGCCGTCTTCTCAGGTGTTGACCTCACGATTCCCCGTTTCTCCTGGTGAGAACACCTCAGGGCTCACACCGCAGCCCCGACTTTGAACATCACCAGGCAAGGAGCGTGGAAGGTCTGTCCTGGAGCCGGCTGCAGACACACGGCATGGGCAGAGGTTGCCACAGCAGGGAAGGGATGGGAGGAGAGCTCCTGAAGTCCCCTGGGACTCTGTTTTCACCAATCTTGTCCCTGCCCGGTGTCTCAGGAAAATCTCCGTGTTCCAGTGGGATTTGTGAAAAGGCCAGAGAAAATCTGCAAGATTCTCATTCTTGTGCAAACGTTTTCAGAAACGACAATGGGAGCAATGGCTGAGCAGAAGCTCGGTCGGTAGGCAGCTGCCTGCTTGCCCTGGCTGTGCTGCAGTTTTGAGCCCAGCATCTCGGTGCAGCACCCAGCCTTCCCCCGGTGCCATTCGGGGAGGAAAACCACTCGGCAAGGAAGCATCATGGGCATGAATGTGAGCCCCATGCCGTGGGGCTGCCCCGCGGCACATGTGCAGGAGGAAAGTGGGCAGCGGGGCAAAGATGGGAGCTGGCCCTCGCAAAAAGGCCCAACTGGCAAACAAACGGCCCTCGTCCCACGTTGTTCAGAGGTGGCTCAGAAAATAAAAGGGCTGCAGTCGGGATTGGAGGGAGCAGCCAAAGTCATGTACATCTATTTAACAAGAAAACTCATTGATAAGCAAACCACCTGATGCTTGCACAGCAGAAAAGAAAACACCTGGTTCTGCCTGTGGGTTGATAAGCCAATATCTTTAATCTTTTTTTTTTTTCTCTTGATGACTGAAGTACACACTCTGTGCGGCCCTATGCTCCAGCCACATTGGTAATAGTAACAAAGCTTTGATGTCCCCCTCATTCAACAGAATGTTGTTTAGTTCAAAGCGAAGAACAGAGGCAATTCTTTGCTTTTAAATTATTAGCTCCCTAAGTCTTCTGTAATGATATAGTTTGACTGAAGTGTGCAGTTTATTAACTACATAAAGACGATATTATTAGAGCAGAGAAAGGCAGCCGAAAGTTTTGCCTTTCAGCTCAGCAGCAGGGGTTTTTGATACTTTGATCTCAATCAATGCTAAATGTCTTTGTGAGATAGAGGGAGCAGCAGAAATTACCTTTGGCACCATGACTACATCAATTATTTAGTTCTTTTTCTTATAAATTAAAGTGTTCTTCAACTTTTACCCCAATTTTTTCTTCTTTTTTTTTCCCTTCAGTTGATTGGGGAAAAAAAAAAAAAAAGCCAACTAGAAGAAGTCTGGCTGTGCACGTTAATAAAATTCCCACTGACCTTTCCCAGTCCCGGTCTGGAAGGGTCTTGTCTGGGGCGAGGAGACGGATGCACGAGAACAACAACAGCAAAAGGGTAGCTTGGGTTAATGTGCTGTTTAACCAAATGACTGCATAGGTTGTTATTGCAAATTTGTCCATGTCTGGTCTAATTTTTTTTCGGTCATTTCCAATATTGCTAGCATGAATGAAGCCAGAAAAATGGGACACTTGATGAAAGCAAAAGGATTGCTCTGAGCAGGATTTGAAGTGCTGGTATTTATCAAAGTTCCTTCCATTGCTCCCAGCACAGTGCAGCAGAGGGAAAGTTTGAGAGCGAGAGAGGGCTGCCCCACCTCGGGTAATAACGCGAATAAATTCAGCTCTCCTCAGGCGCCAGGCAGAGCCACGGGGGCGGCAGCAGGCTCCTGCACGCTGCACTTGGGGTGCATTCACCCTCGTTACAGCCACTAACGTGAAGTAATTAGGGTGGGCCAAAATCCTACCCATATACAAGTGGTGTCCCATCTCGAGTTAGTCCCCTATGGCCAGTGGAGGGAACAAGCCATTTCCAAAGCTGATTCATCCCATCCTAAGAGGGGTGACCGACCCCCTTCCCTGGGGACAGAGGGGACCCAACATGATGGGAGCTGAGGTGAGTGAGGATGAAGCAGCCCAGTGCTTCTGCCGGATGGCAACAGGTGGATAGACATTTCGGGGGAATTTGTGCTCTTTTAATACCCCAGGGAAGAGACTGGGCTGATGGGCAGAGAGCAGAGCCAAGGAGGAAGGGTATTCCTGCGATTTATGGGACAGAATTGGTGGCTGGGCTTCTGTGCTGTGGTGTACCAGAGTGGGTTAGAAACCACTGGAACCAGAACCTCAGCTGGCAAGGCGAGCAGCAGGACCACGGTGGTGCCGAGGAGCAGCTTTACAACGCCCCCGAGCCCGATGCAGCCGGAGGGTTCAGAATACTGTCCTCTGGCCTGAGAAATTTCTGTGAGGGAGAAATAAAAGAGGGCTTTGCAGAGATGTTGAAGCATGAACTATGGGAACTTCGATATATTTATATGTAGAACATGTTGGAGAACAACATAATTCTGTTTTCATGGTGATCAAAGTTTTGCAAGAGAAGGACTTGAGACAGTGTGCTAAGCTGCTATGGCAACATGAATTTTAAAAAGTAAACTGACTTGCAAGAGCTTATCTTTTCCTCTTTACTGTGGTGTAGAAGAGATATGGGAAGTTCTACCCTAAAAGGGATCCCGCGAGGTGCTCACCTCTGCTTCCGGGCCAGGCGCATTGTGAAATGCATAAAACATGTCCCTCGCGGCAAGGGGAAAATTCCCCCGCTGACTGGATTTCTTCCTGCATCCCTGAGGCTCTGCACCCCAAAAAGCTAAGTCATGATGATGCCTTCATAATACATTTATCATAATTCAGACATTCAGATGTCGGGGTGAATGTACCGTGAACCATTTCAGTTCCACTGAGAACCTATTCTGGGACCTGAGTAGGATGCAATGCACTGCAGCCCTTACACAGAGGTGAATTCCACCCACGGAGCACGGTTTCCAAGAGCATCATGACGTGGGCTCGGCTTACATCTCAGCTTTCAAGCCACCCTCACAAAATGTGAAGGCAGCGGCATCGGGAAAGTTTCTGACGGCTCATCTCACCAGGGGATGCTGTGAAGAGCTGTCATGCTCTGAGTCAGCTGTTCTTCCACGGCTGGCATTTCGGGCAGGAAGAGCCTGCTCGCAGAACTATCCAAACCACGCGGCCTGCCAAAACCACACTGGGAATCTCATGGGAACCAGCTCTCTCCTGAGCCAACGGGTACTTCCTGCTCCTGAGGCCTGATCCTGCGGGATGCTGAGCATTCTTTGTTCCATTTTTAAATTAACAAGACTTGAGCAATGCATGGTCCAAGACTTCCGAAAAAAAGAGGTGCTTGGTGTTTTTGGCACTTGGGCTCTATGCCTCAGCTGGAGAGAGCAGGGTGAAATGTCAGGCTGGAAGGAAGATTTGAGAGATGCCGATCGCCTGGGAAGCAGATCTGTAATTCGGACACTTAAATGGGGGCTCGGCTGCACTGAGATGCCGGGTCCCATCCTCCAACCTGTGGGTCGCGCCCATCAGTGCGTGCCCCCGGCACCACCGCAGAGCAGCCCTGGAACGTCAGAGCAGCTCTGCCCCAAAGCTGGCAGCGCAGGATCCTGCCCATTGCTCCCAGCCTGTCCCAACAGTGTCCCCTTGAGGCTGTTGGCCGAGGCAGCCTGGGAAGAGCTTTCCCTGTGGCGTGGGGAACCCCAGAAGCCGCCCTTGCTTTTCAGGCTGGCCCACGGCTGCAGAGCGAGGATGCAACAACTCCAAGCGCGCGTGGGTCAGCCTCAGCGCAGGAGGCTGGAGGAGCCCAACACGCGGCGTGGGACCTCCACCTGGGAGCGGAGAGCATTGTAGGGGCCGCGGGGCTAGTTAAGCATCTTCCTTCTCCCTTCCCAATTCATCCAAACAATACCTGAGGTCCGACCACTGCGGCACGTCAGCTCAGGCGCGGAGCTCTCCCGCAGCAGGGCTGCGTGGTGCGGGCGGGCGTCCTCCTCCCCGCCAGCAGCACCAGCAGCTGGCAGGCCACGCAGCCGCGGGAGGCAGGGCACGGGGCTCCCTCGCTGCTGCCGCAGCCTCCTTTCTTCTCTCAGCCAAACAGCAGGGAGTTTTCTGAGAAACTGCCCACGGGGAGCGATCACTTTTTCCAGTCATTAACCTTACACATCCCTCACATTATCGGAATACTTTGGATGTCTAAGTTGCTGCAGTGAGCTAATTCTTCCAGGTGACTCCAGGCAGCTTTAAATGGGCTACTGCACAGCGAGGGGATTTGAACTGCCGGAGCTGAAAGCACTCCAGACTCCAGCACGCCAGGCCTCCGACGGGGGCGAGATCCTCAGATGTCACCGTGCGAGCGCGGCAGAGTGGCAGGAGGGACACGGGGCCTCTGGAGCTCTGGTTTCTCTGCACCTGGGGGGTCCGTGGACCGCGGGGTCTGATCGGAAGGAAGGAAAGTGAGGCGCAGGCTGGAGATTGACTGCACAGGGACCTGCCCCCCTGGGAAAAATATATACAAGTCCACAAACCATAAGAGATTGAAAGAAAAGCACTGCCCTGAAGGGGTGAATGATGGGAACCCCCAGTGCTGTCCTATGGGATGTGCATGGATCTATTTGTCTGGATGTCACTGCTTGATAGTCAGAGGGTGTCTGAGCCCTGGCACAGCAGCCAGTCTTGGATCCTGAAGTCTTTCCTCTGGTTTCAAGGAGGAACATGAGGCCGAGGAACCATTTAATCCCTCGGCAAAGAAGGGGGGATTTTCATAGTAAGTCCCCTAAGAAGCAGAACAGGTCACCGGGAAGCATGAGCTTTCAGTCACTCGTGTGCTGCTGGAGAGCCAGCACAGCGTCAGCCTGGCCTCCGCTGAGCAACCGCAAAGCCCTGGCTGCAGATAAAACGCTGATTGTCCCCACCGCGGCTCACTGGAAACCACCCCAGTGGCGTTTCCACAGACCCCTCCGTGCCTCTTTGCAGCAAAGGTGGGGGCAGACCCACCCCTTTGGCAGGGGTTTCTCCGCGTGTCCCCTCTTCCCAGGGGCTAGCTGACTGCACGCCGTTAGGAAGAGCTTCTTCTGATAACTGGCTGTTACACAGCACCGGTTATGTTACTCTTGCAAAGTGTGTAATAAATACCGGGAGCGCCTGAGTTTACCGTGGAGAACACGCGCGTTTATCAGCTTGGGAAGCTGGGACAAGACGTGTGTCTATCCCAGGGAGCTGAGGATGCCTGGAACCGAGGTGGGGAGGGAGCCAGCCTGGGAATCTGGTGTCCAGCATCCACCCCGGCTCCGTGCATGCTGGGCAGCGCAGAAGAGAAGGGAACCACAGGCGATGGGGTTCCACGTGACGGCATTTACTGTCTCCACAGAGCGTGACACAAGTCCCCATCCCGGAAACACACCACAGATCCACTGCATCTGTTGACTTCTGAAGTAGGAGGCAAGGAGGTCCACAAGAGGAGCCTCAGATCAATGTGAGAAATATCAATATTGTAATAACTCTTATAATATTAATGGGCATGATATTAAATGGAATAATTTAACTCTTGTCCATCACAATTCTTCCTACCGTTGTGTGTACTGGATCACACGTTACAACTGACCAATCAGGAGCGGCTGACTAACAATATTAACAAAAACTATCACAAAAGACACCACATTTGTCTCTCATGGGCAGTGGGTGGCCACTCCTAGTGACTCCCACAGCAGAACCAGATCCTTCTGATAAAGCAATGCCAGTAAGAGCAAACACACAGTTGTCCAGAGAGAAGCACGGGACCTGCAAAGTCCTGTTACCCTCGGTCATACCAAAACCTGGCATGCAGGCACCACGACTTCTGATGCAGCGAGGACTACCCAGGTCTCATCCACACTGTATTCTACCAAACTTACATCTCCTTTGCCTTTTTAGAGAGCTCTTGAGGACGATCTGTGGGTGTCTGCCCTTTCTCCCCACTTTGAGACAGCTGCCAGGGCACAGCATGGGACAAACCAGCCGTGGGGAATGCAGGGTCAGGTCTGTGTTCTGCACAGAGAAGCCCCCGTGTGCTGCCGTTCTGCATCAGGCTGTTCTGGTCCGGCAGGATGTGGCTGCACTGAGCCAGAACCCCAGGGAGTGGGGAGCAGGGACAGGGACTGTGCAGACAGCACCCTCCTGCTGGACCTTTGCTTTGGGGTGGTGCATAGTTCTGCTCCTCTGGGAAAGAGGCTTTGGAAATGGAGATGTCACGGTCTACTGATTTTCCCAAACTACCCTGAAGGCAAGAACTGTGCTACAGGTTTCGGAGCATCTGACCATGGCCCCCACAGCCTGCCCACTGCGGCTCTCACGCTGCTCAAAGGGGCTGCGTTTTCTGCGAAGCCAGCCACATCCAATGCACTGAACAGCAGCTTTGCCTCCTGCCGTGCAGATGGGGACCACTGAGCATGCAGGAGGAGAGACTTTAAATCCTGCAGGAGAAATCAGCGTGATGAACCACGTCAGCCACACAGGCAAAACTTCATTTACACTTAAAAAGTACAAAATAGCAACATCAAAAGTCACAGGCCACATGGCCAATTTACAGAATAATGGCCCACATCACACACATCTAGGAAACCCCTCCACACTTGAACAAAAAAACATCTTGAAACACTGGCGCAACATAAGGAAAGCAATGTTCTAACACTCTTGATAACAACACGCTTAAAAATTGTGGCAATGCATCAGTCTAAGTTTGGAGAGGCTCAAAATGCCAACATAAGCTTGTTTCTGATCTTCCCAGGTGTTGCAGGGCTGCAGTCCAATTCACAGTTTCAAGACCCATCCTGGCACTGAGAAGCCACAAAAGGGAAAGTGGAGCCATACAGAAGTGCTCTGGAGCCTTTGCTGCTCTCCTGCACCGCTTGCTCTTGGGGATCCTTTTTGGTTTTGATTAAGGAATGCCATACAATACATGGCTTCTCAGGAAAGGTTTGATTTTTTTTCCCCAGCTATCAGCTGCCTCTTAATGAAGTTGCTTTAAAATTAAAAATTCTTATTAATAATAAGAGGCGGACCCAAGCTGGGGACACAAACGTGCCCAGTCTTGGCAGTGCTTGAGGTCTCTCAGTCCTACTCTCAAAAATGCCTGCAAGCTCTGCTCCAGCTGTGTTGTGTACAGTGTGCTGACACCTCATGGCCAAGCAAGTAACTCAGATAAGACACCATTTCCCAGGATACATGTACATAAATTCTCCATCTGCTATGAGGCAAGAAATGAGGTTCATTTATCAAGAAGTTTGTAATGAATGGATTTGAGTATACCAAAGATAGGAAAATCAGTCCAGAAATGCTTCAAATTCTTGAATTACAAACAGATGGGTATATCAGGGTCCATTATTCATAGATGTTGTAGTTTGAGCTTCCTTGATGCTGAAGGACGGCTCTAATGCACTTCTTTAATGGCATGGCTCACGTACTGAACCATACGTGGCAAACCTCAGCGTTTCAGCAAGCGTCCATTCGTAAGCGGGTCACATCTTGGCTGCTTCGGGCACTGCTGGTTACCCAGCTCTGCCCTCTTCTGTGGGGCTCTCCCACGGGCAGATCACCTCCTTTGCAGAGTCCTTACAAGCCTGGTGGCACTTGTGCTCTTCCTCCTCAGAGTCTACAGGGTAGATTCGGCTCTCCAAAGGAATGTCCATTTTTATTTGGAAGAAGCTGTGTTGTGAAATAAAAACTCATCACGCACAGGGCACTTTTTGATGTGCTCTCTGAGACAGCAAGCATGCAGCTTGGAGTCTGGCTTTGAGTTTTTTGTTGTTCAAACCCCAAATCCCAAAGCAAAACTCCTGGGCACAAGCCCACATAGATGGAAAATGGAAAAAAAAGTGCACTCCAACACCTTTGAAGCAAAACTGCTGTGTGTCAGAGCGCACAGCCAGGTGGATAAAGAGCCCTCAGATTTGTGCTTTTGAATTTATAATAGGGACTCATCCACTCAGTCAGCAGCATAGATGGATTAACAGAGGCTGAGTGCACATTACTTTCAGTGAGGGACGAGGCCAGGATTTGGTCTCAACAGTGACAGATTCTCTAGGCAAAAATCCCCATTCTTACAGTATCCTGTTCCAAAATGACAAAAGTTTCGAGGTTCTCTCGCAAGATTTCTGCTGTCTTGTTACTTCTGGGTCTCCTCTGACTTTCAGATCATTAAACCATACCTGAACCAGAGCTCAAGAATAAACACAAACTTGCAAGTAAGTTTCAGAATTGAGGGATCTAAAGTAAAGCCTGGGAACTTTATACCATTACCGGGAGGCCTAAGTACAGCAGAAAGGAACAACCAGGACCGCCTCCTCCCTATTTATCATTAGAGGAAATGCGCCACACAGAAAACAAACACAAGAAGCCAACGTGACAAGCCAGTTTTAAAAGACCTTCTGTGATTCAGGACAGGCAATGCAAATACCAGTTGTGATTCGAGTTAAATTGTAAGAAACCCTTCTGTAAGCCCGGCTCACAGCATCATGCAGCCTCACAGTATTAACAAAACGCGCCACAACCAGCTGCCGTTGGTCTGGGGACGTCAAGGGCTGTTGTGTAGATAGTGAGACTGCATGGCAGAAATACCTGAATCAGACAAACTTCTGCTAATGCAAACAGCTTGGCCACGCCGTACACAGCAGCCTCACGGCCACTGGTCCCAGGGGCAAGTGGGAAGATGCAGCTCCTCCATTTTCTGGCCCGAAGTCTGTGAGGAGCGGAGCCGCTGCCTGCTGGCCTTCACAGGCGGCCCCTCAGTGAGTGGGCATGGGGGAAGATGGCGACAGCTGACTGGAGTGTGAGGCAAGAGGCCCGCTTTGGTGGGCTCTGCTGATAATATTTAGCCCCGGGCTAATCACAAAACCAAACGATCCCTGAGGTGAGCCCGTCAGGAGGGCGTCCAGGCATGGCGCTTACCTGCTCACCGCCTTGGCGTCCCGCTGGAGCCGCCGCTCCTGGTCGCCCAGCGGCTGCACCTTCCCGTGGGGCATTGCCAGGCACCTCGGCGAGAGCGTGGCGAAGACGGGCGAGTTCAGGCAGCCCCTCTTCAGGAACCGGCCGAAGGAGAGGGCGGCCACGCGGGGCCTGGGAGGCACGGCAGCTCCCGCCTTCCTGGCGGCGGAGGGGAAGGGGCTGGGGCTGGCCCTGCCGGGGTCCTGCTCCCTCTCCGTGCACACTGTGCTGTCCAGGGCCACGCTGATGGGCGAGGGGCAGGCGGTGCTGTGGGGCAGGGCTGTGGGGCCGGGGGATGAGGGGGGCAGGCTGCTGGTACCAGCGTAGATGGCCAGGTGAGGGGCCGGGGAGGTGAGGCGGCCCAGCTGCGGGGAGGAAAAGGAGAGGCTCGGTCAGGGCCGCGCCCAAGGGGCAGCACGCCGATCGCTGGTGTCCCCAAGTGTGGGGACAGGGCTCCGTCACTGCCCCCCTGTCCTGCAGCTCTGGCTCGCCCACAGGAGAGTGAAGGAGTTGATTTGCTCATGGAAAGCACCAGGATTGTCGCTACCGGCCTCAGTGGGTGCTGATGGATCAGGCCCCACACCAGACGTGGTGCTGGAGGAGACATCAGCTTGTCCATGCATGGAGTCTGCTATTCTGAGAATGTGAGCACGGCTATGAATGGCACAACCACGTTTAACCCAAAGCACCACTGTGCTAGCTGCTGTGGTGCCCAAGAAATAGGACAATGAGCTCAAACCCCTGATGACTGATAATACAAGGTCTTACATCTTGTGCTGAAGCCCGCAGTGTCTCTAGTTGGTGCTGTGAAGTCTCAGGCTCAGCTAACAAAGCCCTCAGGATGAGCTGGAGGACAGATTCATCTGCAGAGTATGTGGTGCGTGCCAGGGTCCCTCACCCATTTCCCAGGGCTTCACTACCAGCAGAAATGAAATGCAGCTCAAGGGTCCAAACAGAAGTGCTGAGAGTGGAGGCATATACAGAAAATACATGCATGCAGGGCAAAGAGATGACACAGTGAAGGATGAACATGCTGAAACAAGACAGAGAAGGATGAACTGAGCTCTTTTTTCATTTTCTATTTATTTTTATTAGACAGATGAATGCATGGAAGTGATGGCCAAGAAACAAACAACATACTGCTCTGATTTCCAATGGAAACAAACAATTTCTTGGCTTACACAAAGAGAAGTTCAATTTGTACCATGGTCACACTTTGTACCATGCAACCTTCCTCTTCAGGGACTGAGCAGCAAGGGACCAAGTAGTGGTACACTGGGTTATACCAGCTTATTCAGCCTATAAGCAGAACAGAGCCAGCTTCTGCCTGCAAGTGTGGGACTGGTGTTTCACAAGCACAGTGACTCCAGAGCAGGCGGCATTAACCCATGGCAGTGGGACAGTAATGCAAAGCTGAGATGATAAAAAAAACAAAAACAAAAAAACAGAGAAAGGAATGGATAGAGATAACACAAAAAGCAAAGCTGCAGACAAAACAGAAGTAGAATCAGAAGGACTGACTGGAACACACAGATTTGTTATTTATTATTTATACCCTGACTTGATCTTCCACATGTTACTACTACTGGCAATCCCAACATGCTCAGTGCTCCATGTTACACAAACTCTGAAGAGGCTGTAGAGCTCATCACAGCCAAGCAGCTTTGGATCAACTCTGCCAAGCTCGGGTATTCTTCAGTGCTCTTACGTCAAGGTAAGTTGATGGTGCAGTACCTCACATAAATAAGCACTGTGGTTCTAAGCATTTACAGTCTGAGCCTGCTCCCCTTATGGCATTGCAAAATTTGCTATTGTTTCCCTTGGGAACATGAGTAGAGACTTAGCAAGCAGGCCTTGACACCAGAGCAGAATACTCATGCAACTTGATTTCAATTCCTCTAAAAAGGTTTATCACTGTTAGGTTAACAGAGGTCATGAAAATCTTCAAAGCTCAGCTGCAAAATGAAGAAGGCTGGTTCTGCAGTGACACCAGATCAGAGCACATAGCCCTGATTCTGCCTCTGATAATATGTACAGGGAGGGCAAGAACTGCTGTTCAAAGCTGTGTGGGCCTATGGCCTGGACATCTCCCTGTCAGTGAGAGGCTGCTCTACATGTACCCTGGTACCTGAGGGTTCCCACTCACATCCAGTTTTCTCTATCTCTGTTTTCCTGTAAATTCATTCCAGTAGTAAAAATGGATGAACAATACAAACAGGAGTTAAGAAGTTTCCTGTACTCCAGTGCTTCCCACCCAGTCCCTCTGCTTCCCCTAAATTCTAANCCCCCCCCTTTACTGGGCTTTGCAGGAATCTTCCCACTTCTGGTAATCATCAGCCTGGTCCAGACAGGCAGGGGTTTCCCAGCAAAGCCTGGAATCTCCCGGAGCTCTCTAGTGCTAACATTGTTGTTTAGGTTTCCTTATTCTAAAGAGCAAAAGAGACAGAACAACTGAAAAAAAAACACTACTTAAAGTTGCAATCAGCTCTTAACACCTCTGCCCTGTTTTTTCCTTGCCTCTGGGCTGCAAACCAGTGACAACTGGAACTACCTCCCATTAGTTTTTTTAACAGCAGAAAATAGAATAGCAGGAAAAAGACAAGAGAAGAGGCAGAAAGGATTTGATTAAAAAAACACAAAGCTGTGGCTGCATCTCTCAAGCTCTCCAGCAGGCTCTTGCAAGCAATGGCTCTAAGCCTGCACACCTACCTCGTTGTGTGGGGGAGTAACGGGGAGAGAGCAGAGCTTCCCAATGATCATCTCCAATGTGTCAGGGGGACTTGGGAGCATCATTAAAATTCAAAGGGTCACCCAAACCTTCAGAAATGCTCATCGTACCATTCTCACAAGAAGTCTAGCCCACTCTTCTGCCTGTGACTCCTTTGCAGTCACTTGGAGGTGCAGGATACTTGAAATGCCTTTTAGCAGATAGAGAATTTATGTGACCACTCCTCTCAGGAAGGTGCTCTTGGGAGGGTGCACATTCTGCTGAGAGGATGGATGCCAGTGCGGACACGCTCTGAGGTGGGCTGCCTCGTCCTGCTCCCTGTAGGGTCCTACACTACTGCTCCAGGGAAGGCCAATTTGAACCCAAAGGACTGGGACAGCACAACTTCATTCTACCCTGTGCCATCCCAGCTCCTGGAGGAGTAGGAGGCAGAGAGAGGTGCCCAGGCTGCGCAGCCTCCTGGGGTCTTGGGGCAGCCAGAAGGCATCCCCCTCCATGGTGTGCACAGAGGGATTCTGGCCCTGCACCATGAGTCTGGCACAGCCAGCGGCCTGGCTCCAGCAGCACTCCCATGCCTGACCTGCCTGGGAAGTGACATCTGCTGCTGCAGAAGCCATGGCAACATGCAGGAAGCAGGCTGCTGGCAGAGCTGGCCTGGGAAACCTAAAGCAGCACTGACACCTTCAGGAAGGGGAGACGAAGCTCAACAACAGCCTCAGCTTGTCTTTTCCCTGCGCTGTGCCCTGCAGGGCTCAGAGCCTACTTGGGAGGTTCCTGCTTGAGCTGGCTCCTCCGATCCAGCTTGCTCATGACCTGTGTGATGTCCACAGTAGTGGCGGCTTCTTTGGCTTTGGCCTCTTCCTCCTGCTGCCTCAGGATGACAGGGCTAGGGCTGGAGCGGAGGTGACGGCGTCCAAATGGGAAATTGGAGCTGGGCAGAAAGAGAGAAGCAGAACGTTAGTTACTGAGAGGTGGAAGGGCACCAAAACCACACTGTCACTAACTGAGCAAGAAACAACGTCCTTGAAACCCCTGCACATCTGGATGGCCTCAGGTAGAACAGAGTCATCAGTTAGAAAAAACACTATGTCCAGTTAAATTCCTGATGCTGTTCCTGGGGAAGGGGAGCACCTGTCACAGCGCCTGCTGGTACCTGACCAGGCAGAAGAAAGGCTCTTCGTACATGAAATAACAGAGATGCATCTTAGCATTTTGGCTGACTTTGCTCTCGAAGACTTTTTGTCTCCTAATATCTCTCCAAAGAGAAGCCAGCGAGCACTCCAGGAGCTCACTTACCAGGAGGGCAAGCTCAGATACAGAGACAGACATGCTGCTGTCATGCTCATAACAACAGGAAGTGCAAATGCAGACTAGGTGGTTTAAGACAGGGCTTGGTGACTCAGTGTCACACAACAGCTGCTGAACTGCTAAAAGAGTAAAGGCAGTCTTGTTCCTAGTCCTAGCGAGGGCCACCAAGGCCAGGAGATGTCCAGTACATTACTCCTTTTGTTGTAAGTGTTTGAAAGTAACTAACACCCAGTGTGAACCCAAGCAACTGCCATCAGTGGAATTTTTTCTAGTGCCCTCAGTAAGATCAAGATTGGGACCACTATGGGTGGTTCTGGTGATACCCCCAAAAAACACCTGCTATCCGCTTCAGCAGAATCATTACCAACAGCAGTGAAAACAAATGTTAAACAACCTCTGGATGGGGTACTAGCTCTCAAGTTTACGCAGCATGCTGTCTCAGCATTGTGTGTCTAACCAGACGCTGACAGACATGATGGTAGTCACCAGGGGTCAACCAACATCTGCCAGTGACCTTGTGATGTGTGGCTCGGGGAAAAACTAACCAAACCCCAAGCAGGAGGTCTTTTTTTCCACTGACTTGAAATGGGTTTTAGATGAAATGATAGTGTGAAAGTCCATGATTCCTCTTTTTGCTTGCTAGGCTGACAAGTGGAAGAGGAACAGAGAAAGAAGCACACCACCCAGTCTGGCTCTGACACTGCACATTCTGCTTCAAGAAGCAACTGCAGTTCAAATGGCCTAAACTTGCTGTGCAGCTCTCAGCTTGCTCTGGAAAAAGCCATTTCAAGCCTGCCCCTTCTCAGGCTGTCTACCTTGTGCCAGCAGTCACTCACAGGTAAGACGCCATTTGTTTCTATTTGGCTGCCTTTCACCTTCACTCCGCAGGGTGTAAACAGCTTTGTCCAGGCAGAGCTGCGCAGAATCCACCGAGGACCCTGCAGTGGCTCTGTGTCTCCTCTGGCAGCCAATGTTTCATGGCTGGGAATTTTCCCATGCCCGGTACACAGTGCTCTCTCCTTCCAGGAAAGGAGCCATGATTAATTCAACAATCACAGCCTTTCTAAACAGACCCAACAGACAAAGCAGCTGAGCAATCATCAAGTAGATTCTGACTGCACACAAGCCATTTCCAAAGGGCTCACAAATAAACAGCATAATCAGTCTCAAAGCAAGGCATCTTCTAGTGAAAAAAATTATTTAATTAAGCAAGCATCTAAATCATAGTAATTTTGCTGCAACTCAGGCTTTTTCTACCCTTGCTACAACAAGAAAAACAAAACCCACAATTACATCCAGTTTCACTTGCCTTTTTTTGACAGTCTCTTGAGGCACAACAGCCTTGGCCAGCATTTCCTTGTATATTGGAGACTTTAAATAGCGGCCATAGGAGTCCTACTAGGAGAAAAAAGGGAAACTGGTAGTTATGGGCTGCAGACACCAAACACCACCAAATACTGCTGCTCGGGAGACAGGGAAGCTGGGAACTGGATAATCTCACCCAGCAGCCTAAGAGACTTTGCATCTCTCAGGCAAATGTAATTACTTAAACCAACACCCTTTCATCTTATTGTAAAATTCCCAAGATTTTTCATCTCCCAGTGAAGCTTCTCAGGTAAGATCCAGACCAAAAGGTCTTAGTCCAGGCCAAGGTGTCCCACAGTCATTGCAGGGTGAAGTACTTATGTTTTGGAAGCTAAACCTTTCAGCAACTGGTTAAAATCAATATAGTTCTTTTGCTTTCATTGTAAATTTACATTAGATGCTGATCTGGCCAATGATGCTCCTTCGTACTAAGTGTATTTTGTATCACTCATAAGGAGGAGTTGCAGGTTAGCAGACCACAGTCTGCTGCATCAGTCAAGCTTCAAAAAGGGGTGTCCATCAACATAACCACAGAAAAATGTGTGAAAAAAAAAATCAGTAAAACTTATTTTCAAGAGATGAATCATGGCTGGTTATGCTGCCAGAGCAGCATAATGCTCTGCCCAGAGCAGGGGGGTTGAAACTAGATGATCTTTAAGGTCCTTTTCAACCCATGCCGTTCTATGCTCTTGGTACAAAACTCATGCAGATATATCACAATTGCTACTACCTTTTCCATCCACTGCTAAAAAACAGTTGGATACAAGCATCCCACCACAGGGATACCTGATGTGGCGCACAGAGTGGTACTAACTGAATAAAGGATGAGCCTTAAAAGAAAATATAGCTGCTACTATACTACATACTGATGCCAGGAATGTATAAAACACTTTCAGGTGCTGAATGAACACTGAGTTAGTCTCATACCAGTTCTGGAGGTAAAAAGGCAGCAGCATCTCAATTTTTGTTAGGGAGTTAAAAGATTTGCTCAAGCCTTGAATGAGCTGGTGATCAAGCTGATATTAGAAAACAGGACTTCCAGCAGACACCTAACCTCTGCCACCCTGGGGGCATGCTGCCTTAGAGGGAAGAAGCAGAAGCAAAAGACAAAGGCCTGAACCAGTGCTTGCTTAAGTCAGCAAATTTGAGGGATTTTCAAACAGAGGCCAGTTGAAAGTGACAGCTGATAACACTCACAGGCATGGAAAGGCCCAGAGACCTGGAATCCCCCTAAGGCTTTGGAAACAAATAACAAACCTTTTTCATCAACATGTAAATGTGGGTCTGAGCAGCATCTAAAACATAACGATGAGGGTGCTTGAGGCCTTTGACCGTGATGCCCATTGTAGTGCCATCAATGTTAATCCAGCGTCTTGCTCCAGGAGCCAGGAAGAGCCTGCAAGAAGGAGGATCAACGCTGCCATTATCAAGTGAATTCCCAGAGATTCCTCTTTCTAGAGATGAAAGGAAAAGTCCCGTCAACTTCCCACTACAATTTGCTGTTCTAATCTTGGGCAATCGATCTCTTCAGCAGAGTGAGCTGTGTGACATGCAGTCACTTCCTCTTGCAGTGTAACAACACAATATAAACCAAATTTTAGTCCACTGTAATCGAAAAGGGTCTCTCCACTCGCCTTGTGGCAGACCCAAGATATTTGCTATTCCACACCTGTATTTAGACTACATGCTAAGACCTCTCCTTGATGAGATTTAAATGTCATACTGGAGAACAGAGGGGAAAAGTAGCTACATAACAAAACAGTATTTATGCTTTCATCTTCACAAGCTCCTTTCCTACAAGGCTACATAACACAGCCACATTTAATGACAGCTTACAAAGAAAAGCCTCAGGAATAAATCATTTGGAGAATACCAACACATGGAATGAGCATATTGGGACTCATGTTGAAAGAGTTTAAGAATGTAAAATTACCACACTCACTTGTAAATTTCTTCTGCTTTTTCTTTGACCTTAGACTGGTCTCCATACTTGAGATCCTCACAGGCTTCCCAGAAACTCAGATTCTCTCCTGCATAACAAGGACTCAGTCAGCAGAGAGCGAGAACGAGGAAATTGTAATCCCATTTACTCACTCCTAAACTGAATTTGTTTGATTCAATACAAGTTGGCCCCAATTCAGAGTCTCTCCAATTCTCACAGCCACCTTGAAAATCTTGAGACTGAAGGAGGAAACAACTTTCCACTGCCCTCTGCTCAGTGACAAACCTGCAAGAGCAAGTGAGTTCAACCAGTTCCAGCTTGCCTGGGAACGGTCCCCTCACACAAGGAGTGCTCTGTGCTGTATTTTGTGTCCTGTGCCGCTAGGTGGTATTGCATGCACTGGCTGCATAGCCATTATGTCCAAAGTCACTTCTACTCGCTCTACGTTGTGACTTTATCATTGTTTATGCTTACAGCATCTATTGCAAAGGCATAGATTTCCACTACTGCTCTGTCTCACTGTGCAGCGTCCTGCTGTGTGGCCCAGGCAGGGGGAAAGAGAGAAACAACAGACCCACCGCTGAACTCCTTCTTCAGGAAGAGCTGGAAGTTCTGCCGACCTTTGGGGTCTCGTATCAGCTCACTGAAATTAAAGGCCCATCGCTCCACACGCATTCTGGTGGGGATATCCACTCTGCAAAGGTTGAACACAAACAGCACTGCCAGTTTCATGTAGCCCATCTAAATGGCAAATTAATTAAAACCAAAATGCCCTTTGCTGGAATGTCAGGAGACTTCTCAGCATTTTCAGTTTTCCAGAATGCTGTAATGAGCTCCTCAAGTCAGCCCACTAAGTAAGCAGTAATTAAACAACTTGGTACACAGGGGAATGAGGATTTATCTTGGATTTATTCTGCTCTCACAATGCTGGCCCAGCTTTGCTGGAGGTTTGATTCAGTCTCATTCTGGAGGAGGAACTGGTTGTCGCTCAAAGCTTTGCTTCCCATAAAGGCATTCTATGAAGGTATCCTTTGGGGCTGTCTAATGGGATATTATCACTATAACAGGATTGCTGGTCTCAAATGAGAACCAGTAATAAGCTGTATGCTTCAATCCCAGAGATTCCTCTGTATAATTAGCAAATACTATCTGAATGGAAAACCAAGGGAGACCTCAGAGAAGGGATGGACCACCAGCAGATGTCTCCAACCCAAACTCTCTGCTAAGAAAGCAACTTCAGATGTGTGCAAAGACCAAGCAGTTGAACTCTGAATTGCTACACCATTGGCAGCAGCTAAATTAGCAAGGTTAATGCTAACTCAAGTGCTATTCCTGAGCATAACTGGTCATATTCCACTCCTGTGCTAGTAAAACTGGACTGCACTCATCTAAGGGAAGGATTAGGCCCACTCAGCAGCTTCTAAGTGCATACTCCCAAAAGTTCGTGCATATCTATAATGTTAAGGAAGGCTCCACTTCAAGAAGAAGATAATGCTGCAAGTTCGGAATGAAGTATTCCCAAGAGACACTTTTTTTAGCTATGTCAGAAAGGGAATGCTTCCCTGCTCACAGTGAGGGACCGGATATCACGATGAGATCAATGGTTCCCCTTTCTGATTTCTATCAGCATAAAGGTCAGTGTAAACCACAAGCTGGCAAAAGAATATGAATACATACAGCTTTGCATTGAGATCCCAGAACTCAGGGTCATCTGTTATCCAGGGGTTGCTGGGGAGACATCCAGATAGGATAGGATCATTGGAGAGGAACTGCTCAGAGTACTTCACAAGCCTGCAAGTAAATCCAACAAAATCAAAATCTTAATTTGCGAGCAGAATTGTAGCCAGCCCCATTACAACCAAATAAATGGCTGCACTGTCTGTAGGTATCTTCAGAGGTGCAGCCTTACCGTGGGATCTGGAATGTGGCCCCTGCCCTACTACAAAATATGATTCATTAGTGCTGTTAATCTTTTCCACTTGCCAAACAGTAATCTCCCGAGTGACTTTCAAAGCAGTGATTTTGTCAGCTCAAGTGCTGGGAAATACAAGACTCTCCTCCATCACCTCAATTTGCCTCTTCACTTCAAGGAAGTGGGACTAAGTCTCCAAATGACTGCTGTTTCCTTCTCCAGCCAACAGGCCAGACTGAGAAATGCCTGCCCCTATACTGTTTTGTGCCACACATTACAGGGAGGAAAGTGCCAAAGAAAAGGAAAGCAAGTACTGTGTTCGCTTGGAGTGGGTTCTCTGCAGCCTTCTGACAGGGCGTGGGAGAGCCTAGGGAGCTCTGGGAGAGGTGAAGCAGTGCTGAGGGCACGTCCTTGCTTCTCCTTGCCTCCACTCACCTACTGCACGGCCCATTCCTCTGCAAATGAGTCTGAGGGCTCAGCACAAAGCAAAAACCTCCCTATCCTAGCAGGAACCTGACAAACACTTCTCCTACCTTCTAAGCGGGAGAGACTTGTAATTACAACCAATTTCACTAATGTCCTGGAATCTTAGCTTTCTCCTCCCTTTTTCATTCTTGAAAAAATCATCTGGTTTCTGTTTAAAATTCCTTCCAGGCCAAACTGCTTTTATGTACTCAGAGCTGGGAGTGCACTGTCCAAGGGCCTGTTGCTAGCAGGCACCTTGGCATAGATCCTGCAATTATACAATGCTACTGCACAAAGCATACCACAGTTATGGCACAGAAGTGCTTGATCCTATCTTCTCATTCGAAATGCCAAAGCATTCAGCACCTGCATAATTCACTCCAATCCATATATTCTAATCAAGCTGCAAATCCAAACCTGTCAACTCAGGTAACATCGCTCTGTCCTTTTAATGATTAGTGCTTTGCAGCTCCTCCTAAATCAATGCAATACTCTGATGCATGCACATTATCTAGTCACTGATCTTATCCTCATCAATAATAATTTGATTTGGAGCCAATCCCGCAGCTGAAGGTGGAGATCCAACTTTCCCAAGGAGTTTTTGATCCAGATACTGGGCATTATCCATTATAAGACTAGGACTATTGTGTAAAAAACTCCTCTGCCAAACAGTTAAGCACCACAAAATTCCTGAAGGCAGACAGGTGTCCCCAGCTCCAACTCACAGTTTGGAAAATTGAGGCAAGAAGCATTTTAAGTGACCAGGCAGTCAGTGACAGATGAAGGAGCAGAACTGCTGGTGCCTTGCAAGCTGTGGTTCTCAGAAGACAGTACAGCTTCCTGGACTCTTCCTCCCATTTCATTCATCCATAACTATCTTCTAGCAGGGAACAGGCCTGAGCGTCATGTTTATCTCAGATCTGATAGGAATCACTGGATGGCAATGACTGTGTAAACTAGCCTGGTGGTGTGGACTGCACCTCCAGGGAGCTGCCCAGCACATAGGATTCCAGGTAACAAATACCTGTGGCAAATGTGGTAACAGTTAATGCTAGGACTGGGAGCTTTTTTTTTTTTTTTTCCTCTGAGAAGAGGACTTGCTAATTAATTGCTTGGACTTTCATGGGGAGGCATGCATTCCTTTATAATACATAATTATCAGAGACTTCCCCAGCTCTGCTGCCTTCTGGAGGGCATCACCATTTGAGCAAGAACACTCCCTGAGGCTGAATCCAGCCCAGCAGGCTTAGGACCAGGGGCAGGAGGGTCAATCTGTCTCACTGCTTACGCATCCCACACAGAACAGGCACAGGACAGACATACTGCTGCATCCGAGCAAGAAGGCCTCCAGAGCTGCTTTTCCAGACTGCAGAGCTGTGCTGGGTCCCAAGAGCAACAGCCCAGCCCCGGCCAGTGTGAACATCTCTCAGTTTCAAAGGGGATCTCAACTGTGAGGCTGAAGCTGCTCTGCAGACTTTCGTAGTAAAGCTCCCCTTAGCTGCAAGGGCCTCTTCATCATGACTGGGGCTCTGACCCCTCCTCTGCCTTGTGCTTTCTGGCCCAGGGAACACACTGCCCGGACAGCCAGCACACAAACAACACTGAGTGTGGCCACCATATCGATTCCCCTGTCTGAGTCAGTAGCTGCCAGAACAGATAGCTTAATCATCTCGCTAAGAGATGAGTACTGAAGACTAATTAACGTGTGGACAGAAAGAAATCAGGACTTACCCTCCAAGAGAGACAGAAGATTTCACTCTGGACTTCATGATGGCCTGCTGATAGTACATGATCTGAGAGGGATCAGATAAGCCCATGGTTAGGAGCATGGAGATGTGACGGCAAGGCCAACACCGTCTGAGCCTCAGATATGCCCTCTCCCAAGCAGTGAGGCTAACTACAACAGGGAGTGCTTCCTCCCAGTAATCGACTGGATGTCTAAGGAATCACAGAATCCCTAAACTATCATAGTAAAATGGCTATTTTCACTGAGCTTTTTGAAAATATCAGAATAGCATTTTGCAATGTGCAAGTAATTAAAAACACTCTCCATGCTATATAAAAATTGGGTAATAGCTACCATTCTGGGCACCTAGAAATGCTCTGGATTATTTAGCATGTAATTATCATTGATCCTTGGCTGTCTCTACACTGGCGCCACTGGATGCATCTCCCATCATTTCCCCACCACTAATTTTGATCTATTGGATTTTGAGCTCTGGTATCTGCCCTTGCTGAGCCTTCCTGTCACTGGGAGAGCTGCTGGCTGCCTGTAGTGGGAGAAAATGTCCTGAAAACACATTGACCAAAAGCTTTGTGGGGCTGAGACTCTGCCAGTCAAACCCTGGCATTTTTAAAACAGTTTATCCCCTGCAAAGGGGGCTTTTATCCCCCATGCAATACTGATATAAGCAATACATATAGTTTGAACATGTAGAAATAAGGGAATGATTAGTTACCTCTCTCCTATAAACGTCCATTGTTTTTTTCTGTAAAATAAAGAAACAAAAACCATTAAATTGGGGTGGTTGCTTTCACTCGCCTTTTTTGAGACATGAAAACACCATTGCAGGGCTGCTGTTGTGCAGTGCTCTCCAATTAATTCTCATTACAATTAAAATCAAACACAGCAGCTCAGCTAATCAGGGTATCATCAAAGTTAAGAGCATCCACACACCGTAAATCGTTCCATTAGCTGTATTTACTGTTTAGCATTGCTTCTTCCATCACAGCCTGCCTGTATGCCTTCAATTAAGGGGGTATTCTAATGGATCTAAAATAGATTCGTTTACGAGACACAGATTAGATCATTCAATATTAGCTAAAGGAGACAGGAACCAACACATTGCAAAATATAAACACCACAATTAAAAGCCTCAGAAGCAGTATCTGCTGTGCAAAGGGTGCTCACGTTGTGATTTGAGTAACTCAGACTATGTTACATGTCATCCACAAATGAGCAAGCAATTGAAGGCAAGAAATTAACTGCAGGGTGTTTATTCACACAGCTTCCTTTGAAGCACAGTTAGTTTGTGCGAAATAAACTTCAGGAAGGAGAGGGAAAGACAGGCTAAGTCAGAGATGCTCCCGGCAAGCCTTTAAAGGCTTTTGCAGGCTTTCAGTTCTGCATCTCCCATTTTAGCCAACAAGATTCATGCGGCTAATCTGCAGCCCAGAATTATCCTATCTAATCAACCCTGTGTCAGACACTAGTCTGCAGAGTGCCTTGTGGAAGTGCAGTGCTTGTGAGCCACGAGGAATGAAACATCTGGTATCAAATGACACTGGCAGCCTGCTTCTCCCACCTTCTCACCAGCGAACCTGCACACTGAGCTGCCCCTATTTTGGGAAAGGCAGGGCGCTCTCCCAGGGCTGCTTTCTGAGGGGACCGTAGTGGAGACACTGATGCAGATCTGCTTGTGCATTTTAACTATGACCACTAGTTCTGCTCAGGAGGGAGAAATTGTTCTATACATGGAAGAAAAATGTGCATATTTTGCTGAAACTTGGTTGTTTTTGAGAGGGCACACTCACCATTTCAGCAGCAGGAGCCAGACATGCAGCAGAGCAGCCAATCTGTACAGTGTTACCATGAAGCCAGCCCATCTGATGCTAACACAAACCTAGCCTGACAGGTGTAGTACTAACAGAAATCCTCACTGTGGCATTGCAAGGGGAGGAAGATTTTTCTGCTGGAAATACCATGACCAACTCTGAATGATTGCAGTGCACATCATCTCAGCAGGGATAAACAGGAAAGCAAACACTAGCTGCACCGGCTGCACACAAGGAACTGCATGTGCAGGGTTAAGGGCTGACACATCAACGGGAGTACAAAGCTCTTAGACAACAACAGGATCATTGGCCACAGGGCTGTACAGCCTCCCTTGCTGATGCAAAGGTTCCCGGGACATCTTATAAACAATTGGAAGACACGAGAACTACAGAGCAGCTTTTCACCCTTCTTGGCTCTTAGTTGTACCCCTGATGCCAGGCAAGCTCTCATTCAGGCACCACTTCCTCCCCCCATTTCTACAGTGTTGTTATTGTTTCAGATACACTGTAGAAATGGAAGGCAAAAAAAAAAATCACCTGCTTGCATAGAGAAACTATCTGCACTTACTGTCCTAGAAATGCCCTCTTTAGAGAACTTTGTTTCTGTTTCAGGCCACCTAATTCCTGCACAAGAGGAGTTCGCTATCTCCTTGGGGAACTTGAGATACAAATCAGACCCCACCAGATTTACAAAGTGCCAGCTGAACTGTTCCATTTGATGAAACTTAAAGAGTGGCTAGGGCATTTACTTTAGAAAAATCAAGAGGTTAAAATCATTGGATGATTTTAAAAGGCCCTTCGTGTCTTCTTCTGTTTTGTCATATGGGTGCCTTGGACAGGTGTGGTGCAGGGGTGAAGAGAGGTGGATGCTGGCATAATGGCTTGAAGGCAGCTCACGTGGTAGTTAAGGTGTGTTAGTCTTCTACAGGGGTCTTAGAGGCAGGCAGCACACCACACACACACGAGACAAATAGCTGGTGGGAAAGAGAAAAAGAACCCACTAAGTTAAATGTTACACAGAGCACGAGAGAAATTAATTAAACTACCCTCACTGCAGAAAAGTTATATGTAGATATGTAAAAATCAAAGCTAATGAATGTCTGCAAACAGGGAAAGATTTTTTGCAAGTGCATCCTACACCAAGGATTCCCTCCTGCCACAGCCTGAACTGGTAGGTCAGCCCTCTGGACAGCTGGACCCGGGAAGCTGGGGGGGCTTTGGTGGGGTGCTCCAGGGTGGGGAAGGGATTGCACAGAAAAGGGGGCTATGGCACGAGAAGGGCTGAGCATCACTCGATAGTGGCAAACACTGAACTGGAGAGGAATCAAACAGGAGCCCAGCACGGAGCACAGCATCCATCACCCCACCCCACTGAGGGCTGTGGGTACTGGCTGTGCTCAGCCCTTTCCAGTTCTGAAATCCACAGCAAATGGGACAGATCTCAGCTGTTTCACCCCATAGTTGCATGTCATTTCATTTCCCTTCCTCCCATAGCGATCCCATCACCAGTGTTTCTAACTTTGCTACTGGTACAAGAGACTCTGAATATTCTGTGGCCTTTTCAATGCTGCCAGTTGTCCCCGCCACACTCCCCATCCTGACCCCCAGCTATTGACAGCAGCAATGCCAAAGTGCCCTGTAGCACCCATCCACCCTCCGTCATTTAGAAGGAAATAACATTTGGAACAAAAGTGTAATTTCTTATAATGAGATTAATTTTGTAATGTTCTTAACGAGTGACTTATCGCAATTACCATGGATAAGCTCCCCAGCCCTTCAGGCTTCAGATCAAAATGGCAATTAGCGAAGGACCTCAGTCTGACTCAGGCGAGTGCCACATGCTCATTGGAACATCCTCCTCCCCAAGATGCGCAGCAGCACCTTAACACCTTGCACAGCCTTGTCACACCCCGCTGCCACCAGCTGAGCACTCCCCATGCATGCAAGCAGCAGCTGCAAAGCAGAGCTGGGAGCCAGCCAGGACCTGTTCAAGGGCCCCGTGTCTGGAGCTGATCCACATGGCTGAAGCCATGAGCTCCTACAAGAGCCGAGACATCTCCTGCTAATTTTCAACTGGCTGAACCTCCTCAGCTCTCAGTGTGGGCCTTCCTGACCGCATTGTGGAGATTATGATCATTCTGTTTTTGCCTGTCTGGCTACTATCCAGTGTTTACAGAGGACAGAAACAGCTGGACAACAGCTATCGTGGGTATGCCCAGATGGAGCTTGGAGCAAAGAACAAGCACAGACCATGGCCATCCAGAGCTTGTTTTAGACCTGGTCACTGCAAATCACCTTGCAGTCTGCCTCTGCCCTGAATGCTGGCACTGTTCTCCATCTGCATGTGCAGATCAGTAAGCTGCAAGAACGACTGCAGGGATCCTGTGCAAAGCACCAGCTGCCTAGCACGGGTAGTACCAACAGCCTGGCCTCCCCCCAGAGCTCGCTTTCTTTCAGTCAGAGCAAAAACCTGTGGGCACTGCCTCTCTCAATGAGAAACAGCACTCGAGCATGCAAACAGCTGCTTCTGCACACACAAACACCTCTTTCTGTGTGTAAATGTCCCTGTACACAGCCAGGAAGCCCTGCACTCTGGAGGCAAATTCTGCGTCTAACATAAGACCATCAGAATATGCTTCTCTGCTGTGCTGGTGTTTCCACCCCAACAGCTGGAAATCAGATTTTTAACAGTCCAGATGTCTGGTTTCTTTCAAATAGATGGTTTTCCCCTATCTTGTTTATTTGCTTCTGATCCTGTTGTTTCAAAATATGTGACTGATGCAGCGGAAGTTGCGTGTTTATCAGGCAGCCAAACTGACAGAGACTTATGAAATTAAAGGTCAGCAACGACTACAGTGAACTGTTGTATGCAGCTGCAGCTAATTTGCTACATGCAACAAGCCAGGGAATTTCATTCAGTAGTTCCTGAATGCAGCACAGTGATTTTGGCTAAGCTAAAGCACCATTTAGAAAGGCCTTCTGGTTACAGAAGAATGCAAAAGCCGTACCTGCAGGCGAGCCAGTGGGCTCTGGCAGTTGCCTGGTAACTCACTAAGCAGTGATGCTTGATTAGGAGCCTGAGACCTGGGTAACAAAAGGCTAAAGCAGCCCTTAATTAGCTGATCAATGGACAACTATTGCTGCCTTACTCCTCCTGCCCAACTACAACTCCTAACTCATTATAACAGTATGCTCACGGGTCAGTAATAAAAGTCCCCTTCAAAGGAGTGCAATGTTTGTCTGAGCACCTGTTTATCTATCAATTAGAGAGGAAGCAGCTCACCAAAGGGTCTGAGGCAAGTGAAAAAGAGATGTTCTTGCCACTATCAGCTTCAAAGAAGTCATTCTGATGTCATAAATGAATTATCACTGGGAATATTTTCGTTCTTGGCTGTCAAGATAAAAGTCAACTAATTGGCCAGTAAAGTCAAGCTATCTCAAGTGGAAACAGAGTCACAAATCAAATAAATGGGTGCTGGATTCATGTATTCATTTTCTGCTCCCATCGTTTCACCTATGTCAGAGCCAGAGGCTGGGCCCACAGAAAACATCAATAAGACTCCACGCTGCCTTTAGCAGCAGATAAGATATAGACAACAAAGCACAGTCCAGCTCAGCATTTACAGACAGAGCTTGGGCCATCCTTTCTGCTCAACAAAGGCTGTTGAGCCACAGGTGTTTACGTTTATGTTATGTTTTCTGCAGCCTGCAGAAAAAAAAATGCTGCAAGTCCAGTGGTGGATATATGTGAGCTTTTGGCTGTCTACGGATTTTGGATTTTTTTGTTTTGTTTTTGGATGGCTATGGGCTTTCAGACTATTTGCAAACCTAAAATCTCCTCCTGTGTCAGCTGTAAAACTGTGGATGAGAAGCTGGCTACTCCTCTTTTCCATTTCTGTCTCCTTCCTCCCTTCCTCCTCTCCTGCTTTCTCTCTAAAAGAAAAAAAAAAAAAAAAAAAAGCTTTCTGCAGCTGTCACTTAGGGCAAGAAAAAAATAAAATACACCCCAAACCTACATTTTGCTCATTTTCAGTCTCTATGGTAACAGAACACAGTTGGCCAAAGCAATTATCCTGCCTCTGGCTGTTGAGATGTTTAAAGGCTGTTAGAAAAATGAGAAGTTGTGGGAATACAGTGAGTGTGATTGCAGTAACATTTGCATTTAATTGGTGAGACAGGCTTTGACTTCACTTTCAAATGAACACCATTAAGTGCACAAATACAGAATCGCTTTAAAGGACTGATGAAGAAACAAAAGATTAGCTTCAGCTCCTCATCCACTGACTGCTTTTGTCTTATTGTGGACTCTAAACCAGTCCCACCCAGTTACAGCCTCCACAGTCTCAGTTCATTAATTCTGTTTCTTCATGACCTAGCCTCACAATATGCATTCTCAGGCAACATACTGTGTCTCCTATCCACCACACCAACTTCTCCACCTTTTGCCACACACTACCCTTTTGGAGCATTCTGTCATTTTATTTTACACCTGGATCTTTCCTCTGATCCTTTATACTCCTCAACCCCATACTGAGTTCATTCAGCACTAATAACAAGGCAGCAACAAGCATCTGCAGGTAGAGGATTCCTTAATTCAGCTTCACCACCAGAGAAAACATCTCCTGTAGCTACACACTCACACTAACTGATGTGGCAAGAAAGTTGACAAAGTACTTTCAAGCCAAAAGAAGCTGCCAAAGCCTATTTTGAGGGCCCCACAGCCTGGACAATGAGACGGCTTCAACTTCTGGCCCATCTGGCTGTCGTGGCTGAGCTGACTTGCTCAGCCTGCATTCCCCCCCAGAAAAAAACACAATCCCAGGGACATTGTCTGGGTCCTCCCCAACAAATTCAACAGATGTGAAAAAATGCTGCCTCACCTGGTTTACCTTATTTTCATTGGGATCCGTTACGCGGTCTAATCCATACTCTAGGACATCTAGCATGCCGGGCTGTTATGGAAACAACCATAGCTTTTGTCACTTATTTGTCTGAAAGTCTGTGGGACACGCTAATGCATGGGGAGACTCCCAAACCCTGAGGGCTGTCATTCATCATTCTCCACCACCACCTTACACAGTGTAAGTGATCAAGGCCTCTGACTAGAGAGTAGGCAACACAGCTTCTTAGCACAGCCCCAAAGCCTGCTGTGACCAGCACAGATTTGCCCGACATTGCTGAGCACGGCTGCCCAGTCGCAGCTCCCAGCCAGCAGTGCTCCGGGGGAGCTCTGCTCCTTGCCTCTGGGAACACTCCCCTCGAGCATGGATGCTGCAGCTGAACCTCCCTCCCTTGCACCTTTGAGAACAATCATGGAGAAGGTGGTGTGAATTCAGGGCTCGTTTTGCATCCCAGTCTGGTTGCAGCTGGGAAGGCTGGTGGAGCTGTGGATTGTTCCCCTCAGTCTGTACATACAACGTTCCCCCGGACCTATTTTCCGTGACTGTCACCAAGTCAGTCGATTCTTCAGCCCCATGACCCCTTTTCACCCTTCTCATAGCTCTCTACTTTTCACGGTGGGTCCAGGCTGACCCCTTCCCTGCAGAGAAGCAACAGGGTGCAGAAGCCACACGCCTTCCTCCTCTACTTACGGGAGTCCGGTTCACAAGCCAGTAGGCTCTCTCCTGGCAGTCCAAGGCGTACCTGTCCGCTTTCTTCCGCTCCTTCCCTGCCCTGCAAAGCCAAGAACAGGATTTAACTGCACCAGAGGAAATCAATTTTTTTCTCTCCTAAAACCAGTAGGATGACAAAGGGGACACATCCCCAGCCTCTCCTCCCCATGGGTCCCAGCCTGACTGCATGATGGTCTAAATCAGGCTCCTGACCACATCTTTTCCTGGCTAATTCTGGACTAAAGATCATGCAGTTCACATGGCCACACATGACTGCTACTCCTCCCTGCTTTTAGCTTTTGAGAAATCATCTCCTTCCTGAGCTCGGCTGGAAGCAGACACATCCTCTTTTGATGAGACAGACAGCCCATTGGTAGAGTTTCACGCTAACAACCCACTGCTTGCAGTCAGTCCTGCTGCCTCATGTTTATCCATCTCAGATGTCACTGGACAGTATCTGAGGACCACTACACAGAGATACTGCCCATACACATCCTGACCCATCTCTCAGTAAAGGGTGACATTTCTCACAGAAATGATTTGGAAAACAGTGCCAAGCTGCGTTCCCAGGCACTAAAACTCAATCTTCTCTAATATTAAATGGAAGAGGAACTAGCATGGTTTGGGCCTGAATCAACTAATTTTTTCCCAGACAAGTTCTGGGCACACTTCAGTACTGAGCATGGGCAAGGGAGCTTTCCCACCAGGCCGTTTGCATGTAGCCACCGTGCTGTGGCTTAATGGGGTGGGTGTGGGCTGTTCTGCACCAGTCTGCCTCAGCATCATCAAACAGCCTCAGACATGTTTAATCTACTAGTTCAGATATTGTGTCAGTATCTACCTCTCGAACTGCACTTGGTATCTCTTAGCCCAAGTCTGACCTCAATTTACAAGAACAACGGTCTTGTGTTTAATGAGACAGTTATCTGATGAGCTGTATTCTGATGACTTGGCTACCATCCCAGCGAAGACAGAAATGGCTGTTGAACAGCAGAGGCAGTGCTTGTCATGCTGGAAGGTAAAAAATGGTAAAAGGAATCCACAGAACTAGGAAAGATCTTATCTCCAAAGGAGTAATCCCATCTCATTTTCACTAAGTTTCCTGGGAATTGGAAGGATTCAGCTCCCCAGATCAAGTCATTTTGGCTTGCCACCTAAGTATGTATCTCAGAGTTTTCTCCAGAGGTCTCTGCTGGGAACACTTACTGCTTCTTGATTCAGGCCTGAAGTTCTGCTGTGAGACATGTACAAACAATAATTGAACAAGACCAGTAATAGTTCCTAAGTCCGGTGGCCTGACTCACAAATGCTCACGGACAACCCTAGCACTTGAGCTAAAAGAAGCTGTATTTCATGAAGCTTGCATGCTGCAGCATCAGGCCCCAGCTTCTTCAGGAAGTCACATCAGGTGCAAAATCTAAGCCTCCCCTTGCACACTTATGCATGTGCAAAAACCACTTGCAAAGAGACATGTGCTTGTGTGAGCTGGAAAGGCACCCACTCCTGCCCGTGCTCTTGCTCTGACAAACCACACCAATTCCATGTCTTTGGTGGACAAATAACAGGCGGGGAGAGAAGCGTAGGTGCAGCAGGCAAGGGTGAGACTTTGCAAGCGGGTGTCCAGTCATTTGAAAACGGCTGAAATCCTTTGCTTGTAAAGTGCACAGTGAACAAAGTTTCCATGTTAAATGGAGAAACCCCCAACGTGATATGGAAAGCATGTTTGTTTCACAATCTCGAGGGGCACTTGCAAGTTATTTTAAAACTGCAGTTTATGCTTTAAACTGTAATTTAACTGTGTACCAAGACAGTGAAGCTCTGCCTCCTCATACCCTCCCCAGTGATGCAAATAACAGAACACAAGTCAACTCACTTATACTGCTCTTTGGCCTGCATAATAACAAAATCCCACTTGTAGTTTATTTTTTTATTGAGCATGTTGTAATGTTCCTGGAATAAAAATAAAAAAGCAGTTAGTGTGAAAATTCTGGACAAGGCGCTCCCAGGCTAGGGTTTTCTTCACTCTCCATAGCTCCATTAGGCCAGGCTGGCAACTGAGCCAAGAAATCTGGATTGTTCTGAATGTAATTATATGAATTACAACAGTCTGAAACACCATAGCAGGGAGAGCAATTACTCCTGCTAAAATTATCATTGACTTCAGAGTATTTTTCTGTGCTAGCCAATTTTTCACTTCCACAGTTTTAGCTTTTGACACCATTGGAGTAACACCTCATTGAAAAGAGGTGATTTTTTGCCATGCCCCGTTCATAGCAACAGAGGGCTACAGCTATAGCAAATGAGGGGTTTGCAATGGAACAAGTACAGAACCTCCTTACCTTTTCGTATTCTTCTAAAATCCCCTTCCTCTTAATGTTCTTCTTTGCTAGGTAAATTGCTGTGGATGGAGAAGCAAATAAGCAGTCAGCTATACTTAAGACCATCAAATTCAAGAATAATTAATAAATTGCCCACATGGAAAACACAGGAATCCTTGTCTGTTACAATAGCCTCCTGGGCATGAGCTCCAACTCACAAAAGCTCACTGAAGAAAAATGAACTTGGTGCTTTGCTTTGTCACCGGTGCTTCACAAGCCAGTGCGTTGGTTGGGAGCAGCCATGCAGAATGGGTGGTGTGTGCCTTCCACCAGCAGTTACTCCTCCTTTGGGAACTCAGCCAGGGTTTCACGGGTCAAAGTATACTGGGACAAATCTTTAATATGTTGAGGTTCTTAGAGTTCGTCCTCCAAGTTTTCCAAATACAGGTCAATGTTTTGTTCCAAGTTCTATTAAAAACATTCCAATGTAAAATGTGCTTTTTTTGCAGACGACCTACAACATAATGTAGATGAAACCACAGAGGACAATCTTGGTATAAACAAACCCATCTGTGAACTGCACAGCCCAGAGGAGCAAACCAAGCTGATCAGCCCAAGTTTCATGACCAGCCCTATAATAAAAGGCATTATAATGGCAGCAAAAGATTGATAGGGAAAAGCTGTCAAGAGATATTGGCAGACACTGTGCATTATATAAAGAAAGAACCATCTCTGAATGCAGGGCTTGATCCGAACCTACAGGAAGACAGTCTTGGGCTCACATCCAGGAATACACTTAACTATTTCGGGAAATCTAATCTTGTGTTTGAAGTCTTCCCTACCCAACAGCATATTTTAGACGCATTCCAGTCTGATGGATCTTGTTGCAATGCAAGAGAAGTTTAAGCACTTTACGTCATCAAGGGTACAACAAGGTGTGCACATCCAGAGCATTCCCTCGGTTCAGCATTATTCACAATCATTCACAAAATAATATGAAAGAAAATGCAAGGGCTGGTCATACAATGGGGAAACAGCATGAAAAGATGAAGAGCAAGCATGGTGCAGGACTGCATGTACAAACACATGGACAGGCACTACCCCGCCTAAACACACACAATGCTATCGCTTACCATAGTCTGTGTCATCAGCAGGCCAGCTCTGTGCAGGCCAGAAATATGGGGTCTGCAGAAAAACAAGCCTTTTGTTAGTGCACAGCAACCCTGAACTCATGCCAAATAGCGTACAGCACTGCCCACACTAGCGGGAGAGGAAACCTTTCCTCTGCCATACTCAGAACCTCAGCACCTTAGCTGTGTCAGCACGCACGGTGGTGCAGGCCAGCTACAGCAGGAGAATCGGGGTCATCAGACTGACAATGACAAATCCACTTCTGCTCTGCAATCAGTTAATATGGCGAACCTTTCACTGTTGCCTGAGCACTTACACTGAGATGCTGGAGCCTGATTTGACAGCGTGGGGGAAACAGACTTCTTATTCAAACTAACAATGAGAGTACCCTAATTTCCCATCGTAGCGGAAACTCTCCAGCTGTGAACCTTGATAATATCCCATTATTACTGTGATTTTTGTGTATTCACTATTCGGTCTCCCCAGATCATTCTACTATCAACCATAGATTCCATTTGCTACTTTAAGCCTAGAAGGAAACACACATTTGGAAGAAAGGACAGCTATTTTTAAGTTGAGCAAGAACACTAATTTAATTAAAGGAAGTATCACGGTTTGCCTGTAATCCGTGATCTGATACACAGAACTGACATCAGAGTGGGGGAACTGGCCTGAGGCTGTTCTGTGGATCCCTTTTTCCTTCCTCCTATACACCGAGTGATTAGCACGGCTACATAGCAGGGCCTCATGGCTCCAGCTCCTAGCTGCTGGTTTTCAAAACTCATGCTGAACTCCCTCTCAATGGCTCTAGCCAAGGTGCAACTCACTTGAAACCTGTACAGGCTACCGTCTGTCTTAAGGGTGAGATTCTTTGGCTCCTGAAGAGGGTAGATGTATCCATATTTGACGAACAGGTCTCCCAGGTGTAGTGCCTCTGAAAATGGAGAGGGCAGATGTTTGATTGCACAGAAACACTGCACTGGAATTTAGAAGTGAGCTGCTACTCAGGAGAGAATTCATCTAGGAAGTTTTCTCTATGGAGATCTTAAAGTTTTACAACTCATATTTGAAAAGGCATCACTTTTTACATTTCTACCCACCTTCATCAGTGATCTGCAAACGCTGGAGAATCCACTGCAATATATCATTACCTGTAAAGCAAAGTAAATATCAGGCACGTGAAATCAGGAGTGTGCAATCTGCAGGCCAAAATGAGACCCTTCCAGTCCTCACCCCTAACACTGCCCTGGAACCCAGCGACTGCACAGACCCCTTCTTGTAAATACATTCTCAAATGCTCCATGCAAGAGAAACACAGATAAAACACACGGCCAGCATCTCACTGGCCATGTTGTCATTCTGGCTTTCTCCCGACCAAGCAGGAGTCAGTCTTTGATGGGAAGCAGGAGCATGAGGCAGGCAGTGAACTCGGGATGACACACTGCAAGTGTGCAGAAGCACACGTGGCCTGAGCAACACCTAAACCCTCATCATTGGCTTAGAAAGGACTTAAGGGATCCATCAGCTTACACTCCCAGGAAAGGGGAAGTGCCCCTTGTTTTGCACCATCTTGTCTTGAAAGATTCACTGCAAAGTATCTCCAGATTCACAGAGCACGGTCCTGTCTCAGTTTTAGTAAGACAACGGTGACTAGTTCCCTCTAGGCCTTTAAGGGACATGACTTTCAGTGAGGAAGGGATATCTAAGTCTTAGACCCAAGTTGCAGTGTAACAGGACATATCAAAAGCAAACAAGATTTCTGCAAAACAAACACTTGTTCTTTCCCAGTTCTGTGGTCAGTCATACCCATAGTCAGCATAAACATACAGTGGTTTTAGTTTTATGTTCTGGGAGGCAAATTAGATGAACCTCCTTCCATTTTAACAGTGTCAGGCAAAAATGCACTCAATTCCTGATAAGTTATTGGTCTTTTCCTCCAGAAGACCCCTAGGATTGTAGATCGAGATGTTGACCTTTCTTGACATTGCAGTGATGACTTAGCTTTCTAACAGGGGCTTAGAGCTCTTATCCTACTGCCTGCCTCCTGAAATAGATGAAATTAAAGGATTATCTCATCACTCATTTCTAGACAGCTCGCTCTGTAAGCATTTTCTCCCAAAGGTACGCATTTAACATGGACGTCTCTTTGCCTTTTCTGTTGTAAGCCATTTTACTGGTACTGAATTTACCTCGTTAGCTTCCTGCACACAAAGATCTAAGTTCTCTTCAGTGGATCTGTGTCCACTGATTGAATTGCTCTACTGTCTTCACCTTTCCTTCATTAAAAGTGAATCAGTCTCTTAAGCAACACCCAGAAGCCAATCAGTATATATGCAACTTTGCAACACTAAAAATACCATAGTTTAGAGAGTGATGACTGCTATGCACGGAGATTGTAACTCACTTGCCTATCAGAAGTTGACTAAAATTTATGACTTATGCAAGAGGGAACTTGTAGCAATTCTGGTTAAGGAACCAGAATAAAGCAGACGGCACGCAAAGACAACGAGCACTAACGGGCATCTTCCCGCCATATCATCTAGCCACAGACTTTTAGGAAGTGGTATTTTATATTGGTCGGACATCAAGAGAAGGACTTGTTCCCGCTGCACTTAATGTAGCTGGCACGTCATCTTCAGCACATGGGAAACTTTTCTGCAGCACTGCCCTAGCCAGTCAATAAGAACTAGGGGAGGCAAAGACAGATCTTTTGCAGATGCAAAGCACTCCACCAAATTGTGCTGCGTAACTGTGTAAGCCAGGCTACAGATGCACTATAATGCATTGAGGGTGCTCGTGAGAACAAGCTTCAGACATCATCCAAGTTCTCCTTACCCTTCCACTGACTGGATCCATGGGCAGCTGACTTAACCTCTGTGCCTCTGCCTCTTCATTTAAGAAAAAAAAAATGGACAAACTATATGCAGGGCCTACAGGGCTTCACAAATAGGGTCGGGATGAATTATCTATTTGGCTAAGCTTTCTCCTGATTTGCCCAGAGCAAGTTCATTGGTTTCAGTGGGGTTTTTTGTTCTGAATTTCAAAGTGCTGCAGAAAAAACAAAGCAGAAGGAAACATTGGTTCAGCATGTGTGAATATTTATAGTGGAGGGTCCCCACAAGAGCTTTTGTGGAGGCTTGGAGAACAGGGGAGCAGAGGTACCAATAGTGCATTACTGCTGCCCTGTGAAAGGAGCTAGCAGGCACAAAGGAAGACTGCGATAAGAGCTGCCTGTAACACCAGATGTGACACATCACAGCCCAGCTACCCATCTGTTTCTTCTTCAGCCTGCTTGAAGGAGGAAAAGCTGTCTTTTAGAGGCAGAGGAGTGGGCTGAATATTTTGTTCTTTTCCTGCATGTTGAAGAAAAATGATTATTACCAGAAAACGTTAAAAGGGAGACTAATTGTTTGTTGCTCATTTCTGAAGCATGATATTTCATTTTGATTCCACTCTGCCTCTTTTAATCAGATTTTAATATTTATCCTTATTTGTGATCCAGCATCACCAGGCATACAACAGGTCTGGAGGCTGAAGCACCTCTTCACCTTTACTCTAGGAGAAAGCACATGATTAGAAATATTTGTGTCTCTTATTCAAAGAGCTAGGAATGAAACGAGACACGAGTGAGAATGAGATAAAGGGAGCAGGTATTCCTCAAAGGATGTACAGCAAATATTTATTGGGAATATGGGCTCCAACATGCACCCATGCAGTGATAACCCAGGGAAGGCCAGGGCGTCCACACACAGCTTTTCTGTGATGAACTTCTTGGCCCGAACCCTTCCCCAAAGAAGCTCTTACCTGCCACAGCATGTGGGATGGTTGTGATCATCACCCTCTGAGTCTGCATCTTGATGCCCGTGTCTGGATTCTGCATCTCCATCATAAGTGCTTCAATCTGCAAGGCATGACGGGACAGGACGTGTTACAGGAGCGGACAGGAGGAAGCCCAGGACCACTGCAGCTCTGGGCAGCGTCCCAGAGGGAAGTGCAGTGGAGTGCCATAGGAATGGTTGCAACAACTACAGCTGTCTCCAAACATTCCCTTTCCATTAGAGATGCTACTTCATCCTATGTCAGCTTTCACGCTGACTCACAGTGTCACTCCCTCCTACAGACAACACGTGCACAGACAGGGTTTGCAGATGAGGGACCACTCCATGAGAGAGAAACTTAAAAAAATTTCTAAATCCTAGGTTTGTTTTTTTTTTTAACTAGGCATAACACTGCAACAGTTTTGTTTTATTGACAGAAATCTCTGCCATAAAAGTTCTTCTCTGTTTCAGTGGGCTACTTGCTGGGGCAATAAGAATACAAAAAAAAGGAAGGAAATAAAATCTGGAAAGCTGCTTTTGTTGCATAAATACCCCAGCTGTGCACACTCGTAGACATTGCACCATGCACCAAGAAAATAAGCAATATTTTGGCTGGCGACCAAACAGCAAAGGTTCTGTTTCTGGTCTGCAGATAATAACCAGACAGGACTTTAGAAGAGCAACAGGAAAAGCGCACTGCTTTGCTCCAGGGCTGAGCAAGAAGCGCAAACCCCAGGGAGATGAGAAGGGCCCATCCGCTGAGAAAGCACAGCCACCCTCAAAGCCAAGCCTTTGAAAAGCAGGCCAAGGACCGATTACAGCAGGGACCAGAATTTACATGTGGGAAAGCACACTGCAAACAAAAGCACAGAAGCAGCGTCCAGCTCTTAGGAAGGAGGTACCCAACACACTCTCCAGCTCTTCCTGTGGGTGGCTGCACCCTCTCCTGGGTCTCAGCCCCTCCTGCGGTCAGCAAAACTCAGTCCCTCTGGGGATGGTGCAGAGACACCACCAGGAGCAACTCACCCTCCTATCCGCAGCATCTCCCATCCCATCAGCATCTCCCATCCCATCAGCATCTCCCCCTCTGATTCCTGAGGGATGCTGATGACTAGCTTAGACTCTCTGCCTAAGTTTGTAGCAGATCATGACATGTAGGATGAATCTCAGACTTCTTTTAAAAAGAAATCTGGTTTCCAACTTTTTTTTTTCTAGAAGATGAGGATTTTCAAAGGCATTTTCCTTCTCTTATATTTGACTTCCTGATAGCAACATCCGAACAGTGCAAGAGCCTCCTGCTTGCACTCTGGTCCTCCGCTCAGATGGTGCGGCTGGGGCACGCTCCTCACCTCCTCATTTCATGCAATGCTCATCTGAGTGCTGTGAGAGCACTGTCTTTGTGGCAGATGCTCTTCTTTTTGTGTTCTGCTTCCAGAGATATTAAATCAAAATTGATCCAACAGGACAATTTGGTCTCTCTGCACATCCATTTCAGGAGAGGCTGTAGCTTTTTAACTAGGATTAGTGGATTTAATGAATGTGACTTGATGACACTCATGCACAATGAAGGGCATTGTTTCCACAGGCACCACAGTGACTTTGGTCCCGAGTCTTGCCAAGTTCAGCGAGGATTTAAGCCTGTAGTGACAGGATGCAATCTGGGCTTGACAGTACAAATGTATTTTCAACTGTTTTTAAAGCCAGTGTCAAATTAATAATAAAACAAGTCTGGTAAAATATCACACAAGCATTTGTACATAAGTGCTTACAAAAAATACTTTAAAATAGCAAAATCAGCCCCAAACCAATGGAACATGAAGAATTTTTTAGACCTTGTAACTGAGCCCCAAATTCACTGGGATGTGACGCCAGGGATAGGTCAGAAGGACCCACGCCAGTGCCCTCACCCAGACAACACCCTGCCCACCCCAGCGAGGGCACCGTCTTTGCCAGATCCAGAATGGCCAAAGTCATCACCTTCTTGGTTACCTTCCCAGTTTTGAGATTTGTGGGTTCAGACTTCCAGGGTAGTTTCCATAGCCCCGAGGATGAGGAATGGGACTTCTCTCATGCGAGAGAGCCAGGAGCCCCACGTGCTCACTCCAAGCGGAAGGTTCTCCCGCTCCCCAGCTCTGCACAGCCCAGGTGGCTCTGCAATCACTTGGGTCCCAATTTCAGCCTCGGCAAGTCCAAGGCCAGGCATGGAGAGATGCCTGTGCAGCTGTGCAACACAGGACGAGGCAGGATGGTCCAAGAGGCAGGGCACTAATTTAGGAAATTCATATTCAGTTCCCTCTTCCCTCTAAGCAAACGTGGGTGATCTTGGGGAAGTCACTTAGTCTCTCTGTAACTGCCTGCTCTGCAGTCAGCATTTCCTCGCCCCATAGGGACACTGGGAGGTAAACACAGTGCTGCCCATCGCCACCGTACTGCCGCACACCGGGCAGGTCCCTCGGCTCAAGGGACGCCTGCTCCCTGCAAGCGGCACAGCACACCCTGCCCCAGCCCGCGTGGCTGCAGCACGCGCAGGGCTGCCCTTCGCTCCCTGGGGGGTTCGAGAGACGGGTCTTCACCAGCCCAGAGTGAGGAACTGGCTTGGAAACCCACACGAGCCTCCCAGCACAACATGTTCTCTTTCGCTAATAAGCGAAGAACTCCAGACTGTTGTCACATTCATTCCCTGCTGGGCTCCCTCTCCTCTTTGGAGAAATAACATACATTAAAGAGAAACAAGCGAGAGGATCCAGGGAGCTGCTGTTCGGGGGTGCCTGCTGCTCTGGCTGCAAACCATGCACTTTGCTGATCAAAACTCAGCGTGCCTCTTCCTCTTCTCCCAAGGGAACACTCGGCTTATTGTGGGTTGCTGGAGATCAGGAGTTGCTCTCAGCACCAGCCTGCCAGCGGGAGGCCAGGAGGGCTGGTTAAAATACAGTGAGAATATTTGCTTGCTTTGCTAAGGGCTGTCACACATTTTGTCACGCTTTTGGCCAGGGAAGCACTGTCTGGTTTGAATTTCGTACAGCTAGAAGCCACTTCCTGCCTTTGGTCGATGGGTGGAGATGTGCAGAGAGGTAAATATCAGCAGGAAAACTACTAAAGGAGTCAGGCTCTGGGGCAAGCTCACCTCAAGCATAGAGCCACCACAAGTCATGAACCCCACTGAGGTCTCCCATCAGATCGACCGGAATCTCTGCACAGAGGTGACTTCACCCCGAAAGCCACAGAGAAGACAACAGGAAAACTGTCTCCCAACCGATCGCAAGTCACCGGGTTTATTAAGTGCAAAGCAAAACTCTTCAACTCACAAGTCATAAGAAAAAGCATCGCTGCGTTTCAGGAGCCCCAGGCATGGCGAGGGCCTCGCTGTGCAGTGCTCACAAATGGTCGGAGACTGCTGGAGCACCACGACTCTGGTGGGGTGTTCCCACGGGAGGGAGCCGCGGGGACGCAGGACAGCTGACGGACTGCTCGGCGAGTTACCCCGGGTGCCCTTCCCGTGCTTGTTTCTCCTAGCGGTATCCTCTGGGCACCCACCGGGCTCAGGGCATCTGCCCCGCAGGCTGAGACACACGACAGTCTGAGAGTCTGACACACAACAGCAACACGGTTCAGAGGTGAGGAGTTCAGACCCCTCCCTGCATGAACCCAGGCAGAGGCATCTTTGCTTCAGATGCAAATAGACAAATTCCCCCAGCAGGCTCCAGCTTCGAGCAGAGAGCCCACTCCTGGTGCTATAATTAAACATCTGCTGCCTTCTCCATCGTGAACGTTTGCCCAGCTCTAGTCCCCCTCACCGCCTTGCTCCATTTGCAAAGACGCTCCCTCCCTGCTCTGATTTCTCAGGTAGCAAATACAGACTTTCATTGTTACTCTGGCCTCAGAAGACCAACTCAATCAGTTTTCTAGGTCTACAACTAACAGTCCTGCTTTGCACATTCATAGATGATCAGGAAAAAAAAAAAAGACAAAAAAGAGTCACTTGTTAATCAGCTAACACTTCCTGCTTTTTCTTAACCAAAGCTGAGAGGAGGAGGCCTGTTCCCACCCTACCCAGTGCACAGCAATCCCACACCCAAAGGAAGTAAATCTGTAAATGGGAAAAGAAGGGCTGTAGCTGGCTCTTTCCCCATGCTCTGTCCTTCCTCATTAGGCCACCATCCCCACTCCTAATTAAACCCACAAGGAAGCAAAACCAAACCAAATGACAGCTGTACACACTGCCTCTCACCAGGGACGCTCACGGCATTTCACACTTTGTGCAACTCTTTACACAAGCGTGGAGCACTGCCATCTCCACTCCTGGGACCAGGAAGAATCGAAGAGGCTGGTCCTGGCCCCAAACCACAGCCCTCTGAGACACTCAGCCCCAGGTACGAACTTCTCGTCCCTAGGAGACAGTGTGGGGAACGAGGAACGGGCTGACCTGCCCTCTGCCAGCACAGCCTCTGTCCACACGCTCAGCCTGCCTCATCTGTGGGGCAGGGACAAAGCACACGTGGCACTGAACAAGCCACGGGGCTGATGGAGGTTTCCTCCAAGGAGCTGTCAGCTCAGCTCCAGCTGAGCTGTATGTATGGGACCTCATTTAAACAGTGACTGGGAGCCTACTGAAGAGCTCCTTCCAGCAACAACACAACTCCAGCACTAATACACCTCTAGGAATGTCCAGGCAGATGAAGAGAAGCAACTGCTGGAGAGTGTCAGCGGGAAGAATTCAAGCCGAGAGGCTGCCGGGCAGAGAAGCCCCCGGCCACGCTGTCGGTCCAGGGCTGATCCCTGCCCGCTCGCAGCTCAGGAGGAGCCGCCCAGACGTCAGGGACCAGGGTAAGGAGGAGGCAGAGGAAAACGGCAAGCGGCATCCATCAGCCCTACCCACGAGGTATGAGTCACGATGCAGCTCATGCAGCACAGCAAGGAAAAACACACACAGCCCACCAGCTGCCGGAGAGCACAGCCCCGCTCGGCGCTGCAGCGCGCCTCGCCGGCTGCCGCCCCGCAGGGCCAGGTCCCCGCTGCCAGGGTGGGCACAGGCACCATGAGTTCGTTCTGATTCAGACTCCCACGGCATGTGGCCTGAGGTGTGTGTGGCCAAAATGTGCGTTTCAGAGGCTTCCTCCCTGTCCTGACAGACTTTCTGGCCGATGTTCTTTCCACCAAGGCAGTTTAGGAAAAATATAGAATACATCAACCTAAGCATTAGTCACGGCCATTTCATGACAAGTGCCACAGGGCCTTGGAGGGGGCTCTCCTATTCCCCCAGGATTCGGCCGTCTTCACAGCTTCACCAAACTCTACATCCAGCTCGAGACACGCAGAGCAGCCTCACAGCAAGTACACGGCGCTGCCCACCCCCCAGAGCAAACCCCTTTCTTCTCCCCGTCCGATCGCAGCACTCCTTCAGTCACAAGAGAACCAGCATGTGGAGACGCGTCGCGGCTGCAAAGGCACAACAGGACCAGCAGCCTCACAGCACCGCAGGAAATCCCTCCATGCTGCTGGCACAAACCCATGGTTACAGCATATGTGCCAGCTGGTGGCAAAGCTTGAGCACAGATTTAAGCAATTAACAAAGCTTCTCTCTAGGATTTTAGCTCCTTGAGGCTCTAATCCGGTGAGGCGCTCACTGGATGTGTGCTGAGCATCCTTAGCTCCTACCAGGGACAGCCACTACAGGTACCCGGTATGTCAGGGGTGTGCCCTGGGGATGTGGCCGTCAGCATACACCCAGCAGTGTGATGCTGAGGCTCCATCCATGGCTACCCCGAGGTCTGGAAAAAACAGAGAAGGAAGGAAAGCAGAGATGAGAGCCAAAGCCTGCCTACTGACCAGCCAGGAGCTTCCCTTCTTAGAGCTAATAGGTCTTACGCTCGCAAAGCACTGTAACTACTCGAATCCTCTGCTGCTCAGTGTGAGCTGCGCATGCTCCATAACAGCAATTTGCTGTGTTTTAACAGATCTTCCCACCTGAGGAACTCGGAGTACTTTGCAAAGACTGCTACACCCCCACGGAGCAGCTAGAGCACAGCTGCGGGAGGTTGTTTTCTCAAAGCACACAGCTTCTCCTCTGCACCCCTGCATGAAACCCCACAGAGTATTACTCAATGCAGAATTTGGCCCACTGTATTTCCTTTGGCAGGGTTCCCCAGCCAAATTTACCTTGAAAGACATAGCACCAAAGAAAATATCCTCCTTACTTCCTCCAGCATGAAAAGTACGGTGCTTATAGTGCTAGGCCCTCACCTTAGCACTGAATAGCCCCCGTTTCCCCCCCTTTTCCCTCTGGAACCTTCACGTCTCCTTAGGTCGTGGGCGTTGCAGGAGAGCTAACTATGACTCGAACAGCAACTGGCTGGCTGTACTTGTCACTGGAAATTCAGCTAATTCCACTCAACAAGATAAGCCACAGGCAGGAGAGGTGGGTGGGAGAAAAGCTAGCTTAACACTCTGCTTTTTAAAATCTCCACAGATACCAGTTGCACTAAAACTGGTTACACTTTTGAATGAATGCTACAGAAAAAAAAAAAAAAAACCACTGAATGCTTTACAAAATTACACATCACATCCAAAAGCGTAGGCATGCATCTTCCCACTCTTTCAACTGTTTCTGGTCACAAATACGCTCGTTTCAGAAAAAGTGGAAAGAAGCAGAGAGCAAGCAGTTGGCCATGATACATCCTCTGAAAGCAGACATCAGCTGGAAGCACCGGGAATGAATGCACCGCAGGACTGACCCAAACATGACCCAGCACAGAACTGGGCGGCCTGGCACTGCATATAATGGGTTTTCCCCTCGGGAATGACACAGTTTTTAGGGTCCTTGGGGAAAAAGATGGGAGAGGGAGGAAATTTGTCACAGTAATTCATCTGAGGCTATTCTATAAAAAAGAAACAAAAAATTACAGCTTTCTTTTCCCCACGACTTCTGTACAGGTTGCCCCTCAGTCCCCCAGCCCGAACCCGGGTGCCAGCAGGGCTCCACGTGGCTACGCAACAGGTCACAGCCCCTGGGGATGGGACTGTCACCCTCCACTGGACCCTACACACCCGGAGGGGCTCCAGGGAGCCGTAGCCCGGCAGGATGCTCGAGTGGCTGGGGCGCGGCGCAGACAAGGCGACCCGTGCCCGGAGCATCGGACAGCGCTGCCCCGGGCATCGCATCGCATCGCCCCTCCCGGACGTGAGCCCGATGTGCCCCCCCCCCCCAGGTGTCACCTGGCGCTGCTCAGCCCTCACCTTTTTCAGGAACGCCATCCGCGGGCGGTGGCGCTGCCCCTGGTCCAGCCGTGTGACGGTCATGGTGCCGGGCCGGGCCGGGCCGGGCCGGGCAGCGCAGCGGNGCCTCCTGTCCCCGCCGGGGGTGGCGCCGGAGCTGCGCGCCGCAGCCAATCAGCACCCGCGGCCCCACGCTCATTTACATGAAGGCGTCGGGCGGCGCGGCTGCCGCCTCGGGGCGCCAGTGGGAGACCGNGGGGTGGAAGAGGTGGGTACGCTTGGAAGTGTCCTTGCGAAGTGTGCTGTTGGCATTGGGGAGGGGGAGGCAGCAGCTAGCAGAGCCCCCACGCACTGCTCGCTCCTCAGGAGAGGGCAGAAAGCCTTGGCAGAACGCTCCTCGTCTGGAGCCGGGGGTAAAACAAGGGCACGTATGCCAAAGCTGTTGTGACAGAGCATCGTGTGTGTGCAGGAGGTAGGCAGGGCTTCGGGCGCCCGCTCCTTGAATGTCGCCCGCCGTGCTGGCGTGAGCTGGCAGGGTGGCTTCTGGGGACTCGGTGGATTTGTCATGTGGGGAAATTGTGACTAATGGTGACCAGTAGAAGACCACAGGGTTACAGAGTGCTTCCTCACGATGGAGCTGTCTCATGCCAGTGGGCGGGGGAACAGTACCCGGCTGGCAGTACTGGAAACTGAGAGCTTTGCTTCTCTGGTTTCTTCAGAGAATGGCGGAATTTCCTCCTGCTGCCCAAGGCCCGGCCTGCCAGCGCAGCCAGGGGGGCGGAGAGGGCTGGGTCCCCACTCACACAACATCTGATTGTGCCAAGGCTCGCAGTGGGCATTCCCAGGACTTCTGCCACGCATGTGGGCAGGTTGCCTGTAGGTGCTGTGTGCGTACATCCCTGCACACCACACAGAAAATGTGCGTACACAGGAGCGTGGGCTCACACATGGATGCACGCAGCGTGCCATGTGTAAACATCTTGAGCATGCCCTCAAAGCATGCTCTCTGTGAACACAGCACAGCTGGCATGCTCTCGTACATCCCATGGACACATACACGGGTCATACGGGCACATTTATACCCCGCCTATACTCGTGCACCTTCACACACCACAGATCTGTTTTCAAGTCACCCACGGAGCATCCACGCGTCCCACACACGTCCGTAACTGCTTCTCAGGGCAGTGCCTTCCCCAGCACGGTGTTTGTGACTGTTCTGACATTACAATCAGTGGCTCATGCGCTTGAGGAAAGCACATTGGCTCTGAACACAGAGCTTCTTCCATTCATAGGAATACCCTGAAGGCACAGGCTGCTTTCCCAGCTGCTCTTCTGCCCTCATGGAAGTGTTTTATCTTTATCTCTGTTCTTCCCTAGTATCCGAACAAGCCAGTGCTTTGGAAGGCCTTTCTCCTGTGTCTGCTTGGAGTCATTCCCATGTGAAATCCCCCATGAGTCACAGCAGCCTCTGGATCACAGACACTCCTTACTTTCCAGAGGCTTTTCCATGATCCTCTGGTCTATGCTGCTAGCTAATTTAATGATGATGAGTAACCTCTGTCATTCCACACACTAATATGAAAGTTATCATACCTCATGCTTCAAGGCATCAGCTGACTGCCAGAAGGAGCAGGAGGAGAGTTCTTCACACATTTGCGGTGTCTTATAATTCAAGCGTTGAGTTGCTGTTTAGTTTTTCAAAACAAATCGCAGATCCTGGTGGCCCTCTGAAACTGCCAAGGTGACAGAAACTCTACTAGCACAGACTGTTCTGTAGGCAAACAGCAGGAGAGAGGGAATTAAAAGTGGAATCAGATGAAGTAAGGGAAAGAACAGTGAAAACATGCAGGCATTTTGAAGGTGGTAACTAACAAAAGTGATTCCGTCTCTGTCTGAGAGAGACAGATACTGGCAGAAGAGGATGTGCGTACATGCAACTCTTTTGGACATGGTATAAGGGTAAATGGCACTCAGAAAGATGTAGCTCAATTTCTTGGTTTTGTAAGCAAACTAGGAAAACTCTTTACAAACGGTTTCTCTGAACCGCTATTGGCATTGCCCTCCTGTGTTGTGGAAGGACTCAGAAGTACTCCAGGTACAAACAGTGGTTCAAACACTGGCCTAAATAAAGGATCAATCGCCACCAACTGCACACACCCCACATACTTAAGAGGAGCAAAAATGGTTATTTCACCCCAAAATACTGACTTTAAATGTTCCACTGAGGCATATAGGTGTTTTATTTAGGAGAAACATTTGAATACAGGGTCTGCAAATGAATTCAGAAAAACAAAACTTCCTTACAGGAGATCCAGGAGAAATAGCTCGAAAGAGCTCACGCTGCAGTGTGAACTCTAACCTTGCTGAGCAGCAAAGCTCCTGGTAATTTTAAACCCTGCTGTTCCACCCCAGACACCCTCCTCGTAGCTCAGGTTCGGATTTTTTCAGTTTCTATTCTTGTCCGACAAGCTAAAATAGAACTTATGAGCATTTCCCTGTCTGTTACAGAGCTACCTCATGTCTTTGTTATAAAAACGTCCAATATAAGTTCAACAATGATAACGGTTGTAAATGACGCAAACCACCAAACACAGAGGAGATCAGAGGTGAACCATGTGTCACCTGCTGCCCAGGTGAATTACCCCAGCAGTTAATGCGCTATGGCAGATTTGCCACGTGAAGCACAAGGCATTTAAATCTGATTATACAAGCTTGTAAAGGGCAGACAGTCCTGGGCCTTTAATGATGAAACCCTCACTTGTGGAGAGCAAACAGCCTTTTACTGTCCCTGATACAGTCTGGCAGTTTTATGTGTGAATTTGTCTGTCAAGAAAGCAATGGGCTCACAGAGCAGCACAGAGAGTGAAAGCACAGAGAGCAGAAGCCTTGCAGGCTCCCTGCCTTCCCACTGATTTCTGCCTCCCTGTGCCAGTCCTGACCTGCTCCGGACAGGGAAAGGTCTGATCAGAATTAAACTTTGTCTCCCTGTTCTTCTTGTGAAGTCCCTGTCAGTAACATTCGTTCTCAACAGACACGTTCACAGCTAAGACGACAATTCTTGTTGCTTTCTCTTGTGGAAAGCACTGCAGGTGGAATCCCCCCTGTTTTAAAGATCACATTTCCTACGTGGTTGCCCCTTCTTCACACATCAGAAGTTGAATCATGCAACACAAAGGCATGTGGTGAGTAACTACCTTTCTATCTAAGGAAACTGGGGACAGCGGTGAGGGGAAGGAAGGGGTAACGTAAATGAATCAACGAGAATGGCACTGCAAGTGTATCAAGCTCAGGCTGAACTTCAGTACGCAGTTCCTTCCAGGAAGATTTCAAAGCAGTTTATCAAAAAACAGTGTAAACTTGGCAGAGAGAGAGACATGACTTAATCTCAGGTCTCCCAATAAGGCAGTAGTTCAAGCAGTATCTCCGGAGGCCATTGTCCTGTCCGGTAGGGCACAAGCACTCAAAATGAGAGGCTTCCTTAGCTGCCACATGGGAAGAGCTGTGAGCAGGAATGGGCAGCAAGCATGTATTTCCCATCACTCCTGGACTTTCCAGGGACAGGAATGCTAAGTTAAGAAATGGTAAAGAGGAAGGAAAAAAGGAAAATGGAGAAAAACCTTGTGCACCCTGCCTTAAAGATGAAACTTGGCTGCTCGGGAGAAAGGATGCAGCTGGGCTCACACCTGATGCAGGACTGAGCTATTTGGCTTCCCTTCCTGAGCTGGATAACACTGAACCCACTTCAGTCTCCTCTCCACGGAAATCTGTCATCCTCAGAGCAGGAATAGCCCTTCTCTTTCTGTAGCACGCTGAGGGCCATGCTGCTTTACCAGGAGATTGGGAACAGTGCACCTAGGAGGCTTTGAAGGCCTTGGCAGCTGTTGGGAATGTGAAGGGGAGAGGGGTGATGGCAGCGCTGGGAGGAGGCCAGGGATGACCCAGCACTTACAGGACGTGGACAGCTGGAAGTGTGGAATGCGAATATCGCAGAATGAAGTGAAAAATTTGAGAGAGCGGGGTGGCAGCTGGCAGGAGTGACAGGGACCTGTACAGGGAGGGCCAGCAGGAAGAAGATGGCTGGAGTGCTATGGCTGCACCGGGCAGCGGGCTGTGGGCAGCTGGAGGGAGAGGCTTGAGCAAAGTCACCGGGAAGGTGAGTGGATGGGGGAAAGTGAAGTGAAAGGAAGGAAAAGAGGAAGGAAAAAGGCAAAACTGAGACTACCAGGGAGATCCAATGAGAGACCGAAGCAGCCTTGAAAGGAAGCACAGGTAGCCCTAGGAGACACACGTCTGTCCTGAATCTGTCCTGAAGCAGCTCTGACCTCTGGTGAGGGATATCCTGGATTAGGAAGGTGATTTTGCTGTTGAGAGATATCAGAAAATAGCTTTTACTCTTCATTCTTTCCTCCATTATTGTTGCAGCCCAGGTGTTAGGTGCATTTTGCCGATGGCCTGGAATGGAAGGACTCATTATGGCATCTTTGCACAAGCTTGGCTGTCAGTTATCTTTTCTGCTGCACAGCTTTGATTTTTCTTAAACTGTATCTACTGCTTACTGCATTTTTTTTTCTTGTTATACTTTACTGGTAGGTGTTAATTCAATTCTCAAAAAGGAGGCAACCATTATTGTCTGTATGTTTTGTTGTTGGCTTCTTTAACTCTCTCCTTCACTAGGACACAATAAATGTTCATTTTCCCTTACTAAGAACATTAAACTTTTCGAAGGAAAGCACAAGTACTGTTACCAGTTTCACTTTGCAGACAAGAAGCACAGAAGTAGAAACATTTGGTGGGATTTTCATTCACTGAAAACTACTTAAATCCAAGAGGAATTGTAGAAACTCAGGAGTGCTCTGTGTTTCTGAAGGTGGGAGAAGACAGCTGTGTCAGGCTGGCAAAGATCACTCCGTTTTAAAACTTGGACTAGAGCTTAAGAATGACTGACTTCCATCTCTGTACTAAGACCACCAGGATGTGCTTCTTAGATGACTATAGGAATTTTATACTACATCCTCTCCTCCTATAAGAAATGCTTTTTTCTTTTTTTGTAAAGTCATATGGAATAATTCATGTGGAACTTACCTGCTTGTCAAGCCATCCCCTATCTATGGTGTGAACACTGTGAACACTGAACACCATTTTGACAAAGGAGGTCCTTCCAGTAGAGGCAAAGTGACATTTCCTTGAGTTAAACTCAACTTGCAATTTCCTCAGTCATTTCTTCCTTTTTTCTAACTTAAGATTATTGTTAGAAAAAGCAGAAAAACACTGAGAGAAAAAGTCAGCAGGTATCACATTTAAGGAGATATAAGGAGAGATAAAAGAAATGTTTAATGTCATCCTTGCATATGTTTGCATGTATGTGATTTCTGCAGTATAGTCTATGAATAGCCATGTCAGAAAGTCCAGCTTGATGTGGATATGTGTGCTTGCAGCTGAGGGATGATAGCACATTTTATGTGCTTGCTTTTCAGTCATATTTATTTTATCTCTATCCTTATGTCTACAGAACATAACTAGTGTGTCACTGTGCAGTTACTTGAAAGCCCGGACTTGCTGGTTTGACCAACATGTATGACACAAGGCTTGTCTGAATAGTTTTGAAAACTTGTGTCAATAATCAAGGTAATACAAAAGATAACTACCTTTTTGCCTGTCATTTGGTGGACCACATCTTCAGTCATCGTAGTTCTGTGTTGGCTGTGTCACCTTGCACCACGCTGGTGTAAGCGATGGTGTATTTGCAGGCTCATTTTTTGCTCGTGATGTACAAATGATCGGCAGAGCAGCAGCGCTTGGGGATGGGTCACGTGGAGGGTGGGATGCTCAGTCCTTGCACGTCCATCAGTCTATTATTTGCTCTACCCATCATGTGAAGGGCTGTTAACTTTTAGGAGAACTTCACTATAAAACACATAATACTTCATAGATTTTAATGTTAGTAGATAAAGCCTCCCACTCGCTGTTTATCGCTGTCTGTACGAGCCCCGCGTGAGGCCGAGAAGCGGTGTGTGTGCTCGCTCTGGTGCCATGGCCCAGCAGTACTGGAGAGCTCCCCTCAGAGGAGCACAGACGGGCGTGCCGGGCCGTTCAAAGCGTTTTCACGAAACTATTTTTTTGTGCTTAGCCGGCGGGCTCCATCCCGCCCTTCTGCCCGAGAGCTGACCTCCCCCCGCCGCTCTCCTGTCAGCTTCCCAGCGGCAGCTGGTGGCANCGCCGCCGGCAGGGTCAGGCGCAGCCGCCGCCTCCCGCCATTTCCTGTGAGGCGCCGCTTGTGGGCGGGGCTCCCGCCAAGGGCGGGAGCGAGCCCGAGGCCACGTGACGGCCCCCGGGGAGGGGGGTGCGGGGAAGCGTCACGTGACTCAGGCGGCGGCCGGCAGCGGCGGCCGAGGTCACGTGAGGCAGGAGGGGGCGTCCCGGGGCGGGGCGGTGTAGTGCGCATGCGCGGGCAGAGAGCGGGCTGGTGCGGGCCGGGCCGGGCGGCCGCTCCCCTCGCTGGCAGTGCTCGCTAAGATGGCGGACTTCCTGCCGTCGCGCTCCGTGCTGTCGGGCTGCTTCCCCGGCTGCCTGCTCACCAGCGGCGAGGCCGAGCAGCAGCGCAAGTCCAAGGAGATCGACAAGTGCCTGAACCGCGAGAAGACCTACGTGAAGCGCCTCGTCAAGATCCTGCTGCTGGGCGCGGGCGAGAGCGGCAAGTCCACCTTCCTCAAGCAGATGCGGATCATCCACGGGCAGGACTGGGACCGGGCGGCCCGCGAGGAGTTCCGCGCCACCATCTACAGCAACGTGATCAAGGGTGCGTGAGCGGCGGCGGGGCCGGCTCCCACCCCCCGCCTCAGCGGGCTGTGGGGCACGGCGCGGGCAGGCCGGGGCGGGCGGGGGCC
>VXAA01001163.1:1732704-1766989 GCA_013399115.1 Anseranas semipalmata | reverse complement strand
AAAAAAAAAAAAAAAAAAACATAGTTTGCAGTAAAGGAAAACTTAATAGTAATGCGATTTTTAAGAAAAGGTATGCATGGGTTAATGAGAAGAATTTAAAAACCACTCCCTTCTCTATTCCAATTTGAGCAATCTACCAAACATTCCCTCTATACTTCCTGTTTAATTTCAAATGTCTATGTTAATTCTCGTGTAATGAGGTTTTTGTTATATTGAAATTCTCAGCTGAAGATGGAGTATACCATTCAGTAGTGGGATTGGAAAGGAAAAGGGAAAGTCTTGATTCCTGAGCTGGAGCTTTAATTGTCTATGACAGCTAAAGTCCCTTTGCTCAATTTCCATGCTAATGGTGCAAAAGGAAATGAAGACTTTAATTTGCTGTTTGTTTTGTAGGCTTCTGTAGTAAAAATGTCAATCGCATAGGGATTTTTAGGGGCAGGATGAGAACCTTAAAATAGATTAGATCTGTTCTTGTAGGTCTCTTAAATGTAACCGCCTTTGTGTTTTTATGTCTTAAAAATAACCTTTGTGTTAGTGTGAATCTGAACAATAGCTGATGATGTCTCCTGTTGAGCTATTATGAATGATTGTGTAATCATAGGCTGACTTAAATAGGTTGTGTAAATGCTCTTTATAAATATGTATTGCCCTAATCCTGGAATGTCTTCCAGAGAATGTTGAATGGGCAGGTGCTCAAGTAGCCCATCGCCTGCCCAGCCTAGTACTGTGCTATGTCGATAGGTTTCTAATGAGACCTGTTGCTTCTTACATTTTGCATTCAAAGCGATCAGAAAGGGGTAACTGCTGACTATATTCAAGATCCTCTTCTGGGGCAGATGTGACTTCTAGTGACGTAATTGCTGTGCTGGAGTCATCCGTTTTAAAATCCGTTAAGTAAAATAATTTTGTCTTTTCTTAGGCACGCTTCATGACTTCAGGCTAAATAGCTCCCTTTTCCTTTGCTGCTACTTCTGTCATCTTGACTTTCTGACAAGTAGGTTCTTTCCATAACTGAACCATGTGCTGAGTTTCACTTTGAGTAGAAGCTGAAAACGTTTTCTTCTGAATCTACTAAGGGAAAAAAAAAAAGATTGTTTTTGGAAGTCCCTAAATCTGTATAATGTTATCTGCAAAAAATACATATATATAAATTTGGGGCAGAATTTAAAGTATTTCTTAGTGCTATTCATAGTTGAATACTATCCTAATATTAGTTTTTGCAGGTAACTGCTTTATTTATACTTGCATTGCTTTATTTCCTAAACCCTTTCAAAATCTCAGCCCAATATATTTATGACAAGTTATAAACATGAGGAAAAAAGAAGAAAAAAAAAGTAGCCGAATGATGTCACTGTATTGAGCGAAAGCAGCGTGATAAGTGATGGCCAAGCACCAGGTCTCGGTTTTACCCCAGTAAGCTTCAACTTTAAGTTATGACAGAGCTCCGCGTGGGCAACAGAAAGACAGAAAACTCCTGAAAGCAGTACCCATTCTTGCCATATCTGCTGGCAGGCTACAGAAATGTGTTCAGGGAGCTCAGATACGTGCCATGACAATGGAAGGAAGACACGAATGGTTGAGGAGGGAGTTACGGGTGTACCCAAGTGAGGAGGTAGGGTGGGGGAAATTGGAAGACACACGCGGATGGTTCAGTTGTGTTGAGAACTAACTCTTGAAATAAGGCTTAAAGACTGAAAATGATTTGGAGTATGGGGAATAAAAGAAAGATACTGCTCTACATCCAGTTCAACAGCATGTAGCAAAAATGTAATGAAAGGAGAGAGATTGGCAATAGAATAATAAGATAAGTAGGAGAGAGGGAAGAGTGTAAAAAAAAAAAAAAAGTATGCAATGCTGGGACTGGGTACAGTAGAAGAGAATTATTTGCCTGTGTGTACTCTAACTTTAGACTGCTGAATGAGCTTAGCTTTTTTTTTCCACTGGACTGAGTTTGACACTGCACTGAAAAACATGGTTCATATTATGAGGGCACAGGCAGGAATGCTGGGAAAGTACCGTTTACGATGGGAATAAGACACTTTGGGGCAAAGGTAGAACTGTGCAAATGAAGAACAGAGCAGTGGTGGGTAAGGAGTGATACAAAAATTTACATAGAAATTCAGGAGAAAATGAAGCAGCAGTGCTGTTTTAGAAGCCGTTTGTAGTTTGAACAGATAGGAAGTACAGAAAAAGGCTAATATTAAAGTTTCTGAATGTTTAAGTTAAAGTTTTGAGATGTATGTACATTTGTGAGAGATCATTGAGCTGTTCTTGCTTTTATTTTGTATTTCTCCATCATCTTTCATTCATAGTGTCAGAGATGATGCTAGGAGCCTAAAAAACCAATGTAGTCTTTTTATAGCAATGTGAGAGGGGGGGAAAAACAGAATGCGGTTGTATTTTAATGGAATCAGAAATCAGCATTTCCATGCCTCGTTCACTAGAGTGTCCTTCCTCATTTTGTTAACTTAAGTGGTCATGCGAATAGTCAATATCTCCTAGTTCCCTCGGTGTAAAAATAGGGCCTTCTGCCAGTAACACAGCAGTATTCATGAAAATTCATTAGTTCACCCTTGTGTGATGCTTTAAAACTGGAAGGAGCTAATGACAGCTTACAGTGCAGTATATGCTCTTTCAATACTTCTCAGAAGGTCAGTATTATAATCCCTCCAATTTTATTACAAACCAAAGCCGTTCAGGTACTTACATGGTTAACTATGAGTTATTTTGGCTTCATAGCTTACACAGATTCTGTAATTTATGCTTGGGGTTTTGGTCATCCTCAAGCTTTCTCTTCATCTACAGATTTTCTCCTCTGGCCTTGTGTCAGATAGCTAACATGGACGAGTTATGGGGTTGGTCTGGATCACCCTGATGTTTTGTCATCTAATTAACATTTTGGATTTCCCATTGCAAGTTGATTTCCAGTTTAAAAAAAAAAATCTCCTGAAGTGACTTGGATAACCATACCCATTATCTTAATTCTGTAATGTGCAGAGCAGTGGTTTATTTCAACACAAAAGCAAGTCAGTATTCCAGCTGGTCAGGAGGCTGCTTGAATGCTGGAGTGAAATTTGTGTTGCTTTGTTTGGAGGAGGTGGGAAGGAGCATATATATTTGTATGGGTGAGGAAGAAAACAGAGGCATTATTTTAAGAATTGTAAAGGATGTCTGAAGACTTAACTAGAATTTTTTCCTAGTTTTTATGTTTATACTCATGAGATACTTCTGTGGCTGTAAAGGTTTGCTGTTCTCATTGCGATTTGCTTTGGGGTGCTGGCAGTTGAGGTGTCTCACGCTGGTGCTGCGTGTCTGGTAATGCCGAGGAAACCCTTCTGTGGACGAGCGCTGTTGTGCGCTGCCTCTCAGCGCAGCGTGTTTGCCGTGAGCTTGCATTTCCTGAGGTTTGCTGCTAGAGATGTTAACAAAGAGGGATTTTGAAACAGTCTCCAGGAGTCTTCCACTTCTCTGAGAATGGAAAGGGGGGATGAGAGCTGAGTTTCTCATTTGCATAACAGGCTTTGAATGCATTAAAGGTTTGTTGTTGATAAAGATAACAAATATCTAAACCCACACAAAAGTTACCAGCTTTTTTTGATCTTCAGATACATACTTCTTGCCCTACTTGCAGACTACACTGATTTCTTTAAATGCTCTGACCCTTCAGTGCGAGGAGGCAGCGATGACACTTTGTCAGCATTTGCATAGAACTGCAGACACTGGTGGTACAGCAAGGGTGATTGGATATGCATTTACCTCTGGGTCCTGTTTACTTTTGTGACATGTCTGCAAGTGCTTGATCAGATTATAGAAGACAGGAAAAGGCGTGTTCAGCTTGAAGTTCTCCTGCTAGTTTTGCTGCAGCTTCTCTGTAGCATTTTGTCTTGCAGAGTAGCATTTTTGGGGAGTGTTGTTCAGTTCATTGGAAGATTGTATTCCATCTTATTCTTTTTGGGCTTTTCTGGCTTCTGTCTCTGAATATCGATAGGGCTATTATATGTAAGAGAACATTAAATTAACTCTTATGGAAAGAATCAGTCCTCAAATGGCCTCTGCAACGTATTAGCAAAATTTGCCGTTCTTTCAGGTCCACAGGCAACAGATCTTTGCAATGTACGTGATTAGAGTAGTGGTCCTGAGAAGGTCGGTGGTTTGACGGCAGACTTGGCTGCCCGATGTTGATGTCTTTCTCAAGTGTGGATGCACGCCTTATGAAACAGTTGTGAGGTTGTGAGGTCAGTGCTTCAGCATCTCTGAAGTCACTAGCCTGGAAAAAGACAGGGTATGTTATCTGTGCTTCATCAGAAGTGTCTTCTATGCCATACTTGTGACACTGAATTTCAGAAGCATTTCGACAGCTTGTGCACTCTGGAAAGTGGCAGCGTTCCTCTCGGTATTCATCCTCTACAACCTCCCCAAACCCCCAGGCTGGGGGCATAGATGTCATTTTTCTTTTTCTGCCCTCCCTTTCCCAGATCTCCTCTTGGTTCTGGGACTGTTTCTGCTTGAAGCGTGTAGGTGGCTTTTCTGTTATGATGCACTTGAGTCCATAAAGTGTCAGAAAGTTTCTTAGAGTGATGTAAGAATCTTCTTCATTACGGACATGAGATTCAATCACGCAATGTTTCTGTGAACACATGCATTGGCTTAATCATATAATTCAGAGTTACTGTATTTAAATAAAATTTTGCCATTCCACTGAATATTGCTTAAATTTTTGTGGTGGAAACCTCCCTGCCCCCCCACCAAACCTGCTGCTGCTTTGCTTTGTTGTTGTTGAAATGCGAATTATTTTTCCCCTTTTTCCCTGATCAATAGGTCTGCCAAACATCACGTGACGGATGGCATGTGTACAGTGAGCAGGGCTCCTTAAAACCCTTGCAAAGGTTAGAACTGCTTGCCATCTTTTGGCCTTACTTTATATATGGAAAGGATCTATCAAAGATGGTTGCTATAACTATGGAAAGAAAAATACTTTACAAATTTCTACTTAAAAATGAATCATTCAGATCCTCAGAAAAGACTTGGAGTCTTTGTTTTGTTGTTTTTCTGGCCCTGGTGACCAGATCATGTTGATTTGTATTAATAAGGCTCTTTGTCGAGATTAACACTAGAGTCAAACAATAAGGAGGCTTGAGTTTCCTTATTCTTGCTTTTTGGCCAGAAACCCTCCAACATGTATACTAGTGCTTTGGGTAACAGGGATTGACCATGATACTTTCATTTGAAGGTAATTCAGCTCAATTAACTTCAATATTAATTTCACACAAATGCCAATTTTTATCATTTTCCAAAGTGGGACTAGGATTTGTCTCATCTCTGTGAGTTACTGTGCCTTGAAGGGCTGCTTCTGGGACAGCTTCTTCCTTTCTGCTGTTCTTCCTTTCCTGCCTGCTAAGTTTTCAGCAGTAAGATGCTGAAGCATTTGGAGAGCAGTGGTCTCCTCTTGCCAAGTGGCTTTGTAGTGCGAGCTGCTCTCGTTTTACTGATGAACGTCTTTGTTAATTTTTTTTTCTGAGCACATAGGCAGTAGATTTGCTCTTACCCATGGTAGGTTGATTTTTTTTTTTGTCAAGTTTAAAAGTTATTTTGGTATGGCCTTTGTCTCCACTTGCAAAGTGGTGACTGCATGCTGCCCATGTATTTGGCGCAGTATGTGTCTGCACAAGTGGCTCTCTGTTCAATTACTCCAACTGAGTGTGTGTGTATGTATGTATATATATATATACACATAAATTATTATTAATCCAGAGTTGTATCTGTACTTAAAAATGAGATTTTTTTTCAGTGGGGGCTGTCTTGATGAGGACATGTTATCCCAGCACACATGCATGAGACAGAAGCATGCTGAGTCGACTTCCACCCAGGAATGAAGCTACTTTCTGGGCACCAGTGTGCTACACTTCTTGATTTAAACTTGATCCAGATGCCTGCTTATGGGGAACAACTGCTTTTAAAATGCTGACTTCCACAGTAGAGTTTGAGAGCACAGTGCTGTGTTCTTATGCCAATTCAGTCTTGAACAGCCTATGCAGTGTTGATCGTATGCCTTAGTTTTCTAAATATGTTGTTGCAGAAGACTGGAAGGTGATATTGTACTTTCTGCAAAAATCTGGATTTCTATAAATGAGCCTCGATTAAAATCAGAAGTAAAGGTAAAATAAAAGTGCTGTTCTGACCATGCTGTACATGTCAGCAACCTCTGAAGAGTTCACAGGAAGAGACTTTCTCAGCCTTTGACGACTTGAATGAGTGAACCAATTCTCAGCATTTTTTTTTTTAAATTCAAATGTGTTAGATGAGCTTTTGCTGCTTCTGTTGGCTACAGCCTCGTGTGAGAGCTTGGTACAAACACTGGTTCACAGCCGATTTCCTTTCTGGCTACTAACCTGCAGTACACTACATGTTAGTACCTGTAGCACTGTCTCATTTCACTGCTTCACAAAATTTCAATGTAGCAATGGCTAGGACTTGTTCTCTGTCCATTTAGAAATGAATTAAATAGAAGCCAAATCTACACTACAAAGTCCCAGTATTCATAGCTGTCAGCAAATCTGCATGCTGGCAAAACATGTGGTGTGAATGCATCTGTGATGTTCCAGCTATATAGGTGAAATTAATTTTGCACCTGAGGCAAAGAATATGGAGTGATCTTTTTCATATGCAAATATGGGATCCTTTAGGATTAAGGTGCAGTGCCAGGGGCAGTGTTGATTTGTGCTGCTGTTCCCTAATTTGAGTTTACTGTAACAAGATTTCAGCCTTGGAGGCTGGTTAAGTCTGTTCTCATGAGCACGTTGTACTAGGGTTGTATTTGGATGATTGTTTAGGCTGTCTTTATTGACCTAAACTTCAGTTTGTGATGAGTGCTATTGAGATGTTTGCTGTTCGTGCTGTAGCTCTTATGCAGAAGCACAAAATGGTAGGAAACTTTAGCTAGTGGTAGCTGAGGAAGTTGCTTGAGAAAATGTGAGAAAACGTAAGTACAGCTGACCTTACTACATAAGAAAAGCAATAGAATAACTAACCTAGTGTTTCACATGGGAAGTAAAATAAGTTCCATGTCATCCTAATTCTCCATACCAGCCTTGTGCCTCCTGGTGCTTTTTTTGAAGTGTCTGAATTTACTGCTAATCGATTGAGAAGTTCAGAAGGTGCAGAGCCTGCCCTTTTGTCAGAACACTGAGCTGTATTCCTGACAAAGTACCAAGTGGTATCTTGTTTTGGAACATGGAATATAGAATTTTGTCATCTGGAATATGAAGCCTTTGTTTATGATGTGTTAAGGATGAATAAATGGTTCCTAGAACACAATATTAGTTAACTTGGCAACCTCAAACAATAACTTTATTTAGTCCAAATAAAAATCATTGAATAATCCTGATGACCAAGAGCTTGTCCTTATTCTCTACAACCAAAGTTGTCCCATGGGTCAAATTTAAATGGCGAATAAAGAAGTTTAAGACTGTCAGCAGCTAAAGAAGGTCCTAACTAATTTCTACTATGTTCTCCACTTGCATGTCTGCATTAACAATAAGCATCAGGTAATATGGCCGAAAAGTTACGGCATTTCAAATACAGAAAACAGCCTGAATTTTTTGTCATCACAATAATTTTAGCCTGACAACTTTAACTAACTCAGAGGAGAAAATTTTTGGACCATGCTAGGCAGTGAGCTGCCTTCTGCAGCACTTAATTCCCTGTACCATGCCACACGCTTCCGTCATGGTCATTTGTGTTTTAAATGTCTTTCCCTTATCTATAGTCTCTGCAGTTACAGTAGCTGGAGTATCACGCACCTCTTCCTTGACTTAACCAAGGAACTGAGAAGGCCCCATATTCTTTTTCTGGTGGGAGGTACAGGAAAGCATAATCATGTGAGTTTCTGTATCTTCCTCCTTTGCTTAACGATGCCAGAGAAATCATTTTAAACCAACGGGCTGGAGCCCCAGCAGGCTGACGAGAAGCACTTCTCGCTGGTCGCAGGGCGGTGTTTGATCACCCACTGGTGACCAAATAGAGAGGATGCAGAAATCGCTGACAAGGGAGTGCTGTGTGCTTGTACCTTCAGTAATCCCAGCACCCCTACACAGTAGTGTGTGGAACCGTTGCATAGCTGCTTTAGTAGGTTCATTTCTGGTATGAAATTCTGCAAGTGTTGCAAAATGTTTGCAGCCTCTGGGATATTGCTCCTGTCTAGGGAGTCTTTGGGACTTTACGTTGCTATTTTGAGTGCTTTAGACACAACTTTTACTACCACTTAAAGAAATTAACATTTATCTGATGGTACTTGTGTATCTTTCACAAGCCGTAGTAAATTTATCACTGAATCTCATCAGATAACTTGTAACAAGAGCTAATATTTGTATATTACAAATGCTTAATTCTGCTGGTTTAGCACTGTTTGCGAACAGGAATACCAGAATTCAATTGAAATGGATTCTGCTAATTGAGGCAGAGGAAGGAACTAAAAAGCATTTGGTCGCCTGGATTTCTCATGAGGCTGAAATAAGAACTAAATGTGTGTTGTAAAACTGAATCCTAGGGATACTTCAGTGTGTGCATCAGTATCCAGTTTAGGGTTCTGCTTTTGAAATGTTATGATTTAGTTTACAGAATACGCATTCAGATGCTTTTCAAGCATTTTAAAGTTCAACATGACCACTTCTAGTGCTGATGTCTTTCCACATGCCAAATATTTCTCATATTTTTGGAGCCTTTGCCAGTCCTGTACGACTTGGAAGCAAGCAGAGCTCTACATGACGGATGGCAGATTTGCAGACTCACTACTGCTTCAGTGTTGGATTAAATGCAGTTTGAGTTGCAAACACATGAAGTCATGGAGCCAGTGGGTCAGTGCGCTGAAAGAGGAGCACATGTTTACAGTCTGGTTCCAGTCTGTTTTGTGAGCAAAACATCTAAGTTTATGTAGATGCTTCCCAGAGCGTAAATAGTAATTGGGAGGTGGCTGTTTCGTCTCAGTCCTTGCCTGTTTTCATGTGACTTCTGCTAGATCTGTATGTTGTGACTTGAAAGGTTTGTTTCATCAGAGATTTTGAAAATCTTTCGCAAAGTATCAGTGTCTCTCCTAAAGTAAATGTTCTGGAGGAGGAGTTTGGATTGTAAATACTGAAGGAGAGAGTAAAAAGATCTTTGAAGAAAGTGCAACTGATCTTGTGGATAGCGTATCCTGATTCTCATTCATGGATTGATTTCTGTTCAGGTTCTGGCAAACATAAGCATCTTTGTTAGATGTTCTGGTTTTGCAGATACCGTGTCCAGTATGCCATTTATTGTGTTTGTTAACCTGGCTCTGATCTCTGGAAGAGGCTGCAGTAGACTTCAGTTTGCTTCGTATTGAGAATGGCCCTTAGGCGGTCCTGAGGATGTATGGCATGCCGGTATAAATGCTATGTAATGCTAGCGTTTTTAACCACGAGAGAGCGTCTCAGCAGACTCTTGGGTTTTGCTCTTGAGTTGTACAAGCAGAATATCACTAAATACAACTCAAAGCTGTGCAGTTCCTTAAAATTCTCAGCTGTTAATGGAATAGGGCACAATCTGCTTTCCAAGTAGTCTTTCAGAAATGGTTGGAAATGTCATAGCTGAGTGCCATACATGGAAGCAACTGTAGTTCTGTAGGCTTTAATGGAAAGCTGTCTGTGTTCTTGCCTAGAAGCTGTAGTGAATTTTCATATTTTAAGCAAATTTTAGTAGGAAGCTGGCAATTCAATCCCTTCCTCAGGAGAGGGCAGGGATCCTGAGCTAAGAAAAATGAAATTGGATTTTTTCCCTCATAGGAAGGTAATTCAAACTGGAAGAGTTTGCTCTGTGGCATACTAGTGTGTGGATTGAGTTCTTTATAGTGCTCGATCATAATTCATTGGGTTATTTGGGATGGCACGTTAAGTCTGAAATCGCGGAAATGCTCTGCTGGTCGGAGCAAATCCGAGGTTGAGTTTTCTAAGTCAGAGAAGCACTTCGGAGGGCAGTGCAAAACCATGTTCGGTGCAAGAAGAAATTGTACCGGAGCCTTCTCGGAGCACTTCGTTCCGGGCTCGAGTGCATGTGGCTGAATTCCCCGGGCAGCTGTGCGCGGCGCAGGGCGGGTGCGGCAGCCGGGGCTGATGTTCCCGGGTGTCCGGGCGCTGCTGGGTGGCTGCAGAGCGGGTGCTCAGGCTGATGGGCTCTGTCTGCCTCCGTCTGTGAACCACCTTTTGAGAATTGAGGTTTAATTGGATTACTCGGTAATTAGCGGATAATAGATTAAAGGGATATTATTGGGTTAAAAACCCTTCTTAAACTCCTTCACCTTTCTTGTCAGTGCCATTATACAAGATAAAACTGTCAGTCACGAAATAAACCGTGTGTGACCCCTCCCTTCCTTGGTTCTTCTGTAGCTTCATGCTGTTGAGTGCCCTCCACCAAATTGCATCCAGCTGTTCGGAATCCAAATTCTGCTCCACTACCAAAAGGTTTTACAAAAGACTACTTTTTATGAGTCAAGACTTAAACCTTTGTTTTCTGAGGACAGATACTCGGCTGTGTGACTGGCTGCAAGAGAGGTTTCACTTCTGTGCTGCGTGATGCATTTGTGAGTGCTTTGAAAAAAGTCGAACACAACTTGAGCTGCACGCAGGAAGTGCTGAAAAGAGGAAATAGGATAGCGTTCTCAGCAGAGGTAGGATGAGCTGTGACGCATTTGTGACGTGCATTGGTGGAGAAAAGGATTGTTTTTTACCCCTGTAAAGGCAAATGTAGTCTGTATCTGAAACTCTCGAGGTCAGTTAAAAAAAAAAAAACTGCAAAGAAAGAAGCTAGGAGATTCTTAAATGTCTGATCTTGACGTGAGGTAGCTCTCTACCTGTGCGTTAGCCCTTCTGAGGCTGTTTCATTGAGGCTTCCACTGGCAGCAGTGCCATTTCACAGCAGTTTGCCATCCCCTCTCACGGAGGGAGGGATGCGTTTACCATGGATCACTTGTCGGATCTGCCTGTACCACAAGGCTGCAGTAATGCTTCTGTGGGCGTAAATGGGGGCTGCTTTGTGTTTGTGGGAGTGCCAGTTTGTGCTGGTTTTAACATAACTTTGTCCGTAGCTAACACTTAGAGAAGGGAAACGTATTTTTCTTCAGGATCTGTGTTTTGTTAGCACACTTTCAAATATTTTGATCCAGACTTGCAGTTTGCTAAGTAAATGTTCTGTTGCTTACATTGACGCTTTTCTCTAAGTACCTTAAGCACCCTTGTTAAAAGGGAGTTATTGTATATGCTTATTGTAAACTCCCGAAACGCTGCTAATAAAATTGCTGCTTAAACAAAGAGCACGATATCAAGTGTTAGAGCAGAGGAGTGGCGATTGGGACACAAGTTGTTTTCCCCCAGCCATGTGAGATACCAGGCAAGTTACTGAAATGTTCCTGTAAAATAGGGAAAATACCTGTTTTTAACATTCAATTCCTTGAGTAAACAAGTTACAGCTATGAATTTGTAGAATTTTCATCGTTCTCAGTTGAGTGAGACATGCTTGGAAGAGGAACCCTCAGAGAAAGCACTGGGAGCAGTGAATGATGAGAGAAATTAGTTTGTAGGAACAGCAAAGTTGAGAAGGAACCAGGATTATTTTTACCTCTGAGTCTGAGGCTAGTGAAAGAAACTGAACAAATTTAATGCCTGGACGTAAGACTTGGCTCAGCTTTTACTGCTCTAACAATCAAGATAATTTTGGATGAGATGAACACCTTAATTAGGGCTAGATGCATTCAAGGCATAAATGTATCATCTCAATCATCTGCCTCTTTCATGCAATGTTCTGAGCATCACTGGTTTTGGGGGCAGAGGGCTGTAGTACTCCTCAATTCAGATTTCCTGGTGGGAGAGACATCTGATTGACTAAAACATCTCAGAATTGCTTCTGTGCTTATTCCTGAGATTTCTGAAGGTGAAACCTCAATAGCAGCGCTATTGATTTGTAGCCAGACTTCGTTTGAATCAGCTGGGGTTGGGGTAGGGATCAAGAAAATAAAGTTTTGAGATCTTTTTTTGTTGGATTCTTTGTGAAAATCCTCAGATACGGTTTTATCTAGATAAGCCTCTAACAGCAAAAACTATACATAATGGAGTGTATAAGGATTATTAGGGTAAGATGCAGAATTTAACACTCTGGTTCTTCCTACATCTTTCCTCCTTCAAGCTGCTATTCCATTGTTACAGGTAGTTTGTCTTGTATGTCAATTTAGGCATATACATGGCAACCTAAAAACATTGTAGTGACCTGTTCTTCCTCTAAACTAGGCTTTAAAAACAATTTTTTGTTGTTGTTGTTATTTTGTTTTTAACAGGAGTGGAAATGTTGCTTTCTCTTTTCCTCGAAATTCAAGTAGGATCAAGAAGAGAAAATGATTGGTGGTTCCTGTAATTCCATTCTAGAGTTACCAGGCTATATCTCCTATTCTCATTAAATATCTGATTTACTCTTTCAGATACTTAAGTCTTGTCAGCTTAGGATGTTCCACTGAACTTGCAGCCAAATGTAGGTGGCTTGATAAATTGTATGGTTCTTTATTTAAAGCTTGTTAGGACTAAATCTTTATTTGATACTTTTTCTCTCCCTTCTTTACTCGATAGCTTTTGGAAAATAAATGTAGTGTCTGTGTTCACCTAAAGCAACTAAAATTTGTTTAGCTAAAGGTTTCAACAAATCATATTTTGATTGCTGACATTGTTTTCATGGAAACCAAATAAATTGGTGCCACTTCCTGGCTTTAAAAGATGTGTTCATCTCCTGTATATTTCATGTATTTTTTTCCCCAACAAATATTTTGTGGTTACTTTGCTTTAGGCACTAACTAGTAACATTTTAGACAGTAATCTGTCTCTCTGCCATGTTTTGTTTGTAAAAGATTATTAACCTATTTTACTTCAGACGACCACGTGAGCAGTTAAAATACGCAGGTGTCCTGTTGGTAACTAGCCCCTGGGCTGTGGCCTTCTCTTTGCAGGAGTGCATTACACAACTTGGGGTACTTCGTTGTACAGGCATGGGCAAGACTAGTGGAAATAAATGCAGAGTTGTGAGGGAAGCTGTAGTTTTAATGTTGAGTACCTTGATAAGAACACGATCTAGCTGTGTTTTCTTGTAAGTTACTTGTATGTTCACGATGAAGTGACTTGGCTTGACTTCCTTTGGTAAGGATCGTAGGACTCCAGGAGATGCACAAGCTGTTTTGAATCAAACCTTTCTGAAAATGAGATACTTGACAGTTATGAATAAAGTTATTTAACAGTCAACTTCCTGTGGTTTACATGCATTTCTGAATCAGGAGGAGGCTGAAGGGCTGCAGCTGAAACGCCTGTGGTTCGTTTCAACAGAAAGGGCATCTTTTATGAGCAATCAAAGTGATCGCCTAAAATCTGAGATTCCAACATGGCTTACTTTAATCCCGGGTTAAAGGTGCGAGAGCGCAGTCATCCAGCGCTGGAAGACCTTTGAAGCTAACATCGGCCATTCGGTTTTGCTGCAGTGGTGTATGTTCAAGAAGATTGCTTTATTGCAGTGCTTGTTTAAGGTTGCTGTATGTCAACAGGCATACAAGAAACGCGCTCAAGCCTGTGTGTGACTTTGCCACTTACATTGGCATCTTTGGGCCTGTGCTCCAAGTGCGGTGGGAAGAAACGAGCAGTGGAGGAGTAAGGCCCAATGTCACGGTCCGCGTGGTGGAACAGGTCCCTGCTGACCTTCAGCCACTCTCCAGACGTTAGCAGTTGAGAACTGCTCGACTGTAAAAATTACTTCAAAGGGTTCACCTGCATTTAAAAAAAACTAAAAAATTTCACCTGTGACTAATTTAAGGCCTTCACATAATGTGTGTAGCACCATCTATATTACGTAACGTGTTCTGTGACTGTGTTAATGGCCCTAAATTAAAATGGCTGTGCTCTAACAGTTGCCTTGTGTCTTTTTGCATTAACTCGGATGAGATGCTGGGTACCTGAGCACAGCTGATCCTTACCTCCTGGTTATATCAGATATCAAAACCAGGGTGTGCTGTATTTTTATTTCCCTTCACTACTGACTCTGACAGGAGCCTTGTGATATCTGTTTTTTAACCATTAAAATAAAATTAAAGATGCATTATTTCTGGCTTTGTGACTTGAGCAAGGACCTCTGTGTAGAATGAGGCATCCTAAGTGAGCCCGCTGCATCACCATGCTTTAACTCATCTTAAATGGGACTTTCTGTGGTATGCTCACAGAATGTGGTTTTGAAGACACAGGAATGTAGTGGAAAACTTGACTTTTTTAATGGAGAGAGACCCTGCAGTTTCTGAAGCTCCTGTGGATTTTGTCATTGGGTGACTCCTTTGTTTCATGTCTGGGGATGGCAGAGCAGATAAGCTGCCCAACAGCCATGTGGCAGAGGTGAGATGCAGTCAGCTACACGGGAGTTACTGGGGCAGAATGGGGAAGCCCAGTTGCTTTTTTCTAGTCATCTCAGGTAAAGCAGGTAGTTTACAGTTTGCCTAAAGGGAAGTTTTAGGATGTGGCAGATGTATGTTGAATCCAACTGTTTAAATACAGCCAGTGTCATCAATTTATAGAGTGAGAGATCTAGTTCTGTATCTAGTATCAGGAAAAAGTCTAATACAGAAGCTGTCTTTGGACCTGTTGTCATACAAGATTTGCAAACGGATCATCTCCTTACTTTAATTGCTGGGATTATGTCTTTGGTTGGTTTTGTGGTGTTTTTTTCCTCTTTCTGTGGGTTTCTCTTCATTATTGTATAAAATGTATAGGTTTACACCTTTGCAAAAGTATCAAAAGCTTTGCTTGGTTACTTTGTAATGCTGCCTTCTTGAAGCTTATTTAAATTGTGTCAAAACTCTTCATTCTGCAGTACTGCATTCTGAGAACAATCTGTCAATCGTGGTAGTTTGCTGTTCAAGAGTATCTGCAGTTAGAAGTGCTTAGCCTGCTGGTAGAAAAATGTCCAGGTCCGCTGGAAAGTTACCTCAAGGCAAGACACCGGCGTGTGGCTGTAAGGTGTGGAGGGGTGTCTGGAATACCAGGGAAGAACAGAGAATGAATTTGACGCTGTTGCGAGTTCTCGATCACCTACAGATTGATAAAAGCCAATGATTAAACAGCTCTTATCCTTAAAGATAATACAGGGTTGAGTCATGTTGCCAAGCACTTCCTTAGTGTGTCGTATGAGTTGTCTGAAAGGATTTTCATAAGGGAAGAACCCGGTGAGTGACCCGCCGGTGCGGAGGAGGGAAGCTGGTATGTTGCTGCTTTAACTTCACTGTGCTTGCAACTGATTGCTTTTATAGCTTAATCTCCTGAGGTTCAGAACGGCCACCTTGATGCTTATCTACCATCAACTTTGACACATGACAGCCTAGAAACCTAAACAGTCTTCTCAGTGTGCTTTTTCCACAGTTACTTTGCTGTTGTTGGATGTGTAGCTCTAGAGCATTACGCTTGCTGCGGGACGATGTACTTTGCATTTGTGTTTACGGGAAATCCCTTCTTTTGGGAAGCTGCTTCTGCTGTTGCTTTGTGACCTTTACAGGCCGTGGCTGGCTTGCGTGCTTGATCCACTGCAGCAGCAGTAAGCCCCGGGATTTGAAGGAGAGGTGGTAACTCGTGCATTCCAGTGCTGCGGAGTTAATGCTGCTTCAGGGAGTAAGCATTGCCATAGGCAGTACGAAAAAAGAGCTAAGATTAAAATATATGTACGCACACACACACGTACCTACAGCCTCTGAGGCCCAGGTATTCTAGAATAAATACCTCCCCTTAATGAGTCTGAAATCTGGCCAATTTGTACCTAATCATCTGGGGGAGGAGGTTCTCAATTCCTGCTAGAACCTAAACAAGAAATTAAATCTGACCTTACATTTTATTTTGCCTTAACATTCGGCTGAAGACAGTGGTTTTAGTACTTGGAAGGCCTGAATTCTGATCCTGTTACTCCTGTTCAGGAAGCTTGAAGCAAAAATATTCCTGGTAGATCTGTGCATCAAGATTGTGTGTTTTTATTGTCTGTGAAAGAGGAATGCTCTTCCACCTACAGTTTCCTTGCAGGGCTGAGATGAGAGCAGTTTTTTTGAAGTGCTGAAAAAGATGTAGGTATAAAATACTTAGTGCGGTCATGGCAAGCAGTTGCTGCCGTGCACCCGCAGGCTGGTTAGTGTTACCAGGGCGGTTTGTCACCATACAGAGAAAAGGTAATGTTAAATTGAAATGGAAGGTAGAGTAAAGTAATAGATTGGCGTTGGGCTCTGTTCCTGCAGGTGTGCCAAGCACGAGGCATGTTTCAACCAAAGACTCGGTCTTGCCTGGTTAAAAGTTGATGTTCAAATTGCACAGTTAAAGGTGCAGTATCTGCTTGTATTGTGACTTAGTGCCTGCAAACCTTGCAAAGGTACCTGGCTTGGGTGTCTGCCAGAGCCCTTTTTGTACTGTTACGTTGCCCTGGCGTGGTACTGCTGCTTAGATGGCACAGGTTAGTGCTGAGATTTGATAGTCTTCCTAGATAAAGCTGTAGATCTCAACTTCAAGTGAGGGGAAGTCATTACTGAGGTGTAATTGCTGTCTTAATTCACTTGTCTGGCTTGGATGTAGTCAGGGTACTTGATGAATTTCTCATCAATAGAATGCAGTCAGAATTCCTGCTCTTCCATCCAGAGAGTGGGAGCACAGGTGGTTTCCTCTGAGTATTTATAACAAAGTAGGTTGTGTTACAGCTTGGTAACACTGACATGCTTCTGTCATGATGCTGAGAATCCTAAGAAGGTATTTCTTACCTTTGCGATAAATTCAGTCAGTACATTACCTATTGCAAGTGAACTCAGGTCCAGCAGCATCCTTGCAAGAGTTCTTCCTTAATCTCAGCACCCCAACAGAGTCCTGGAGAGCTGACTGTAGTTAGGGTTACAAAAAGAATCTTCAGTTCTGTGTCACTGGAGGGATTAAGAACTGTCCTTGCTATTTGCGAGGACAATGATGGCTTGAATTTGGAAGGTAGGCCGTATAGTAGATTTGTTAACACAGTATTGCAGCATGGAGCTCAGTTCGTTAATCCCAGAGTAAGGGGTTCTTGTCCAACTTGGTCTTTGACATGAAAGTTCAGTAAAATGCTTCAACTGTTGTTGCTCCTCTTCTGCTCGTCGTTCGTTGTGCTCAGGGGGAGTGCCTGCATGAATGCAATCTTCAGGCAGTGCAGTTATAAATTAACTTATCTCCAGTGATTAATCCTTGCATCTGGATGTCTGTATGTGCAGACTCTTCAAAGGGCTGGAAGAACTGAATGTGTCTTTTCATACTGAAGGCGTGGTTGCTTCTTTGGTAGTCCCTCTGAATAACACAGTAGGATTTATCTAGCGATTCTAAACTTGGAAAGAATTGCACTACTATAAATGTGTCTGCCTATGCTTTTAAAGCTTAAATATTAACTAGCCTAAAATAAAACTTCAATTGTGTTCTTGGGATTGCTGCTTAAAAAGAAAAAGTAGCGATTAAAGCTTACAAAAGTTTAGATTTAGGTAAATTAACTGGACTTCAGAATATAAACCATTGGAATCAAGTGTGCCACTTAGTAACTGTTTGCTTTGTTTTTTAGGGGGAATCTGTAAAATATTTCTTGGACAACTTGGATAAACTGGGAGAACAAGTAAGTTTTTTTTTTTTTCCCCATTGTGAGTTTTAAATGGTCTTTGATAACTGCAGTTTAAGCAGATGAAATGTAATTAGTGTCTACTAACTTTATCTTTAGTTAACCTTGTCTGTCCCATTATCTCAGCAGATCATCACTGATGTGTCAAAAACACAGGGCCGTGTGAGGGCCAAGAGTCTTTGGCAATAAAACTTCTGTGGAAATTGAACAAAAAGCAAGTCACAAATATTTGTCCAGGCAAAAGATTGCTGAAATAGCACTTCAGCAGTAATTGATATCCAAAAATGACTTTTTTTTTTTTTTTGAGTACCCACTTAGGAACACTAAGCAAAATCAGCATACAGATCAGGGGCACCTTTCTGTAGTATATTCTTTGAAGTGAATGAATATGGTACAGAATAAAATGTTTTCTCTGGGAGAAAAAGCTTAAATTTCTGTAGAATACTTACAGATAAATTGCTGGTTACTGCTTCAATGATTAGGTTGTATGCCAATAGTCATTAGTCTTGTATTGCAGAAATGGCATGTGAAAAATTGCCTTTAAAATGGGATGCTAGTTTGAAGTCCATGGGGAGGTAGTTTCTCCATGGTCATTTCCAGCTGATGGGTAACAAATGATGAAGGAATCCAAACCACTTCAAATGAATCCTGTTACATCATGCTTAATTTCATTTTTCTTTTTCTCTTTAACAGATAAATAAATTTGGGGCCAGACTTTTTCTGCTTTGAACTGTAGTTTTTTTTCTAAATAGAGCACTGGTGATCATCTTGTAGAATGCGTACTCTTCCCAAATACCTTGCTTGAACTCCAGCACTCACTCTTTGATTTTTTTTATTGGTCTTGAGTTATGAAAGAATACAAAAACTGCATTCACTTTAACGAACTACTAAACTTACTGTTAATGGTGGATTTCTCATAGTCTCTGAATCCAATGCCACTCTAATTTCAAAGGCTTTTGTCTTTCACATATTTATGCACACTTGGGTATGGATTTTTGCAGCATCTCTTCCAAAGTTCTGTATTAGAAACCTTGGTCTATTCTTTGATTAAAGCATGAGACTAAAAGTCCCTATTTCAAAGAAAATGTTGTATGTATGTATTCACACGCACACAAATTGTAGGTCTGATGCTGCTGTGGGAGTGCTGAGCTCTGAATTACAGCATTTCCAGTTTAAAGTTAGACCAAATGCTATTGAGACATAAAGGATTCTTCAGGATCTGCTGTCACAGAAAATGTTAGTTCTTTGTGGAAAAAGTGCTAGCTAAGTTTTGTTACTGAGAGTGAAAGATTTAATAGGTTCATCTGGTTTGTTCTTATCTATATGCAAGATTTGTCTAATGATTGTTTCCACAAACTGTATTAATGTAAGTATTTTACTGTTCTTATCTGATAATCTGATACAACTAGGCTGGCCTGCAACTGAATTGCTTATAAACAGATAGACTTCTGATTTATGTGCCTCTTGCCAAAAAGGGAGCTGCTGATAACAGCACATAGGGAAAAGAACTGACTGTTCAGATTTAATCAGCTCAGCAAAATAAGAGTGGCTGGGATCGGCTGGATTCCTTACAACTACTTGTTGTTACTTCTGCTGCCAGCGCAGACTGTATGTATTCAAAATATCTCATAACGAGACATTGGTTTCCATGGTATGATTGGATCTCGTTCATACCTTAAATGCCAATTTTAACTAGGCAAACAGTGATGTGATAGCTGAAATAGCTACCTGATAACCAAAAGAGTTTTCCTTTTGAAGAAAACAGACCGTAGTGAATTTAAGGAAGACGACGATTCAGGAAGAAAGCAGAAGGTAGAAAAGAAGTTGAAGTCACATTTAGGAGTCAGTGTCAGTGTGTATCCTTGGGAAGAGCTGATGTTTGTGGACAAATAGAGCTGCACAGAAAGGATTAAAAAAAGAAAGAAAGAAAAAAGTGACAAAGAAAAGAGTCAACATAGAAGAGTGGGAAAAGTATAGAAACGTAGAGTGGGCTTGGGATGCTTGCAGGACAAGTACAAATTGACAATGGAGAAACACTGAAAGGACTTGGAAAATAATACTGAGTGCTGGCCCAGGACTTACATTAACCTAATGCTGCAGGCTTCAGATACAGAGAATGGGATCAACCGCGAGCAGAGGGCTATAGCTGAATGGCTGTAGTAGCAAGCTGCTAGTATCCAAAGGATCTCTGCATGAGGGAGAAAAGAACAGGATCATCATTCAAAAAGAGCATTAAAATACTGGGAGATCTCTTTGGAGTTGTTGTATTTAGTCTCCTGGAGCCAAATGATGTCTCCATACCAAGCACTTGACTCCAGTGCACTCATTTGCCACCTGTTGCATCAGAGTAGCCAATTATCTAGGATAAAACATGGTAGGTTGTCTTCTGTGCATGTAGGACTTAAAAGCACTTGAAAATGTTTTATTTGTGGTTGCAAGTGTGGAAGGAATTTTAAATGAATAATAATAAGAGGGAATTTGTCAGGAATTCTGGGATAAGCTCCTTTTCTTGAAAGCTTTACTGAATAAATGGTCAGCGCTACCTCTCAGAAGAGTTTTGCTTTGTCCTCTTGTTTCACTATTGAATATATATATGGCTTTTCCTATTAATTGGTTTTATTCCTTTATTTAAGGGTGTCAGTCACTCCTGAGCTTTCTGAAGACTTTCTGGTTTTGTTCTGAGAACTTGTGACTGATTTCTGGAATTAAAAAAAATACATTCCTGTTTGAGAGATGGAATAAGCATTGAACCTGTGACATTCTCTTGCCACAGTGTTTACAGTCAACTTTACTCAAAATGTCTTCACATGTACTCAGTGCCATTTGATAGTCATTGCTCTATTCCTCTGGTTGTCCTCCCTCTCTAACAGTTTTTGGTAGAAAAGACCCAAGATAAATGTAACAAATAAATATAAGAATCTCATCACCCTTTAAATTTGCTTCTTCTTCATCATAAGGGGGTGGAAGCATGTCTGGTGCTCAGTTTGAAGAGAACATGGCACTGCTTTAGCAGTTGCACTGTCCTGCAGATTTAGGTGGTGCAGGTTTTTGGATTAGTAGCACAGTAAAAAGTGCAGGGTGGGGAGCCTGTGCTTCAGAGAACTGCTTTGTGATTGCAAGCCACGATAAAAATCAGCGCCTTAGTCCTGGGCAGCTCAAATAAAGAGACTCGGGAGTTCAGACAAAACAGTCTAGCTAGTTTCACTTTTGAGCTTACATAGTAAAGCAACTTGATTCTTCCATTTTTGGAGCATTACACTTCCCTTATGTTTTTTAAGCTTTCTCAAAGGGTATGGATCATTTTTTTCCAGCTTCCTTAAAATTGGAATACCAGTATTTGAATTACCATGTAGTTTCCCTCCTACCCCCAGCTCACAGGTTAGTAGTTGAATCGGACTTTCTGGACCATGGTCTTACACATCTTTATAAAAGCTTCAGGTTTGGTAGCTGACAGTGTCAAAGGAAGGCCACAGATCATTCCCTAAGAAGTTCCAGCTCTGAAACCTAAACCACTCTATATGAAGTTATGAGAAATGCTGGGAAAATGCAAGGAAGAGTTTCAGTAAGAAGTGAGCAAGAAAGGTGTAAGCTTTGGCGTCAGTCAGCTGTCTGTTGCAGCTGCACTTTTTAAATAGCAGAAGACTTGGGCCATGTGGAAAAGTGTAATTCTTAGAATGAAGAAATCCCCAGTACAAGTCTTGAATTTCATTCCATCAAAAGCTGACTAATAAGAATTCCTCTTTTTGCAAGCATCTGCATCTGTTGACAATTATCACGTCAAAACTGCAGAAACTCTTATATCCCCTACTTAAATCTGGGGGGGAAAGGCAGGCTGGAGGACTGCAGGGACAGCTGTCTCAGGTGCTTCCTAGACTGTGCTACTGCAAAAAGGCTGCCGTCCTCATCTGCATGTTTCTCCCTCTGTCCTACTAATTGCACAGGATGTCTGGGACAAAATCAGGCTGTGGGAGCTCACAGCTGGAATACAGCTAATTAATACAAGTGCTTTTTTTTTTTGGACAGATACAGCTGGATACAAAAGATCCATGGTACGAACATAGCAAGTTGCTTAGGGTTGGCTTTTCTGGCATAATTGATTGCCTTAAATTATTTACTGGAACAACTCTTTTTTTCTAGAGGCCGCTGTGCAGTATGCACGAGAACATGGGATAAATTGAGTGCCCGTAGTTAGAATGGGATACTACCATGGCTATCAATTTGAGAAACCTGTTTTAGACCCCATTTACTGCATTCCAGTGTTGGTGCCAAGCGTGTTTCCCAGCTTTGTGGGAAGAGGATGAATGAAGCAGAAAGTAAGCCAGAATGAGGGAAACTGGCACGAGGAACTGCTGGTGTACCTTTCAGGGTTGTTTATGGATGCTTGTCATGTGGCAAATGGAAAGCTTCAGTTCTCTGCGGGTAGTAAATGTTTGGATTTAACTTTGGGTGTGTTTCCTGCTTTTGACTCTAGATCTTTACAAAATGCTTCAGTGTTGGAATATAAATATACATACATGTATATGTTTGTTCAAAACCTCATGCTGTTCCCCTGCAAGCTTTCTCTTGATTGCAAGTCAGCTGCGATCATCGTGCCTGTGACTTGTGTCCTAATCATCAAACTGCTTTATTTTTTTAGGATTATCTTCCCTCACAGCAAGATATACTGCTGGCACGAAGACCCACAAAAGGGATTCATGAGTACGACTTTGAAATAAAAAATGTTCCTTTCAAAATGGTTGATGTAGGTGGCCAAAGGTCAGAAAGGAAACGTTGGTTTGAATGCTTCGACAGCGTCACATCGATACTCTTCCTTGTTTCCTCAAGTGAATTTGACCAAGTGCTTATGGAGGATCGGCAAACAAATCGCCTTACGGAGTCCCTGAACATTTTTGAAACAATAGTCAATAACCGGGTTTTCAGCAACGTCTCCATCATTCTCTTCTTAAATAAGACGGACTTGCTTGAGGAAAAAGTACAAAAAGTGAGCATCAAAGACTATTTTCCAGAGTTTGAAGGGGATCCCCACTGCTTAACAGATGTCCAAAAATTCCTGGTGGATTGTTTTCGTACCAAACGCCGGGACCAGCAGCAGAAGCCCCTCTACCACCACTTCACCACTGCTATTAACACAGAAAACATCCGGCTAGTTTTCCGTGATGTCAAGGATACCATCCTTCATGACAACCTCAAGCAGCTTATGCTACAGTGATGTGCAAAAAGACATTTTTATTTGAGTAACTATTGTGTGTTATTTTTTTAACTAGAAGTTTACAGCAGGAATAGAGAAATCCAGATCCTGTCAGACTTCTTGATATGTGGCTAAAAGCTGCTGCTGAACACATTATTGCCAATTTCTGCAGAAATTCAGGCTTAGTCTCTACCAGTGTAGCTTCAAGTTGACTCAAGTTGTAATTTTATAGCAGACCTATGTCTAAGTTACCTGTAAAGTGATTAAATTCGACCTTTTAAGAACATGTATATTATCCTAGAAAATTCATTCCACCTTCAGAATTCCAAGTCCAAACTTCAGTGAAATTGTTGCAATTGTTAAGCTTTGGCAGTAATTTTAGGGGGGTGGGGGGCGGGGGACTTTTCACATCTAACTTCATAATGAAGACTGTGATACCATAGCTGACTTACGATTTCTCAGGTCTGTCGTTGGCTAGAAAACCCATAAATCCCTTGCTGGAATCAAGTATTTGAAGCTAGGATTGCTGGGTGTAATGTACTTCCTATTTAAGTATAAATCTGTGTATGGGGTTTGACTAGGATGTGCTTTAAGAATACTTAGATCGGGAACTTCGGACATCTGGCAGGAAGTGCTAGTGCAGGCAGAAGTGCAGTGGCAAGGAGTTAGCGAATGGCACAGTACACTGTTTCACTCTATTGCATTGTAAGTACCCTACAGCTTAGAGCCGTGGCAAAGCACAGAGCACTATGAGATGGTCCTCTTGAAATTCTGATGTGGGAAGGGGGAGCAAGCTAAACTTGTATTTCTTATCTTCACAAACCAGATGTTACATGTAGGTACCTTACCTGTTCTTGAAGCGCTTTAATATATCACTGGTTTATGACTTCCTACAGTGTGCCTCCTCTTAATCAGTAAGCATTTGGTGATGGATAGAAGTACTTGCAGACCTAAGTGCCTCCTTGTGTTCTGTCCTCCCACAGTATTTTCAGTGGCCTTATGTGAGCATGTGTGTTCCCAGCAGAGGCCTTGTGTAGCTGACACAGTGGAGATGAATGTTTTTTCTAAAAAAAGAATATGTCACAGCAGAACGTGCTTCAACTGATGAGGTTCTTTCTGAGACTTTCCAATTGGGTCTACCAATCCTAAGTGTACTTGAACCAAATATGTTGCGCAGCATACTCTGGAGTGCTGCTTGTGACTAATAATGTTTTACCAAAAGTTCCACAGCAGTTTTTTTTTTTTTAAAGGGGTGGGGGGGGAGGTGTTACTGTTGCTGTGTGATTACAAAATAATAAGGAAAAAATGCTTCTTGCCCAGAAATCCTCATAGACCATGCAGCATGCAACTGAGTAAGCTTGCCAATGTGTGTTTTTAAGAAGTAGTGCCGCTACCAAGTGTCCCCCAGGCTGTGGCTTCATTTAGTCTGTTCAGCTTGCCACTTTGCCCCGTGGAACCGGCCAATTCCTGTGGATTGTGATGCTGGCTGATGTTTTCTTAAATGAACTTTTAATAACGTACCCCATACGCGGCAAGAGGTGCGACATATTATTCTCACTGCTTGGAGCAGTGTCCCTGCAGGTGTGATCATGTTGCTAGAACATAGGAAAACTGCCTGTCTTCTGAACTTAGCCTTTACTTACTGTGATTGTAAGTTGTATTAACATCTCTGTACCTCATTCCCCTGCCAGTAGAAGGGGAATAGTGTGGTTTTATTTAGTTAAGTGCTTTGAAAGACCTCTATTTTTTTATATCATCTAATGATATCATCCAATGAGTAGTCATAGGTTAGTCTGTGATTTCTGGGATGAGGCACTATTTTGGGAGGAAAGCATTCTGAAAGGAGCTCGGGAGAAGTCACAGTGCATAATCTCAACAAAGTCAGTGCAACACTGATGTCAAGAGGATTAATACAATTTTTAGATGGGGTTATTTAATGTAGATTTTGCCTCCTTAGGCACAGATACGGTTACTTTTGGTTTTATGTCTTCAGTTCATACATGAGCAATTCAAGAAGGATGAACTAGAGACCTCAAAAAAGGCTACTGAGGGTTTTTAAAGGATTGGGCAACATGCACGTAATGAGTCCAAAAGTTCTCCATTTTCCTCTTTGGAGAAGGATTACAGGTTGATTTGGTCAAGCTATAAATACTGTGTGAGCAGGCAACAAACCTCTGTCTAGTAGCCTCAAAGTATGTAACAAAGTCCATTGTTTGCAAGCAGAAATGGAACAGATCCACGCCCTTGGAGTGAGGGCAATTAACCATTGGAACAAATCAACAAGAGGAGTGGTAGACATTTTTCAGTTGCTGACAGTTGTTTGAACACGTATCTTTTGAAAAGAGACTTAATGTCTGCTCTAATTAAAATAATGAATTTGGAGAGGGTCTGTAGTATGTGTTTTGCAGGGTGTCAGACAAGATGATTACAGAAAAGACCAAGGACTGGATATTGGATGATGATGTATTATATTACCAGGAATCTGTCTAAAAGTTGTTTATGTAAAGTGTTGATGAATTTTTGTCCAGGGACCTGTTAATTTACTTAAAGATCCTTGAAACTGATGTCAGTCTAAGGATGTAGTCAGTATCACGAAGGCACTGGGCGCTGCTGACAGCTAAAGTAGGAAAAATACTCAGCAGGCTTCTCCCTGAACCAATACATACAAAAAACCCCACAACGCCCTGTTTTTAATCCTTTCAGAACACTTTCCCTGTGAATACCGGGGTCTATGAGATAGCAAGGTGGACCCCACAACGCTGGGTCACTTCTGACAGAGTAGGCCCTGGGAGATAAGCACTATATGAATCTCAGGCAGAAATGAATTATTTTAATTAAATTACTGAATCAAATCACTTGCATTTCCCACTCCCACTTCTTTAAAGGGAGTGAGGCAACTAACCTTGATGTAACTGTTTACATGGTTCCTATGTTAACATACTGGATAAACAAACCGAATCAACGTTGGGCTTTTCCATCTTTAAATTTACTCATTAGCTACCTGAAAAGAAGCACGTCATGTACTGTTGTATTTCTTTTTAGATTTTATTCTAAATATAACTTCTTTATAGCATGATTGAATTTTGGTACAAGAGCTGAAGGTCTGATGTTGTCGAGCAGACTAATTTTTTTCTTTTTATCCTGAGGCGAACGAATGAGTCACAATCAGCTAGTAAGAGTCAAGCTTGCTAGTGTAAGCCAGGCTGTGGTACAAAGTCAAGATGTGTTTCTAGTAAAGGTAGGAAAGCAGCTGGCAAACAAGTTTCGCAAGACTTTTAGTTCTCCTTGGAGCAGTATGCCCTGTTAAAGAGATGACTGGTCAGTGACCGTATGGAGATATACCACTGTCTTGTACGGTTTTCCTGTACTTGAAAGTGAAATCAGTGTTTTAGTGACTGTTCCCTACTGCAGTGCATTCAACTGCATTGTTTGATACCTTAAAACTGTGGCTGTTCATCAGGGCTTTAACATTTTTTACTTTTTTATATGTTGTATATGGGAGCATAAGCCATCAGCTTGTGTAAAACTTAAAGCTTTCTTTTGGAATACCCACTCATTTAAAAAAAAAAAAAAAAAAGTTAGGTGGGCTCATTGATCCCAGTGGCTGTATATTGGACTCATTTGTCTAGTAAGTGGCTTTAAATTTTGCCCCTCAGAATTACTCTTGCAAATTATTCAGATGAGGTGAGAGTTTCAACCTTCATGACACTCGGCTAATAACAAGTATTTATGATCGGTTTCAGACAGCTATCAAACTGCATCTGCTCATCGTGTTTAGGAGCAACTCATTGCTTAAAGACTGAGAACTATGCATGTTTAATGTGTCCATTGCCATCAGAAGACTTCTCTAGTTATTTTTCTTTAAGGTTGATTGCAGTTTGTTCATTTTCCGACAGTAACATTTCCTGTTTCAAAATGATCAGAAGTTTCACGCCATAGTGAATTGTTCACAAGTTAACTTTACAGGTCTTGTCTATTTGATGGTACCATTAACATAGTTGTTTTTTTAATTACACAGCATTGCAATACAGTGCCATTTTGCAATTTCTTTGCATTGTACTTGAAAATGAATTGCAGACTATTTAAAACCGCTTTCCTGCGCTTTTCAGTAGCAGTGAGAGCTTACCTTACGTGAAGCCTTTATGTAAAAATATATTTTGTAACAACCTCATAGATCTTTAACAAAACCAAGATTTGTATTAGCTTTGTATAAATGTTTGTGGCTTACAATTTTATATGTTTAACTTTTTATAAACTTTCCAGGGACTACTTTTTATTGTAAATTTTTTTTTCTCCTTGCTTTAGTTTAAGATTGGCAATAAGTTATTTCTAAGGGAGGTCTTAGATGAAAAAGCATCACTTCCTTTTTATAAAATGGTTAAATCAATTATTAGTTTAAAACCTCTTCCATTCGCTTGTACATTGCTCTGTACATACTCTCCAAAAGTGTTGCCTTTCAGCTATTAATATTTGCCTTGTGTACAAAAATTACTGACAATGAATAAACATATACAGCCTCATGTTGGTATTACGAAATTATTTTTCAGATTCGTACTTAATGTGTGGAGGCAGTCAGCTGACTTTTCTGTTGGTTGCCTAAGGCCAGCTGTTAGGCTTCTGCCATGGCTTGTGTTTCAGACGAAGTACCAGTGGAAGTCTCTGGGCTCTTTGCTAAAAGGGCTCATCCAGGTTCTTGTGTTCAGCCTGATTGCTTTCTCCACAGTAAAAGTGAAATTGCTGAAGTTGCGTTTGGCAACCAATTTGGTACTCGATATTTAAAATGTTGATGACGCTCGTGTGTGTGTTGGTGTAGTTGGCAAGCCTCTGTATAAATTATGTATCTCAGTATTGCAGAGTTTGATTTTTTTTTTTTGAATTATTTTTAGCTGTTTTCTGAATAAGCCAGCCTCAGCCTCCTCCAGAAATGGATCACTGGCTGTTTTGCAGCAAAACATTGATTTCTGCTTGTCAGTTTTCATAGACCTGAGATTTGTCTTGCATGCTGTGGATACTAAATCTCTGAAGATGCTCAGACCAATTAACGCTGATTTATATGGTTAGTTTTTTACATGAGTATTTGTGTTGATAATGGTAAAACATAAGCTGTAAAAATTCTTGGGTCTGTGTGAATCTTCTGTGGATTAATGGGAACCTGCATTCTCTCTCCTACCCTCTGCATTTGTGAAGAGCAGAATTCCTTCATGGAAAGGAGACACCTCAGCTCGCTGAAATTAGGAGTGGAAAAACCTGTGAAATGACCCGAAACTTCACCCTGCTTGGCGATGCAGTTTTGATTCTGGGTCTTGCCTGTTCCTAGAGCAGTTGTTTCTGAAGAACTACAACCTTATCACTTAATCACTTTTCTGCACTGAAACCATTGTAGCAAATGAACAGCATTAGTGATGTTGCTCTGACTTTGAAAATCAATCTTTCTAGGTTTTTTTGAAAGCTTGTTTTCTTACATGTCTTATTTCCTGAGATGCAGTCAGCTGCCTGAGGAATAAAACTAACAACATTCAGAACTCACCAGACTTTTTTTTAAGGCCCAATGTTACAAGAGTAATAGCATCAAGGTTCACTTAGGCTTCTAGTTAAGGACTTGTTGAATAAAGCTGTCGTTAGAAATGGCTTTTGCTTATTACCTGGGAGGGCCTGCCTGAGAATTCATCAGAGTTGTAATAGAAGTGCTGGTCACATAGAATGACTTTTTTCTGAAATATGCATGCTGTTTGAAAATAAGCTCCGTTAGCAGAACCCAGGTTAGTAATACTGTACTGTTCAGCAGTAACTTGCAAATTCTGGTAATCTCACGGTGTTGTAGTGTACTGTGTCTGACAGTGGTAGGGAGAGCCGAATGGGCAGGGACGGACTGTTACTGGATTTCTGAGCAAGTGGACGTTTCTTCACTTTCATAAAGCTCTTGATTTAACAGAACACCTAATTGCACATACAAGTGAAAGTAGGTTGGGTTTTTGAGCCTCTTCCTTCCTGTTAAAGTAACTCAGTGATTGCACAATAACTGACATAAGGGAACAAGAATCGAGTGAAGTTCTGCTGAAGGAGCTCTCCTCGCTGCCCTAGCTGAGCACAGCCCCGAGCAGGAGCTGGTTTCAGAGCTGACCTCAAGAGCCCCTGTTCCTGGGGGGGAGCTGAAGGGCAAAGTGCTACGGGAGCAGCTGCCACATGAGAGCTGTTCTGGGGTTAGGGGCGGAAATAGGATGAGTTGGCTCTGGCACAGGCCCTGCTGATTTTTCTTCTGAAATAAAGGTAATAGCATCAAGTTACTTCTGGCTGTCCTACCTAAGGCACTGCTCAGTTGTGTTTTCCACACAAGCTGTTTTCACTATATGTGAAATGTGAATTACTAGGTGAAATTAGTAAGAGTCCAGATAGCTAAAGTCCCACAAGGTCCTGCAGGAGGTTTTTTTATTATTATTATTTGTGCCTGACTTTAGATAGTATTGGATTCCTTTTCTCTGTTTTCTTCCCTTGTGTTTTTATGCACACTTAAAAATGAGAGGCAAAACGTTTGTTCTTGTCAGAGTGCAACTTCCAGGATGAGCATCTGGGCTCTGTGATTCTTGCTTGCTGTTGCTAAAAGAACAGCTCTTGCAAGACCATAGAGCAAGCCTCGTGCTCTGGCCTGTGAAAACTGCTGTGGCAGAGTCAAAATCCTTACACTTGAGTTCAGTAAACAAGTTGCGATGACTCGAAGATAAGGAATCAAAACATCCAGCAGAAATGAGATGTACACTCGAGATGGGAGAACAGTCCCCGCCCATGCGTGTAGTCAGAGGCACTTCGGGCCAAGCTACTGCCTCTGCTCTGCTCGGCAGAGGAAGTGGAGCAGTTTGATTAATAGCTGAGCACTCCATCTGCCAAACGTGAATTTGATGTAGGCTGCTCTGAGGAGAGCTCTGGTTCAGTGCAACTTCCAACCTGTGACTTCATACGAAGGGTAAAATTCAAAGGGTATCCATCTCCTCTAAGCTACTGGCTGTAACCAGCAAGTTGTGCATGTGCTGTTCTGCAGGCAATGAGGGCTGTAGGGCATCGGAGGATAAGGTAGGAATGTGTTTGTCAGCATGCACAGTAAGTGCATAAATGTAATTTCTCTGGCTGGAGGGTTTAAAATGTGATGCCATGTGGCCCAGTAAGATGGCACTGATCAGCACAAACTAGTTTTGATTAATTTGGGACTGAGGAGGAAGCATAAGACTCTGTGTACCCATCAGCATCAGAAGTGAATTCCCACTCCCCACCCTCCCCTTTGGACTCCAGTGTTCAGTATAAAGGATCTTGTATCTTGCCAGCATAGAAGATGCTGACTGTCTTTGCAGGCCCCTTCCCGTTGACAGGTAGCAATGGTTACAGCCAAAATCCCTGCTTGATTTCCATTTGTCTCTCCTATCCAGTACCAGGTCAAACCTCTGATGTCTCTGAGCCATGTTACAGGCTCAGCCCTCTGGATCTTATGCTGCCAGCAGCCTGGAAGAAAGCCAACTTTTCTTGTGTAAAAGAAAGCTACCCCTTTATCAGATTCAAAGGGGAAGCAGTAGTGGAGAATAGGGTGTGCATTTTAACGTGAAAACTCCCCCACGCTGACTTCTGTGCTGTTTCCATATTGAACGTATACCACGCAAGTGATGTTTGTGGCATGACACCAACCCTGAATAATTTATCTCCAGCAGCTCACCACATCAGGCTGTTAAGTCAGTAAGCACTTCCACAATTAGTATGTGTGATCATCAGCCCTGACATGAGGTTCAACTTTGCTCTGGGTACCCGCAGTCTTTGGCTGGGAGTTGTCATTTTAAGCTATTATAGAAAGAAAAGGCAGTATCTGTAAATGATACAGATCTTCATGTGGTTGCCTAGGCATAATGTTTTGCACTGTTTCTGTGTGAGCTTGATTCTCTTACATTAATCCAAATCTAATCACGGAAGCAGCTATGAATTGATGACCATTTCCTGTTGAAGCCTCTCTTTTCCCTGAAGAAAAAGGAAACAAACAAACAGAAAACCTTCAATGAAACCAGCATTTTCAAAGAATTAACATTAGGATTTGCATAGGAGCAAGTTAAGCAAGTCTTCAGCAGTGATAGCCTTCTTAGCTCACGTCTGGCATTTGCTAAAAATCGTCTAGAATTAAGGGGAAACTTCCTCTTATTCATGCAGATGACCCAAGCAGACTGTTCTTCACCCTCTCTCCCTTCCCCTTTCCCACTTATAAAATTTTGAGGAGAAAAGGGGGTGTGATTCAGATCAGGCACAGCAAAGTGACAGGCAGGTGTATGCAGTTGGGCTGGGAGCGGTGTGATGCACAAGAAGTGTGCAAAATGATGGCGTGAGCCGATCAGGGAATTCATGCTTGCAACCTGTGGACGTAAATCTCTGATTTGAATTAGGACCTTTTTGAAACCACAGCCGAGCGGACCTCAGAATTTCTAGTTTTATCGTCTACTGGGCTCCACAAACCTGCCTTCTGACTGGAAAGGGCGCTCCATCCTACGTGACTCCAGTAGCTCCGCAGCCAGAGCAGTACCAGTTCTCCTTCCTCCTCTTCTTCTGTCTTTCTGCTGATGGAGTTACTGTTTTGAGCTCATAGTAGGTAATCTTTCTGCTGTTCCTTCTCTCACCTCTGCAATGCTAAGGGAGAAATGTTTTTTTTCCAGAATTTAGCAAATCCTAAATCCTCTTTTTGTTCCAAGTGAAATGTTGCCATTCATTGTGCTTATAATCAATCAGTGTATGATCATCTCTACTATCTTTTATTTGTGGATGCCACTGAGTCAAGGGAACATTTTTTCTATGTACGAACGTCAGCAGCAAGTCACCCTGAATGTTTCTTTGTCATGTCAAAACACTGATTGACACTGATTTCTTCCTTCAAAAAGGAAACCCCATTTGCCTGCAACAGTAGGATAAATACATGGGGAGTATTTATACATTTGATATGCAAATGAGTTGCCAAAAGTAGCTCCTCTCTAAGAGGCCAGCAAGGTAAAATGTTTTATATTTCCCTCTTCACAGAAGCAGGGATCGAATATGAAAGCATCTGGATGACAGCCAACCCTTTAGCTGGAGCCAGGCTTTATTTTCATTGTCTCCATACCCTGTCTCATTTGCTTGCAGCAAGACAAAAGTCTGTGATTATGCCAAAGTCAGGAGAGCACAGGAGGAAGATGCAGCCTCGCACCTTCGCTTACGCCTTTGGTTGCCCTCTGTGGCGGTCACTGCCTTGCTGCCCCGCGCAGGGCAGCTTTCCTTGCGTCAGAGCTACCGCGCAAATGTATGCAGTGTCTGTAGTAGCTAGCCACTCTGAGGGCCAGCTTCCATCATTAGGGTGAAAAAGCAGCTCCAGAGAACAATTCTCAGCCTGAAGGTAGACTGAATTCTCAGTCCTAGGTAGCTCAGGTGAGTCACTCCCCCGTGGGGCTGGTTTCTCCCCACAGCAGCAACCAGCTTGGGCTTTGTCACTGCACTTTCAGACACACCAAGTGAAATGAAATCACCTCCACCACAGTGCCTGTGTGCTGTACTTCGCCGATACAGAAAGGCAGTACGTTGTTAGCATGTTAATTTTTGCAGAGCACTCTGAGATCCTTGGAGGAAAGGATCTGTTCTATTCTGTGTCTATTCTATCTTCTTGCTGAGGATTGTTTTCCATACAGGATCCTGCAGTAGCTCTTCACGGCAGGATTTCACTGGTCCCATCTCCATGTTCACTTTTGCAACAGTCACAAGCCACTGCAAATAAATGGCTCCAGATTTGGTGATGGTGTAGAAAATAACCCCACATTTTACAGATCCTTAAAAGCAAGAAAAAAAACCTAAATCCTCATTAAAACTCCCTTTTCCTTAGCTGGAGGTCTTTGGATCACGTATTTTTGTAGCGTGGGCTAATTTTTTTCTCCATCTTCCTTTCTTCTGTTTGCGCAGACCTGAATGTCACTCCATGTCTCACTCAACATGGGTAAACCCAGACGGCCCTAGAAGAGCTTTTAATGTGATGCTTATGAAAAATAGGCCAGAGCCGAAAACATTAGTGCGAGAAACAGCAGATCTCTAACACGCAGCTAGTTTGTTTGACATAAATGGCGAGATTATTTACTGCTCACAATTCTGTCCAAAGAACAGCCTGGTAATATTTTGAAGCAAGTATGCTAGGTATCAGCTGCAGCGAAGCACCAGTGTTATGCCTTGTAATGCCTGAAAATGATGAGGACAGCGGAGGCTGGGGGTGTCAGAAGCATCTGAACTGCCTCTGTTTACTTCAGACAAAATCGTCTCAGAGAAGCCGAGAGGCGGAGGAAGAAGCACCGTGATCCAAGCGCAGGACTGGATTCCAGGAACATCTGAGCACTAAATATAGCAGCCATGCTAACTCAGCGGCTTCGGGTGCAGCAGATAACATCCTGCTTCGGGACAGCTCACAGAAGTCAGACCACTGCAAGGGGAGGCGTGAAAGTCAATCCCTGTCATGGCATTAGCAAGCACTTCTTGGGAATCCTGGGATCCCCATCTTTCCACTGTTTGGATTTATGTCTCTTTGAAATGTTTGAGAGAATAAAGAAAATATCAGGAAAAAAAAAAAAAAAACAGAACATATTTTGGAACCATGGGCTAAACTCTTCCTTCATCTGAACATAGTATCTTCCAGCATGCCTCACTGATCTTTGCAAAAGCTTCTGAGCACAAAAACCATCACAAGTGTTAAATATTAGACCTTTGTTTGTTTGTTGTTTTAATAAAAGCACCAAAGAAGCATTAGGTGTGTTGGGGAAATGCTGCTTCTGGCAGGGGAATAGAGAGGACACGCCTACAAAAACCAGTAAGCGCAGGAACAGCTCAGGCAGTGATGCTGCAGTGCAAAGTTTCTCCTGGCTGCACGCGTGTCGGCAGGCAGTCCCCTGGACGCTTGGACTCTCCCGGCAGCGTGCGCAGTGCCTCGTCAGTCGCGGCGCTTCGTTTCCCATTGCTGCAAGTTCTGTGCGAGCTCTCCCCCAGACAGGGCGATGCTCTCGCTACAAAGATCGTGAAGGTCCCCTTCGCTTGCTGCTGCTTCCGCACAGGTGTATAAAATTCACAGACACTTGTTGGCTGTCCCTCTTTGTCGCTCACCCTTCTTGCCACTGTTTGCTCTGCTGGTGTCAAGAAAGCCGTCTTAGTGATTCATTTCTCCGGCTGGTTCAGGGATAACCATCCTCAGCACCGTGTTTTGCTGTGAGTGGGGGGACTGGCGAGCGGCCGGCCCGGCTCGGGGCGCACCCACCCGCAGTCCAGGGGACCCCCGAGCTTTCTGGGCGCCGAGGCGAGGGGCTTCACTGCACGGCGCAGAGGGCAGCTCCGTCCGGGGGATCCGCGGGGAGCGGGAGGATCGGGCCTGCAGCGCCGGGGCTGAGGCGAGGCGCCCGG
>VXAA01001163.1:1713019-1732626 GCA_013399115.1 Anseranas semipalmata | reverse complement strand
GGGGCCGGGCCGGCGGCACCCGCAGCCTGCTCGGAGGCCCCGTCCCGCCGGGGCGCGGCGGCACCGAGGGGCTCGCCATCGCCAGCACCGGGGCCTGCAAGGTTGACCTGGCTTCCCTCTCCCGGCCCGCTTCGGCGGGAGCGCTCGGGTCGTCTCGGTGTGTCCGGTGCTCCACCCGCAGCTCCTCATGTGGTAACAAATGGTACTTGTGGCACCCAGACTAATGACGATAAATTGCAAAGTGTTTGCATTGGTGTTTTCCTCGTCGTTTTCACGACTTTTAAATTAACTGTATTAATAAAATGCGTGCCTTCTCTCTCACACGTTTTAAACGGGTAATTACAATCCTGTTGTAAATACATGCTGAAAAAAAACAAATCATCAGCAGGCGCAGCGTGCCAAGTCCCGGCGCACCTATTTGCCTCTTCCTTTAGGGATGCAGCGCTCACGTGCTGAGCTGAAGCTGAATTACAGCTCTGGGATGGGTTTGTCCCATGCTGATGAGTTTGTTGGTGCTTCCAGCCATGGGTAGCGTTGTGCTTGTGTGTTTGGCCTCACGTATTGCCTTGCTTGGATGTGATGGCAATAAGGAAAGCCCTGTTCTGTCACAATAGAAGATACCCAGCATTACAGTAATCATTGGTAAACATATGTATTGCTGTTATGGGGTGCGTTAGTTTGGACCACTGCTGTGTAGTTATTTTATCCTTTATTTACTGGTTAGGACAGCAAATGTCAATGCAACAAGGTCTTGGAATTTTAAGGAGTCGTAAAAGGCTACATGTATAGTTGGGGCATGTTATAAATGCCACATAGCAGCTAGTGCATGTATTTTTCTGCCACAAAATGGGTTCAAATTCATTAAAAATTGAAATAAGTGGGAATATTACAGCTGAGAAAAAGCTGTTAAGCAAGTTGTTTGACTTATCCTGCTGTAAGATAATTAATAATCTTGTGTCATTTTGGATTCCTTGTACAGGTTTGTTCGAGGACTCAGAAGTAAGCACAGAAGATTATGTGAAATGGTTGAAGGAGTACTGTGAAGCCTTTTACTATGACCTGACTAAAAATCCTGGAACCTATTCCAGTTTCACGTACAGCGTGTGCTTTTCGACTAAATGAACACACTTGTAGCCTACAGACTCATGCAGGTACATAATGCTGATAAATTGATGAACAGAGGGAACTTCAGATTCTTTGTTAGTCACTAATCAGAGTGGAGATCTCTGATAAAAGACTGTTCCTAGTGTTTTGTACTGAAGAGAACAGGTGTGAACACAGTTTAGAGGTCAGTATCTTGCAAGCCCAAATCCCAGCTCCTGCAGTTATTTGATTCTGTAACTTTTATTCATTTAAGTAGTCCCTTTGCAGACAGCAGGGTAATCTAGGAGCAGCAGGCTCATGCTTCAGGAGCTGGTTGAATTACTCTGTTACATCTGTGAAGTCCATGCTCTGTCAGCCATTGAATATGAGAAATAAACTCCTTAAATTAATGCAGTGGGCAGATAGATGTTTTGCCTTTTGTTGAGCATAACAATGTAGGATTTATGTTCTTGTCAAATTTGGTTAAGACAAAATCTGGGGGACTACAGTAATAAAATTTGCTCTTTGATCATTCATAATGGTGATTTTTTTGTGATGTGGCCTACTAGGATTTTTGCTGAGCCCACTTAGTAACCATAGGGCTAGGAAGACTTTTTTCCCATAGCAATCAGCAACAGATTCAAGCATCTAAATTTCTTACTGTCCTTTCTGTTTTTGTAAAGTAATATTTGAATGATCTGTGAACCAAAAAAATCAAATCAAATCAAATAAAAATCTAGGCTAATTTGTCTGAAGGCCCAAATCTGCAAAGAGGACTTGCACTTGAAAGTCTGTCTTTGGAATATTATTTTCTGAATGCTCAGACTGTCCTGCTCAACAATGTATATTTACATATATAAAAATAATCCTGTGTGTTCACAGCTTTTCTATATATTTCTGCTTGTTTCCTGACAAAAGCCTTTTCATTGACGTGTTTTTTTTTTTTTTCCCAGGGGATCTCTTGAAATACCTGAAGAAGAAAAGACCAAGAGATACTTTCTGTATTGTGAGAATAACCATAATAGACCTTTATTCAGATGAGTCTTGGATTTTCGTCTTTGGACAAGCTTCTCTGACAAAAGGTATTGTGTCTTACAGTATAACTTCATACGTGTTGAAAACTCAAATGGCTTTCAAAATACGAACAATCGGCTTAAGTTGGACTTGATGATCTTTGTAGGTCCCTTCCAACTGAGCTATTTTAGTCTATTCTATTCTAATAATAGAAAAAAATGCCAAATCATGCTTGCTGTGGAAGTGTAGTGGAAGGTGACCAGGGATACTCAGTGCCTAGCAGTTTGTTTTATGGCTATGCGATTTTTAGAAGATGGATATATTTCCAACTCATTAAGTTCTAATCATTGGAAAAAGCAGGCACACAAGTGGTATTGATTCACTGTGCTGCTCAAGCACCCTTTCTTTTGCCAAGTTTTCCATGCAAATAAAATCAAGGAGGGGAATTCCTAACAAATGCAGGCTGCTCTGTAGCCTGCAAGTGAACTTTTTGGTTGCAGGGAAAACAAAAAAAAACTGTTCTTCTTTTTTCACATATTAAAAATCTTCATTACATGTGAATGACTGGATCTAAGTCTAATATAACTTTGCTGTAAACTTGAAGGCAAAGAGTGTGAAAGGACAGTAGGGGAAGGAGTCAGGCCCTCAGTGATCTCATGCAACGTTCAGAGCATGAGTTTGCCTCCTGGTCACAGCAGGATTCTCTGATACCTAAACCATGCCTGTCATAAATATGCTCTTTGGCTCTTCCCTCATAAACCGAAGTCTGTGTTCATTAAAGCTATCAAGTAGTAGACTTTGCTAAAGACGTCATGCTTAAAAACTCAGATTCGTATGTGGCAGGGTGCGTGTGCATGCCCAGCTCCGAGGCTGTGTGGGTATGGGCAGTAGCAATCCCCCAGTGACTTCAGTGAGAAATACAGCTTTAAAAATCCAGTGCGGAAAGCTGAAAAGCGATGATGACAGCGAGGTCAGAGTCCCAGCTTCCCCCCACGACATGCTGCCTATGTGAGCTTCAGCATGACAACTGCAGCCTGTCTCGAGGCTCATCTTTTCCACTTGGTAGCAGCCAAGCCCAGAGGCGCAGCGGTGCCTCCGCTCTCCATTCAGTCGTCAGCAGGGTCGAGCTCGCAGCCCACGCTGGCTTTTTGGGGCGTTGGAGGTGGCTGGGTCTCTCGGGAGCTGCCTGCAGGCTGCCGCACCGAGAGCAGGGCCGGGCTGTGGCACCCACGGGTGTCAGCGCTCACGCTCTCCCCCTGACCANCCGCAGCCCGGCCGATAATCACCCTCAGGGGCGCGCGGAACAGCGCCTGGTTCCAGTGCCCGGGGCAGACCCCAGCGCNCCCCGGCCCCGGCCCCGGTCCCCACTGCCCGGCCCCGCGCTCCCCGCCGGGCCGGGGTCCCGAAGCGAGCAGCGGGTGCCGCGTCTCCGCCAGCCGGACCCGCCTGGGGGGAGCGGGGGCTTCAGCTTTGCCAGCTACGGCGGCGATTTTGACAGTGTAATAGGTGCTGTTGGTGCGGAGGAGCGGAGGAAGATGGGGAAGCGGGGACAGGAACAGTTTACCTAACACAGTCAGTTTTTCAGACCCTGACTCATGAAATCGAGCGTATTTTTGGACTCCGTCAGTGCCAGTGGCTGCAGTGTGTGATGCAGGGCTCCAGCCACCTGGAGGAATCGGGCAGGCATCCTCTGCGCCTGTGCCCAACTCGTTTGCACAAGCTGCAGTCTGCCATAGGCTTTGCCATTACAGAAGCTGTAGCATCTGGAGACTGGCCAGTCACAAAAGCCAGTATCCAACTTTTCTTTCCTCCCCTTCAGCAGCACTGTGGCTGTGCTGCTGGCAGCCCCCACCACAGAGCTCTCTTGCTGCTCATCCACCTGCAGAGCATCGCAGCCCATCCCTTCTAGCAGGGCAAACCACGTAGTTCTCTCTAGCGGCACGGGAGAGCTGTGAGTGTGCTGCGGGCTGGTGCCTGGAGCTGCTGCACGTGCGCAGGCACCGCCGCTCAGCTGCTTCCCGGTACCGCCACCCGCTGCCCTGCAGATCGGTTGTGCTGTACTTGTACAGCAGGACCAGTGCTTCATGAATGCCAGCAGTGCATCTTCAAAGCTATGTTAACAGCCGTTCCCAAGGCCTCCTGGGGTCAAAGGTGTCCAGGAGTAGAGTATTATTACCCAAACAGCCCGGGCAGATTTGTGGCTTTCCTTTTTCCTGGGAACTGTGTGGCTGCTGCCCTTCTGCCCCACGAGGTGTGTTGGGGCAGACCTGCTGGGCCACGGGAGCAGGTAGCTGGCCGCTGGCAGCACGAGCCCTGCCCGGGTACCACCACCTAGCCCTCGAGATTTGATTACAACATCCTTGGTGTGTATCGCTCGGACTCATTTTTAACTTCCTTGCAGGGTGAATTTCACAACCCCTGCATTAGTTTGTTTCAGCTGTTGCTGTAGATACTGTAGCTTCTGTCTGTGCTTGTTTTCTTGTTTTTCTCATCTTTCTACAGTCTTACAAACGTAAGAACTAAAGGAGCACGTAAGTTCAGGGTTTCCAAAGGAAACTGTGGTCTGAGACATGCAAAGAAATGTCAGTGGTAGAGAGTTATACATGTGGTTAGTAACAAACTGTTTATTTGTTTTGCTAACAAGAAGCAGGTGTTACAGAAGAGTCAGGGTATGTGGGGAGAGGAGCAGGAGGGTTCTGCTGCTCACAGGGGCTGGGGGTCGACAACCTTCTAGCTAGCATTAACCCCCTACTGTCTTTAAATGCAAGAAGTGGAATGTAGTGATGAGAGAGAATGGTTTTGAAGGTAGCTTTAATCTTATAACATTAAGATTGAAGTCTTTCAACTTTCTTATTTCATGTTGTCCATTTAATGTGTTATGTCTTGAAGGCAATACTGTCATAGATGAAAATAGCAGAACGCTGGCAGGACGCAGTACAGGAGTCAAGGCACGTTCACCACAGCCCCTAGAAGTGTTTGAGGAGAACTGCAGGTGGTTATTAGCATGTCTTGATGTACTGCAGGACTGAAGCGTATGAGAAAAGTGTGTACTATACACAGAAAAGCTTATGTATTTAAAGAGTTACTTTTCATCATTTACTATGGACTATTTTAAAATGTACTGACAAGAATCTACCAGTGCGTTAAAAATTCTTCACTGAAAAGCTCATGTTTGTATCATCTCTTGGCTGACACTGGTTGCTAACACGATGCTGCAGTGTTTGGTCTCTGCTGATGCCGCGTGTATCCAGGAATGTTTGTCTTCATCACTGTTGAACACTTCTTTTATAAATAGGGTCTGGGGTGTGCTGTGTTACATGCAGCTGCAGAAGATTCCTGTGCTGTGTAATTCTTCATTTATTATAAGGCTAGTAACAAAATTGCAGGAATGAGAGTCCCTGTGCAGAAGTAAAATAGTGTTTGCAGGTGAAAGGAGCAACTGTGAATGAACAGCTATTTTTTAGGGTGCTGGCTGTAGGTGAGGAGAGAAGGCCTCTGAGCACGGTATGTGCTGTAGTGAAAGAGAGCCTCTGTGGGTACCAGAATGTGTCCACAGAGAGTGGGTCACAAGGAGAGGATCCAAAGTCCAGTTGCACTTGAGAGTTTGCATGAAGATCAAGAGGATGTGCCTTGAAGTTTAATCCAGGTTATTTACATAGTTTCTGATTTTTTCTGAATCAGGTTCACAGATTTAATTGGCACTTCATGTGAAAGGTTTAATTTCCTGTGTCAGGGTGTTATTTTTAATTGCTGTTATCAGGATTTGGTTAGGCTTTCATTTTGCTTCACATCACCTTGGTAGGCTATTTCCTTTGCTGGTAAATTGACTCGCTTGTCCCAGGGCCCCAAATCAAGCTGGCAGGTGAGAGTTCCCACTGTGCACAATTTTCGGGATTAATTTTTGCTCTCTGGTGCACAAATCTACTTTTGTGCTCCCTTCCTGATCTTACACACCGTGAGCAATTAATTTCTCTAAAGCGTGTGAATTATCTGCTATTCCAACAATGAGGAAGTACACACTTAAGTGCCTCTATGTATAAATAAATGCTATTTTGAGATAGAATCACACATTCTGATATTTATTACTGTTATTTTCTTGCATATAAGCAAATGAATTTGATAGAAATATAGTTTATGTCCAGTTACCACATTACACACTCTGTTAGCTGACCAGTTTGGCCCCTTCTTCTGCACCGAAGGCGCTTTGTCGCAGTAAGTCCAACATGCAGGTTGGGCTGCAAGATCGGTGTCCAGTCCTTGAAGAGTATAGTCCAGAAAACGCTTCTAAGTGCTGCCACTGGTCACATTTCACCAAGTAAGTAGCCTGCAGAAGTGCGACATACCCTCTACAAGCACATACAGTAGTACATTTGTGAAAAATAAAGAAACAATTCTATTATTGCTAGGTACAAATTCTTGTTCTGTTCAAAGCTGCACAAAATAGATTGAATGAAAATCTTAGAGGTGTGAAGATACCACTGGAAAGGCTAGGGGCAGCCGCAATGGAAACATTGTACAAACTAAAGACTGAATGTGGTTTTGTGTTTAGATATTGAGGTGATCTGTTTGCACCAGGATTTCTTCTAGTTGTTGTTGAGGGGGTGCATTTCCAGGTTCTCTTCTGAGAGCTCTCGACTGTGGTATCGAAAGAAGCTGGGGAGGGCTCTGACTCTCCACCAGCCAAGGCAGGAGAAAACAGCCAGTGGAAGGGAGAGGAAACAGAAAAACTGTTTTTATGCCTGCAGACTCTGTCTTTCCAGGTACAGTTTATTTAACGTATTTTACTTCTGGCAGAGCATGGGGAATTGCATGAGTCACTGGAGGAGGGAACGTCTTGCAAGGACAAAGTGGTTTCCCTGCAGGTAGACGTGATGGGAGTTTTGCTGCTGCCAGAACTGCTGCAGCTGTGTGAGGGCAGGCACTGAACATCTCACCGGGCTCCACGCAGCCGGTGGTGGATCACAAGAGGGCCTTGCTTTAATGAACCCTGCGCTGCTGTGGCGCGGGGGCTTGTTGGAAGCTGGAGAGCAGGTACCCAGCAGTACCCAGTAGATGCCGGTCTGGCTTGTGGGGTCCCCGCAGGGGGGGCGGGATGGTCCCCTCCTGCCTGCTCCCATTGCTGGGGGCCCGCAGGAGCCTTGCTGGTGGTGGGCCCTTCTGCTGCGGCGAGTGGTCCCGTATGCTCGGACAAGTTATGGGGCATCCCCAGTGGGGACAGGGATGAGCTGGCCTCCTGTGGTCACCGTGGCTGGGAGGACCGGCGCGTGGCAGGCAGCTCTGCGCAGCGAGTGCCTGGGCTTTTGCTTTGGGTCTTTCTTGGCGATGTATGGGAGAGGGTCTGGCTTTTCCTGGAGGCACCGAACCAGCTTGATCCCTTCGCTTGTGAGAGCAGCTGACACCAGTGCTTCCAGCCCTGTGTCGCCCGATAGCACTGCGGGGTTGTTCCTCCTGCGTGGCCGCTGCTGATAAGCTGTTGCTGATAAAGCCTGGGGTGTATAAGGAAGGGAGATACAAGTGCAGGCAGCGTTTGGTGACTTAGTTGTTATGGTGAGGGCGAGCTCGGAGCTTGTGCCAGAGGCCTGGGCTATTGCAGGAGGTGGGGAAGGGACATTTCACAGCAGGCAGGGAGCCTTGCAGTATTTGGGAAGGAACTGGCTTTTCTAGCTGTTCAGCTCCTAGCCGGGCACAGGCTGCTGCTCCATATGTGTTGTCAAATCCCAAGTTTCTTGGCGTGCACAGTGCAATATTCAGCAAAGGCTGGCTTGTACTGCACAGCTGCCTTTGGAGAGCAGAGAGACGTCCTGTCCTGCAGCGGGTGCGCCCCGACCTGCCACGAGCCCAGCCTCTGCTGCCGGATCCTGCCCTGCTCTCCCCTCCTCTGTGCAGATGGGAGCAGCCTCTTGCCTTCACACCCGCTGCAGGTTTTCTAGGAGAATGCAGTGCGTGAGTGCCAGAGCGTGGTGATTACTGTGCTGGCTCCTGCCTGCAAACGCTGAATCGTGAGTAAAAGTGGCCTCAAGTGAGTCAAGTTGTCCTCAACGCACTGCTCACGCTGGCTGCCTGGGCCGGCTTTGGGCCACGGCCAGGACAGGCGCCTGTCGCGCGGTCACACCAGCAGAGAGGAGCAGGGACGTGAGGGGAAGATTTTAGATGGCTTCGCTTAAGCGTTGTGTCTGGAAGTGGGTTCATCCAAGTGACGGAGTCAGAATCAGACCTTGTCACAGGTCACTGAACTGTCGTTGCATCCTTCGGGTGACCCGCGCGCCCACCGCTGCGTTACTTACCCATTGCTTTATGGTCAGCACACGCAGCGCGGAGGTGGAGCAGGGGCCGCGCTCGCAGGCTGCCGTGCGGGTGCCGGGGCAGCAGCCTGGGTGGCCCTGCCTGCTCCGTGCCCAGGGCAGGGGCTGAAGGGTGCTCGGCTTCGGCGGGAGCGTTGCGCGCTTCTGTGCATGTGAGGCAGCGGGAACCCGAAGCCTCCCTGCTGATGCCGATGTGTGGAGTTGGTGCCGGCTGCCCGGTGCCCTCCGTACCCACCTCCTGCAGTCCTTGGACCCCGGTTGTAATTTCTCTGGTTATTTCGGGTCTTTGTCTCATTTTGCAGCAGGTTTCAAAAAATAATAATAGTAATAATACCAGCCACATCAATGGCAAAATGCAAAAGCCTTGCTGTGGTTGAAGTGCTTAAAATGCCTAACTGCGATAACTTCACATGGCATCGACACAACCCCATGGAGACCAAAAGCGAATTGGCGGGGCGGGAGGTGCTGGAGTCACCGGGGCAGGCAGGTGACAGCGCAGAGCGGGGCTCAGCGCGCCCATCTGCCACCGCTGCTCTCGGTCTCGCTCCTGCTCGGGCTCTCTGGGGCCGGTTTGCGCCGTGCCTCTGCCAGACGGGCTGCAGCAAGCAGTCGGCAGCGGCCAAAGTAGAAAAAGACGTTCACAACATTAATGAAAGCTTTGACAAAAAGGAAGCAGGGGAAGCTATTGTCTCGTTGGCCTTGTTCTCTTAATGTCTGCGTGTAATAAGTCTTTTGGTTGTGCTTGTGGCTTCTGTGACAAAGCAGTGATTTAGGGGGCTGTCTTTACAGAGGCAGAGCTTCTCACACAGGCCAAAGTGCTGGTGAGTAATATTTTACCACAAATTGTAACTGGAGCTTGACAACTGCTGTAGGAAAGAGGGTGGGGGTTTGTGTTTGATTTATTAGATGACTTGCTGCAATTTGCAAAAACAAAAACAAAAAAAGAGCTTTATGCTAGCGCAGCCACGAGTTTGCATATCCTGCAAGTAAAAGTCTGTGTGAGTGAAACTGCGGGGGGGAAAAACTCTGCATTTTGCTGCCAGGAACCCCAGAGGTCGCTTGGATCCGTAGGAGGCACACACATTTCAACTGAAAATAGGGTTCTTTAATTGAGAGCATCTTTGGATGCCTGTGAGCCTTTCCCAGGCCTCCTGCAGCAGAGCTACACTAGAGGGAACTGTTCCCCCTCCAGCCCGGACCGGCATCCCCAGTCCCTCCGGATCTGCGCTCATGGTGCTGGTGGGCATCAGGGAGTTTTCTGTGCAAAACTTCACTGACCGAAGGGAAACGCGTGTCCTCGGTGTGGTATTCCCGTAAAAAGGAGGATTCCACCTTCTGATGTTACTAAGTGGACGTCAAGTGCAAAGTGACACCTCTGGAAAACAGTGCTTTCTCTTTGTCTTTGAACAAAGCCAGCAGTTCAGTGAATGTCTTCCTAAAACCGAACTCTGAGACATCTTAAGGATGAGCTTTAAAGAGGGAGAAAGATTGCTTCTCGGGCTTGCATCACTGTGAAAATTCAGGTCATGTTTACTATGGGCAGCTGGAAAACAATGATCTCAGATGCTAACAAGTAACATCTGAAGGGAATCATTAAAACACTTGTGTTGTTTTGTAAGCACCTACTTCACTTTTTTTTTTGTCTCTCCAAAACCAGTTTAGCTATTTTTAAAGACTTGTTTGTCCCTTTAAGAACCTGATGTTGGCTTATCTAAAACAAGAGAAGAAGACCAAGAGGTTGCTATTCCTTTTAATTTTAAATGGAAAAAATGACAAAACATTGTACAGCTGCCTTTCTGCGTTAGAATGGACAGATAGCTATGGGCTGAGGGCTTTCTGTCCTGCAGGCTGCCCTTGTGTAACTTCCTGTATTTACATCTGGCTGGCACTGGCCTCATTGACTAGTTGAGATGACTACAAGGGTTTATCCAAGTCCTTTTGAAAGGCTTGCAGAAATGAGTTCTTCTGTCCCGCACGGTCCTCTTATTTACTGGTACAAAGCAGATATACACTGTTACTGAATAGAAGTATTTTTATCCTATTTTGTTCTGGCATTAATGCCTTCATACCAGGATAACAGGGGAGGTCATGGACCATTAATTTAAACCAGGTGGGAAGAATTACTCAAAATTGTTTGTGTGCTGGGAGACATCTGATAGTGTTACAGTTTTATGTGCTCTTATAAATAAGTATGTGAACAGTGTGCAGCCTTTGTAATGCTTTTTTGTTGTTTTGTGGAAGTTGTTGCAAATAATGTTTGTTCACTGCTGTAATTGAGCCAGAGTCAAATTTGGAGACAGATTAGCTTCCTGGGACTTTGCTATTTGTGTTGTCTGCTCTGCTTGCATGTATGATCACCTCTGTTCTAGGACTTTTGAAACGAGAATGAAAGCAAATTGCAATTAAGGTGTATCAGTGGCCCGATGAGTCCTTCAACAAGTCACTAATTTGCAAATCTAATATACACGTTGATATTTGGAGTTAAGTAGCATGGCCGTACTACTCCTGGTAGGGTTTGGCGATTCGAGGAGTTACAGGCTAAGCAAGGAAGGGCATAATCTCACCTGGTGTAGCAAGGTTTGAGGGAGGGAAAACTGCTGTTTAGTGCAACTGTCCTGGTATTTATTAGTGTGATTTCTGATATGTGAGCCATCTAGCCTGGCATGTAGAGAGTGTTCTGCAATTCAGAGAGATGATAAAATAATGACATGATTGCCTGCTTCTTGAAGACATGGGGATAATGTTCCTAAGTACCACCAATTCAGCTCCCACTCAGAAGTAGAAAAGGCTGCTTATAATCAGGCCTGCGCTGGTAAGGCTTTACAAGAGTACCCTTGAGGTCAGCACTAAGCTACCAGCCTCCAAGCAGCCAGTTTAAAAGACCGTGCGATTGCCCAACTTGCAGGGCAAACACTCTGCCTCGGTCCGAGGAAGCGGGACGCGGCGCGGCGGGGCCCTGCGGCAACACGGCAAGGCGAGCGGTGCCACGGCCCCGCGCCCAGCGCTGGGCAGCAGGGGGCCAGAAGGAAAGGGGTTAGTAATAAAAAAAAAAAAAAGGGAAAAAAGAGAAAGTTTATTGCAAAACTCAGTGTTTTAGAGTATTTCCAGAGTCCGCTAGGTGCGTTACAAACAATCGGTGCATCCTGCTTTGAGCGCATTAAAGCCTGCCTCTGGCTCTGCTGAGCCCGCACACACACACGCTCACTCGCTCCCCTGCTCGTGCCGCGACGGTAGCTACAGACAGGACAGAAACGGACTGTGAGGTCAGTGACAAACGTATTATTTGATCTGTATTGGAAACTGTTGTAAAAAAAAGTTACAGTAGAACCTCGTAAATCTGCAGAACAGGGAGCTTCCACACACACGCAAAACCTGGAGGCCTTATTCCACTTCCAAGCAGAGTTGTAATAGCAAAGTGCTGTAGTGAGGTCTCGTATTACAAAGACTTCAATAATCTCACAATTATAGTCTACAGAACATTTACCAAAACGCTTGAAGTATCATAAATTAACAATAAATAAAGTACGTCTGAATGCAACATGGTATTTGTTCATTTACTCACTGACTCGCAACACTCGAGTTCTCTGTAAGGGGTCTTCCAGTCCTTGGCGCAACGCAGCGAGGTTCTGCTGTGGGTGATAAAGTGCTGAGGCATGGAAAGGACACGAGACTGCAGCATGGTCACAACAGTTCTCAGGCAGTGACGATGGATTGCTCTAGCCACTTTGTTGCATGAGTGCCTGTTTCTTTTTTTGGACATCTAAGACAGAAAAACAAATCAAGCACCTTCCCAAAGAGGAGTTCTACAGATTGTCCCACATTTCTATGGCTGGTAAGATACACAGACATGTCAGTGTAGCAGTTAATGTATGATGCCACTTCCACTTAAATACACAGAAATGCTTTTTTTTCCAAAGCATGTGTACTCAAACTGAAACAGACTTGTTTTATTTATCCCCCTGAGTTGCCTAGAGGCATTAAGATGCATATAGGTGGGGTAAGCAAGCTTGTGTCACTGTGAGTAGGAATCTCTCCCATTAAGACTAAACGAACAGCTAGTATGTTGTCTTTTATAATTCCTTTTACACATTAAATGCACACAGGCTCCAGTTCTTTCACTGAAGTCAGCAGCAAAATGCCTCTCACTGAGGCTGGGGAGGAGGGGGCACTGCTAGGACCAGCCCAGGGCTGCGATAGCATCAAGGGGCTCCACGTTCATTCAGTGATGTGGCAAAGATTTCCCTGTGCACCTGTGGGTGAAACATTGGGGTACATTCAGATGTTGTTAAGACATGCCAGGCCCAGTCCTCACTGCGTGGTGGGCTGGTTACAGCAGTAAGCTGACACCAGCTGAGGCCTTATGGAAAGAGAGGGTGAATGTGTAGGTTTTTTATTATTATTATTATTTTTTTTTTAATATCAAGGGGGTTACTTAAGATCTACCTATTAAAAACAGCTATACTCTATGGTGTAAGTTTCCCAACAATTTCACAAGCTAGCAATACAAGATAGGTATTGAAAGGATTGATGTAGACAGCTTTCCATTATGCAGAAGATTATTTTTCCTCTCCAGTTGTTTAAGATAACATCCTTTAACTATCTTAGAATAAATTAATAAATACTAGTTAAATTAGAAACAGTACATCTGGTCAGCCTAGCAATAGAAAACAGTTCTAAAGAAACCAATCAGGAGAAGAAAAATGATCTTATGAAATATGTGCAGCAATAACTGGCCATAAAGACATATGGAACCTCCAATTTCCCAGCATTTGTGACATTCAAGTTAATTAGAAGAACAATAGCAATGTTTTAAGTCAGCTATCTAGCCTAGCCTCCTCCTCAAATCTAAAACATAAGTCCATATTCTTCTGAAAGAAAATGCAGTTGGCTACTGGTGTTGCACGAAATACTCATCTCTAGTTAGTATAATCGGTTTCTTGAGTGCTCAGGATTTGCAGTATGGGATGAACAGGGACAGTCAGAGACTGCACCGCCAGGTTGACTTGCATGGGCTGCTTCTGCTGTTCGCAGTTGTTCACGTGGGATCAGTTGAGCCTTTACCTATGCATGTTATTGGGAAAGCAGGAGTGTGCATCACATCTTCATGCTAGACAGGAGTTATTCTTATGTGGCTATCTGTATTTTCTATGGAGCTTTCCATTGTTGGTTAAAAAACAGTTCTAACAATAAAAAAGTTGATAGCAACTGTTCTGTTCACATTTAAAATTTCACATTCCCTTTAGAATGTAGTTTTAAAATGTGGAGCAGAGCTGACATGTTCCCCAGTCTTACACCAAGTATGTTGGATGGAGAAGGAACAGTTTTTATGCCACGCTGTCGCAGCCTTTTCCTGAATTATCTGCTTTTCCAATATCCATTTCAATAAAGTCCTCTGGCAAGTCTTGCGTGCCTTCTGGTGCACTTTCCTCTGCGCCCAGCTGCTGCTGGTGACACAGCCCAACCTTGCACGGTCTCACCAAGGACAGAAACACAGCACCCAGGACCATGCCAGCAGCACAGGAGTAGAAGGCTGAGCTGTAGTTCTGCGTTTTATCCACTAAGACACCTACGGAAAACACATTTACACCAGTTAGCCACATTAGCCACAACCAACTCCCACACTCTTGCCTGCCCCTCCTATAGGAGGGTTCCTATAGGTACCCCTGCATCATTAAGTATCATTTCCTTGCAAGTAAGGACAGACGCTACCTTAAAAGGAAAAGGTGGTAAAAACGTTCTGTTCAGTATGTCATCTTTAGGCAAGTCAGAAGGCTTCAGTCACTGCAGGGACACTAAGACCGAGATACTTCAGGCATCTACGTATTATGAAAGAGATTTCACTTTTTTTGCAGTGTCTGGTAAGAACACATGCCTAGGGAAAGCAGTTTGCTTCTACCATTCACTAAAGCCTGAAGTGATGCCAGTTTTAGGTTTCTAACAGGATCAGGGTAGCACTGCAGTATTTTTCTCTGCTCTGAGGTTCCTCAGTGGAGTCTGCCTTGTCTTTGGGACTCTGCAGAGCTGCATTGCAGCAGTCTTCTGGCTCCGAGAGTCTCCTCATGCTAGCTGCAGGTCTTTAGGGTAGTCCTACGATTAGGGCTGTCAGAATGCTTTCTAGACAGATCAGCACCAGTATCTGTCAAACATACAAAAACCATGAAAGTTTTAGTTACCTGCAAGGGGTGGTCCAGCCAACCCAGCTAAGCTTTGAATGAAGACATAGACTCCAGCTGCAGAAGACATTTTTGCAATGCCAACGACATCATCTTCTGCCAGCAGTGGAATGTGTGTGCCTGCTACTGTTCCAAGCATGAACCCGAAAAATATGCTACATGTCATCAACCCCCAGAATTCAGAGGCAAAAGGGAAGGCAAACAGTGCTACAGACAGCAGAACAACACAGATGAGTTCGATGTAGATCTTGCGGATAGGCTTTTTGTTGAGAACCCAGCCAGCTGAAATTCTTCCAAAGACCTCTGCAATCGCCATGGCAGACAGTATATATGCAGAATGGTCTTTGCTGATGCCAAGGCTGCGACTCAGGGGAATGATGTAGAGGGAGGGAGCGAAGAATCCCAGGGTAGCAAATAGGCCAAAGAATGCATAACAGATAAAGCTATAGTCTCTCATCACAGAAAAGTCCAGTAGTTTGGTTTTTGGTTCTGTAGGGGTGCTGTTGCTTTCAACAAGTATCTGTACGTGTTCCTTTGGTTCTTCACTTTTCGGCTCTGCTTTGGTGTTTCCAGGCACATTTCTGGGTGAGGTAGTTATTTCTACTCCTGAGTCAATGGACTCTATTGAGGTGCGCGTTTGCTCGTTTTCAAGCATGTACTTTGTCTCTGTGGGCTCTTCCGTAGGCTGCACTTTCACTTCTTCTTCCTGCTCTTTGATTACAATGGGTCGCAGCAGTGATCCACAGATGACAATGCTCAGCTGCAGCACCCCAACAGACATGAGGCTGTATCTCCAGCCAATCTGCTCCTTCAGAGCAGTAATTGCTGAGGAAAGAGGGCAGAAGAATAAAGTGTAACTAAAAACCCCTGCCGTTACACCAAGAAGCTGTCTGAAGTTATGATTAGCAGAGTAACCAAAGCTGTAGCACTTTTGGCATCAGCTGGAGGTTCCTGAGCACCTCAGCTCATGCAGAAGCTGAGCAGGGGCCCCTCCTGACCATGCACCCATGGTGCCCTGCCCAGGGCCACCCAGGGGTGGGCACCCACAACTGCAGCAGGCAAGAACAGGAATTACATTTAACATCTGGCTAGCAGAAGCTATCTTTTGGATTGTCACTTTTGAGGTCCCAGCTAGTTTGGGATGTGCAAGGATGTAGGTGGTGTTATTTTTAGTGAATGAGAGCAAACTCAACGTTTGAGTTTCCTCTTTCAGCTGACCCCACCCTGAAACCAGCTACTAGAGGAAGTCTGTTAGCCTCACTCAAAGGTGCATGCAACTGCTTAATTACAAGCCTTCATTTGCAATCAAATAAGCTCTGTGATGGGTATTAGCTGAAAGCAAGGTGCATTGAGGAGGCCAGGGGAAAGACTTCCGAGACACACTGATGGGGAGAGGGCAGCAATGGGGATGTGCTGCTTTCCCGGGCTGGGGGCAGGTCCCCAAAAGGCTGGAGCCACTCAGCAGCCTGTGCTCAGCACAAGCCCACTAACCTTTAGGAGCAGTTATTTGTACTGCCTATGTTTTAAATAGCTGAAGTTTCTCAGTCTTATTTTTAGCCTGCAAGATCTATGTAGGGAGCCGTCGGGTTGTGTATCAGTGTAGCATGTCCTGTTCCGCCAGCCGATGCTGGGGAGAGCTCAGCCCTTGCCAGCACCTGACTGTGCCTCTTCCCCTCTGCCTGCTGCAGCACAGGGCAGCCGTGAGCTCCCCGTCACCGTCCCTTGTGCTGGGGGACCTGGGTGTCTCAGCACCCATCCCTCCCTGACAGGGCAGCGCCTCGGCCACAGCTGCTGGGGACAGGGAACGGTGTTAGACATGGTTAGACCGCTCTCTAGGATTACTTGTAATCCTGCCTGCAGGGCACGTGAGCTACCACTTGTGAGCTGCAGCAGCTCCTGGTAAGGCCGTTGAGCACCATTTGGTTGGGAAGAGGATCAGAGCAGTGCTGTGGTTTAGGCACGCATGCATTCACAGTATTCAGGCACTGTACCTGGTGCAAAGGAGAAGACGGCAAAACATTCCCCTGTAGATGCCACTGCTGTGACCAGCGAACGTCTTTTGTCAAAATACTGTGATAAAATGGTGACAGTCGGGAGGAAAGAGAGGCAGTATCCGAGGCCTGTGAATAAATGCCAAAAATTGCCATAACAACAAGTAAGGGAGGGGGAAACACTGATGCGAGAACACGTTAAGTCAGCTTTCCTGGTGGTGAGATTACAGTATCATTTCGGCCAACTCAGCAAGTCACCCTGAAAGAAAATCATTGGGGAAACCAAAATGTTATTTTTTTAAATTGGAAGAGAATAAAAACAAAAGCAAAACCCAAGAAGCAAAACAAAAGGCCCAAAACCCCAAACCTGCTAGACAGTGCCTCCTGTTCCCAAACAGCCAGCAGTGTCCACTTTGAGGACTGCATCTGCTTAAAGACTTGGAGCCTGCAGCAATTGCTCTGTTAAGCGAGGCAAGCTCACTGGCAGCAGATGCAAGCAGGACACCCAGGCCAGATTGGAAAAAGGGAAAAATATTGGGAAAAAAAGTGAGAGGGAAAGGAGAGAGGACTTGACCTGTGAAGGGCTTTCATCTCCCCAGCAATCCCAGTAAATGGGAAGCGATCAGGACTCCTGCCCGAGCGCAGGAGCAGCCCCCGGCAGAGCTTGCTGGAAGCGGCGTGAGCAAAGCGTGCGGCGGGGCTGGGAAGGGGAGAACTCACCAGAAACGATGCCGATGGTGACGTACATGTCAACGACGGTGCGGGCGAAGGAGGCGGTGACCATGCCGGTGCTGACCAGCACCCCTCCGGCCATCACGATGAAGCGGTGACCGAAGCGATTGCTTAGGACCGTCGACAGAGGAGCTGGGTGGGAAGAGAACCGCGGTCAACAACTTCACCAGTCAGCAACTTCACCAGCTGCCACCCCCCTCCGAGGCCTCTCCTCACATCTCTCCGAGTCCCCACCGGGTGCCACCTCCCCGCCTGCCTCACGTGGTGCAGCATCACCCCTGCAGCCACCCTCAGGGCACTGCACAGCTCGTGGCACTGAGGACAGGATAAAAACTGTCAGAAGAGACCAAGATGGGTGCGCGGCAGCCTGGGACAAACCTGCTGCAAAACCCACAGAAGGGGGTTTCAGTGAAGCTCAGGTTATATTTGATCCTTTTCATTACAGAATTGGGTTTTGAAATTGCTTTCAGAGTTTCAACTCTGATGAGAGCTGAACAGCTGGGCTAGGCTCAGCCACTGAAGCCAGGAACATGGCTACGTGCTTGTGCCACACAGGAGGAGACGTGGCTCAGAGGGACTGGCAGGGCAAGCCAGCCATTTTGTGGTGTTTCAGGAGCACAGCCTCCAGGCTTTATGGAGGCTGTTTGCTAGGGAGCCATTAGAGACTTGGAAGTCCCAGATATCAGGCCCTCACATGCTGAGTCAGCAGCACGACTGCACCTTCCAACTTGCGCCCTTTACTCTTACCTGTGAAGGTCTGCACAAACACACATATGGATATTATCCAGGATATCCTGCTGTTGGTTTCATCAAAGCTTTCCATCAGGTCATTGAAGAAGACTCCAAACGATTTTATAATGCCATAGGTAAGAGCTTCCACAAAGAAGAAAGCAAAAGCAACTGTCCAACCCCATCCTCCGTCAGGCACTTTAGTATAAACATTTGGAGTGGTGCATGGCATTTTTACCGCTTTGACAGTCATTTTTGATCTGGAAGAGAGGAGAGAACAAGCCAGGCATCAGCTTAAGATGAATTTTGCTTACAAAGGCATGGCCTAGCAGCTGTAACATCACTAAAGTGCTGTTAGCCAGTCCCTGTGCTGCTGTGAATTAAAGGCAGGAGTTGGGCTAAAGTTCCTCCCTTGATGGTCCCACAGGGGCCATTTCTGCTAGTGTCCTTTGAACCAAGGACCAGAAACTCTCCACTCAGCACCAGGGTGAGCTGTTCCCATCAGCAAAACCCAGCCATCAGCTGCGTTTCAGTGCAGGGGGATGGATGCAGTTCGTGAAAGATCCACCGCGGCACCCAGAGAGGGCTCGTCAGCCTGCACGGGCTTCCCGACAGCGCCCGTCCTCCCCATCCCCAGCCCTGCTGCCTGACCTTCGCTGGGGGCAGCCACCAACCCCGCCGGGTGCTGCTTATACTCTGCAGGGCTGGTCAATGACAAGCCAGCCACAGCACGCTGCTGCTTGCTGAAGCCGCCAAGCATCGTGTGGAGCGGCGGCTGGTGCTCGCGGCGGACGGCAGCTCCTCGGGAGCGTGTCCATTCCCCAGAAACACTGCCCCAGGGCTGCCGAGCCCCGGCTGCCTGCACCTCCACGCGGGGGCACCCCCGTTGCCACCAGCTCCCCACGCAGCCCTCGGGGTCAGCTCTGCACCACGACACCTGCGTTAGCAATGGGGACGGTCCCAGCACCGGCTCACAGCGGCCACGCGGGAGGGGACGGCGAGGGACCATAACCCAGGTGCTGCCTCCCTGGGCAGAGCCTCCCCGCTCGGCTGGCCCCGCCAGGCGTTTCCCTCCTCCATTTTACACGCCGGATCATCGCCTCGGCTCTCTCAGCAGAGGAACCCCAAGCGGCTCCAGCACCGCTTCCCCATCCCACGGGGGAACTTCTCACCCAGCGGCAGGCGAGTGCGTGCGCGTTCCCGGCTGCGGCACCCGCTGGCGACCGTGAGCAGCCTCATGGGAGCCTGGCTGGGGGTCGGGGGGGGCCAAGCAGAGCAGGGGGCTCCCAGCACCCCGCTCTGTGGTGCTGCAAGGTGGGTCAAGGCCAGTGCATAGCTCCCTCGGGGGATTTCTGCTGAGGGATGGAGCGAGGCATGGGCTCCAGCATCCCTCCCGCTGCTGCCGGGGGGCGGCCACGACCACCGCCATGCGCCTGGCCGGGAGCTCAGCCTTTGCCCGAAGTTTGTGGGAAGTGCCCCGGTACCCCCCGAGAGAGGCACCGGGTCGGCACCGAGTTCCTGTGTCGAGGCACGGGGGGAGATGAGATTAGAAGAAACCATGCTATTTAGAAGCAGGAAAAAAA
>VXAA01001163.1:1664836-1712088 GCA_013399115.1 Anseranas semipalmata | reverse complement strand
AAAGGGGGGCAGGGGGGAGCAGGCGGTGCCCTCCGGGAGCAGCACAAAACATTCCCGGGAGCAGGTTGGGGTTTGCACCAAGCCTGGTGCTGGGGTTCTGTGCCCAAGTTTTGTATCCCTGTGTTTGGCCTTCGACCTCTGTGTGGGGACGGGGTGGGGTGGTACGAGTTGGGGTGGAAGCAAAGGACTTCTGCCCACGCTTTAGGCCCATTGGGCAGCATGGCCAGGATCCGGCCCTTTCTTGGCAGAGCCCTCTGCCTCCCTGCTCACAAGCTCACCGGGGAGCAGAAGGCCACCATTGGCTCTGCCGTGCGCGGCGAGGCACGGGGGACAGGACGGGAGCAGCTCGGATGGGGCCAAGCGCTTTCGCACGCTGAAGTCCTACGTGCAGTTGGCGAAGGCTCTGGCATGTGCCCGTCCCCTCCGCGCTGCGGCAATGCAGGCAACGCACATAGCACTTCTAGAGGAGAACATCTCGCTTATGTAGGGAGCTTAAAAAGTAGTGATGTGTGAGTCAAACTGGAAGCAGGCAGGACCGACTCATCACCTACGTGGTTGGGGGAGGAAGGGAATGGGGCCCTGGAAATACGGCACAGACAGCATGCAGCAGCAGCTTTCCGTGCCCAGCAGTGCCCTGGCAGCAGGGGATGGAGCTAAAGCCACGGGCACTGTACGGTTTCCCCTAAATTTCCTTAAAATCAGTAAAAAAAGAGGAAAAGGCTGCAGCTGACAGTGTCCTTGTGCAGGGAAGGAGCACTGCGGTGCCTGGCTTGTAGTGCTGCTCTGGCACCGATGGTGCTTGCATTGATGCACCAGGCACGGGTGGACGCTGCCCATGATGCTGTTGTGTTTCGGAGCCTTGCACTGTTCCTCAGGGCTTGTGGCGAGGGACTTTTGCCCAGGAATAGTGGCGGTGTGCTCCGGTGGCACGCGGCCCCTGCTCCGCCTGCCCTCCCATGCCGCACTGGCCAAGGACCTGGGTGCAGTTTGCTGGGGTGATGTGGAACCTGGTGATTCTGGCTCGTAGCCCTGGAAAAATTACCCGAGAGAAAATGTTCCTTCAATTCCTAACCCGTCTGCAAGGGCTGGTGCTTTTGGTTTGGCTGCAGTCCCTTTTTTTTTTTCCACGATGGGAATTGCCACTGTGTGGGGCCACACAGGTAAGTTTAGTGGGCAGCGGGGGCAAAATTCTGCAAACTTCTGACAGATCAGGCAAATAAGCTGTCGATTCCGCTCGGTAACGTAGACAAAGCCCCGCTGATTCCTCACGGCAGCGCTGGTCCATCGGCTGCCGGCTCCAGCCGGCCGCTGGAGCAGCCCCGCGCCGTCCTCCCGCCGACGAAGCCTCTCATGTGCGGACGGGGCGACCACCTCTCCTGGCCCCCACCAGCGGCATCCCGTTACACAACCTTTCCTTGAGACTCGCTTGCCCTCCCGAGTTGTAATTCTTCCTGGCAGCGACAGTGCAAGTGGTTATGGGACAACAAAAGAGGTTTGTACCTCCAGGGGAGAAATAAGAATGCAAATATCTTTGGCATGAAAAAAAACAAAGGCGATTTACTGCTTGGTATTCCTTGTCAGTGCTTTTCATCTGTCTCTCTGCTTCACCTTCTCATTCCTTTCCCTGGTGCTTTCCAAGCGCAGCGAGGCTTCGGGGAGCGATGGGGGCCAAAGGAGCCCCGCACGGGGCTGCTCCCAGCGCATCCCCTCGGCTGCTGCAGCCCCGCTGGGCCAGGGCTTTGCAGCTCCGCCGCGAAACGCTTTTCCCCCATCGTTCACCTTCCTTGGGGGAAGTTCCCGGGCCGGGTTCTGCCTTCGCCCGGCGCTGTGCTCCCCGAGAGCAGCGTCCAGCCTGCGTGCAGGGCTCTGCAGAACGCAGCGAAGAAGAGCGAGCGCCCCGTCCGTGGGCATGGATCAGGCGGGAGCGGAGCTGCTCGGAAAGCAGCGCGGTCTGCAGACGGAAAGGGAGCGCAGGGCCCCGCTCCCTGCCGCCGCACGGGTCAGGGACTTGGAGTTCATTTATTCTGCTCGGGTTTGTCCGGCCCTGCTCCGCATGTGTAATGTTTTCGCTGAAAGACCCAGCAGTTAGATGGGTGAAAAACATTCTCCTGTCTCAGGATCTGGCAGAAATCCTAGTAAATCTGCAGAAGTATGTTTTTGTCAGTGCTGCTTATTCTGTTAGGGGAACTAGTATAAACTATTCCAGTTGAAAACCTTTTCCTGGAATAAAGTCCTGACTCTGTTCAGAGCACTGTCAGGACAGTGTTACTGGGAATGGGGCTTTGCTGGTAAACATGCTGGTGACGAGGAGGCCGAACGGGGCCGAATTTGTGCACCCTCTGCCCCACATAGAAAACACTCACAAAGCACCTGCTGCCCTTTGCTGCGCTCAAATCAAAAATAAAACCCGGGCGTGATTACTTTGGGAACAAACCAAGGATTTTTCCCCCTGCCAGGACATGCCTCCGTCCGTCCCATCCGGGATGCGGCCGGGCATCCTCCCGCGGCGGCAGGGCCGGGGTTTGGGTTTCTCATCTCCCGCTGCGTCCCCAGCGCCCTGCTCCTCGCCAGCGCGGGTTTGGGAAGGAGAGCAGAGGGCGGGCGCTTCAAAGCACAGCAGGTCTTGCTGGGCTCCCGCCGCTGCTCCGCTCGCCAGGCAGGCGTGAAAATGTGAAAGAATGTGAAAAATGTGAAAATGATCGTGCTGGCCCCGAGATTTGTAAACTTCTGGTTAATGTGTAATAAATACATGACAGATCTTCGCAGCGCTGGGCAGGGAGCTCAGTCGCTCAGGGTTAGGAAAGGCGGCGGAGGCATCCCTGGGCGCAGGGAAGCTGCCCTTGCCTGCCCGGGCAGGCCAGCCCCAGAGGTACCTTTTCCTATTCCGCCTTCTTGAGCAGCACAGGCTGTAGAGCCTTTGGGGCTTTTCTAAACTGGTTTGTCTCGTTCTGCCTTATCCCCCGTCTTCCTGTGAACTGCATTATCTGCCTTGCAAAAACACACTTTCACTCTGTTTTTTCATTATTCCCGGTTACAAAGTGCCTGTTCTGACGCCCGGATGAGCCGTCCCCAGTGTCACAGCGAAGCCCACGCGATGCTGGCACTTCCTGCGAGCTGGGAACCTCCGTGCAGGTTATCTGGAGGGTAGAGGAGGCCTCGATTCCTGTGGGTAATTATGCATAGGCAGCTAATGGGGCTGTAACCACGAGCGCAGTATTTCCTGCTAACAACCGCTTAGCACCAAGCGAGGCGCCATGTTCCCACCATAGCCAGCCGGGGAGGATCTCCTCGGAGTCACATTTTTTGCAAAAGCAGCTAGAAGAGGCGCAGACGGTCGCGCAGCTCCGTCCCCTCGGTGCCACCCAGCTCCGTTGCAGCGGTGTCCCCACGGGAGCAGGGATGCTGCCGAGGCGCAGCTCCCGGCAGGTACCGGGGCTCCCGTGCCGCGTGAGCGCCTTGGCTCGAGCCCACGCAGATGCAGAGGATGCACACGGTGTGCAGCGGGGGCAAAACGCCACCTGAGCCGAGACTTTCCGAGGAATTTGAGATCAAAAGGGTTGCGGAGGTGCCTCTGCCAAGGAGCTCAGAGCGGGGGGAGGCTGGGGGTGAAGGCAGGGCTGGGCAGGGGGCCCCAGGCAGCCCCCGGCTGTGGGCTTTCAGGGCTTCGCTGGGAGCGCCCTGCGGCACGTGCTGCGCTGCTTGGGCACGATTCTGCCTTTTGCAAGCTCCGGCTGAGCATCGGATGCTGTGGCGCTGCGCAGTGAGTTCCTGGTGGTGATGGGTGGCCCCATAATGAGGGGGGCATGGGGCTGGGGAGCCGGTGGCCCCCTTCCCTCCTGCCCACCCGCAGGTGATGCCGGTGCAGGTGCGGGTGCCAGGGACGGAGCCGTTCCCATGGCCGTGGGTACATCCCGGTCCTGCTGCACTTTGCACACAGGGCACGGAGGGTGCTGCAAGTCGTGCTTTGCTGGAGTTTGGACCTGCTGTTGGTGGGGATGATTATCCCCGCGTGGGCAGGGAGAGCAGGGCGAGGAGCACGTGCCGTGTTGGCACGTCCTGCTTTCCACCTACCTTATTCCACATCTCTTTCAAATGGCTTCTGAGGATCAGAGATCAAGAAGTTTTGTCTGACACTAATGCATAAATTTGGGCCCCAGATGACTTTCCCGTGTAAATTAGAGAGAAGAGAGTGTCCTTTGAAAATGGTTTTGATTGTTTTCCTTAGCCGTGTCACGCCGGTGTACCTCCCCAAAGCAAACAGAACCCCTGCCAAAGTTCAGGCTGACTCCGATATCTGGATGCTCAGCGAGCGCGGGGAGGCGGAGGTGTGGCGGGGTGTTATTATGGGCTATCGCTCCTGCCAGATGCGGCTTGCCAGGCCAACCCAGAAGCCCTTGTATTAGGAGGCAGTCTCCGAGCAGCTGGGTTCATTTTTCATATTTGCATTAAAAAAATGTAACCCTGTCCGTGCCTTTTCAACAGAGAGCGCATGGACTTGATTTTCATCCTCGGGGGCCCGCACAAGGACAGGGTTCTGTGGGGTTGCAAGAAGGGGAATGGCATGGGGCCATCCCCAGCGCGCGATGGGGTCAGATGCGGTGCTGCCCACGGGATGCTCGGGGATGCTGGGGCTCGGCTCGGGGACCACGCTTGGCCTCGCGCAGGGAGCCCGGAGCTGCTGGATGCTGGTGGAGGTGCCGGAGGGTTGAATTACATGGCGTGGCTTCCTGGCAAGGCTGCGGCCGGCCGGGTTCAGCACGGCTCAGCTGGGATGCTTACGTGGAGCTCAGCTGAACTTTGTCCTTTTTTTTGTCCCCCTGAACCAGTGGACAATGAGGGTCCTGGTGGCCTCCCCGATCCTCCTGTTCCATCCCCATGCGGAGAGCCCCAGCGTGGTGCTCATGTCCCCCGGCCATTTGTGTGCTGGGGGGTAAAGCAGAACACCAGTGTGATTTTCCCTGGCCATTGGATGGGAGCCCCTTTATCAGCTGCCTGCAAGTGACATGCCTCACCACGTCCCCTCTGATGGGTGCTGGTCCCTAGGAGGGGCTTTGTGTCCATGCAGGGAACAAATCTTTTTAAAACTGCCCGGTGCTGGCGGGGAGGAATCGCAAGCGTGGCTCCATTTCTCTTTTTCGTTTAGACAGGGTTGTAAAATCCTACATAGATTTCTAGGCAGAAGCATTCACCTTGGTCAGCAAGGATGCTGATGGGCAAAGGGCTGTGTGCGTGGGGAGAGGGCCGCTGTCCTGGGGCAGGCGCGGGGGAGAGGAGAGCCTCGAATCCTTTCCGTGCTCTTCAGCCTCTTCAGCCCTGCCCGAGAGCTGCGGTGGGGCTGAGGTCTTCCCTGTGCCGTGCCTGGGTTAATCGGCGCAGGGCAAGACACTGGGGCTGCTCCTGCTTTCAAGGCCCTTTCCCCAAAGAAATCCCAAGGGCTTTCCAAAGAGATTGCAAGGGGAGTTTCCTGTGGGAAAACAAAGTTGATTTAGCTGCCGTCACACGTGGCCACGTACCTACCGTGGGTCCTCCTGGTTGTTCTGCAGCTCGGTGCGTGGGGGCTGAGCTCTGCTTTTGTGGTTAGGGCACAGAACGGGAGGTGGGGGCAGGAGGGCCGGGGGGCCCCAACCCGCGGCTCGTCCCCCCCTGCGCCCAGCAGCCGATGTGCCGAGAGCTGCGAGGCCCTCGATGGAGGTTTGTAAATTAAAGCTCTGGGCAATGAGTTATGAACGGCGTTACATCCCTAATCGCCGCAGTGCTACGCCGAAAGTCCTGACGCTGCTGATCTGAGCAACAGTCCTGAGCTTTTAAGATGTGCATAGCAAAACCTGGGAATAAATTGTTTTGCCAGCTACAAAACTCTTGGCCTACAGATGGGGCTCATCGTATTCCCTCTCCTGCCTCCTGTCACGTTGTCCTCTCTTGTTTACTATTCCCTTCCCTCCGTGCCCTCCTGGTTTATCTCGGTGGCAGTTGTCCTGCTCGGCCGCACGTCCCCAGGGCGTGTTCCTGCCCCAGGTCGCAATGCGATGCGCAGCTGGGGACGGCGGCCGTGGTGCTGGTCCCTGCCGCTCCCACTGGCTCCTTGCTCGCAGCCCCGGCCGGCCCTGACGCCGCTGCCATGCTCCCCGTGCAGGGCTCGGCGTGGTTTTGGCAAACCTCAGCAGCTTCGCCTCCCTTTGGCCGTAGCTTTGTGCTCAGGAGGTTGGGTTTCACAGCTGCATCTCCGCTGTTGGTTTTTGGGGTGTTCGCTCTTGCTGCCTCTCTGCCACCTGTGGCCAAATCCTGCCCTAAGCAGCCGTCCCAACCCACCGATAAGCCCCGTACGTACTCCTGTAAGCCTGGAAATTTCTGGGCTTTATCGCATTGTCGGTTTGGCTGGGCTGCTGCACTCCTGTGCCCCGGGAGCAGCCCGCTGCTGGTCGCAGCAGACGGGCACCAGTCGTCCCCACGCATCGGGCAGGCACAGCTGAGCGGCCGGGACTCGGGCACAAGAAGCGCAACGGCAAGGCAGAGCCTCGGCGTCTGCACGAGCCGCAACCCCCGGGCTGGGGTCCAGGGGGCTCCCGCAGATCCCGATGGCTTTTTGTTTCTCTTGCACAGGCGATCTCACAGTGGTGGCCCCCGGACGAGGCAAGGGACAGTCTGAGGGTCGTCGGCAGAGCCACGGCGGTTCTGTCTCCATGCGAAGCGCTTCAGAGAGCTGGGGAGCGTGCTCTGCTGCCAGATCCGTGCTTTGTACTCTACATGGGAAGAGTCGCTTGTCAGACGCGAACGTCGCCCCGGCAGGAGCTGCTGCAGAAATCAAGTGCACTTCTGGAGGGAAAAATAACACCTTCGTTTTGTGTTTAATTAGATATTTACCAGGAAGGAAAACAAGTTAAAAATAGGGCGACAGTGACTTCAAAGAGGGTATTTGACTTCTAAGAATAACACCTTTGCCAGCGCTGGTTTTAGGAATATCAGCTGTGCCTGCGGGCGAAGGATGGAGCAGACATTTCGGCCGGGTCTGTAGCCAAGTGAGCGAAGCACCGACTGGGCACGCAGCCTGGCCCCGGAGGAGCGTTTAAAGAGGGGACATTGGCATCGCTGCGAGGGCCAGCAGCAAGCGGGGCCGCGCCGTGCCAGGCAGCACCATGGGGACCCCGTCCCCACAGGCTGTGCTGGTGCTTGCCGCGCTGGCGGGGCTCTGCGCTCCCCCCGCGGCGCAGGGGAAGCCGAACTTCATTGTCATCCTGGCGGATGATCTGGGCTGGGGGGACCTTGGGGCCAACTGGGTGGAGACGAAGGACACCCCAAATTTGGATGAGCTGGCTGCCGAAGGGACGAGGTAATGGCTGTGCCCCCTCCCCAGCCCTTTCTGAGCATCCCTATTGCTCTGTCCCGCAGCAAAGGGGGTTTCCCTCCCATGGGGACCGATGGGTGAATAGGGGCTCAATGATGTAGTTTTGGGTGCACGGGGAGACCCTGGCACCCCAGGGTGCAGGTCCCACACAACTGGGATGTGCAAGCTTCATCCCTGCTCCAGCCCCTCATCCCTGGGGCACAGAGGGCTGTGTGCAGGCAAGCCGGGAGGGACAGGGCAGCACCAGACCGTGTAGGTTTTGCAAGCCCAGGCTCCGTTTGTTTTCCAGATTCGTGGATTTCCACTCGGCTGCCTCCACCTGCTCCCCGTCCCGCGCCTCTCTGCTCACGGGGCGCCTTGGCGTGCGCAATGGGGTGACCCACAACTTCGCCGTCACCTCGGTGGGCGGCCTGCCCCTCAACGAGACCACGCTGGCGGAGGTGCTGCGGGCGGCGGGGTACAGCACGGCGGCTATAGGTAACGCCCGCCTCGCCGGGTCGCGTCTGGGGGGGCAGCAGCTGGGATGAAGGTGCCCGTGTCTGTCCCCCACGGGGGAGGCACCGTGGGTAGCTGGGTCAAGTGCCGACAGCTAAGAGAAAGTCTAAAGGATCAGGTGGGAGAGATTCTGCACTTCCCCCTCTCTTTCTGCAATCCCCAAATTTCGTCTTCATATTCAAACGTAAGATACAGCCTGAAATTTGGGCCTGCCCCAGTTTTCAGTTGAAGCCGTAGTTGCTTAACCCTGCAATGGAAATGCTGATTTTTCCTTAGAAAACCTGAGTGTGCCGAGCAGCTCTGCCCTCGCACGCCCCAAGTGGGTGTGACGCTGGGTGTGACACAGCAGGTGTGACACAGCGGGTGTGACACAGCGGGTGCTGGCAGCGCCAGGACGGGATGTTTGGTGCCCGTGACATTGGGCACCCTGCTGTCCATGCAGCGCGGTCCATGCAGGTGCACCAGCCGGTACCGAGTCCCCCAGTCACACATGTGTTGGGGTTGCATTGGCACAAAAGCCCTTGCTTTCTCTTCTCCTGCTTAATTTTTGCTGTTCCCCCTCTCGTATCAGTGTGCTCGGTGTGAGCAAGCCTCTGGACACCGCGTGTCAGAGGATGAAGCTGGTTCTTTGTGACGGGTTAGAAAGTTGTCTCCTCTGAACGCAAATGCATGAAAGGGCCTTTTAAGGCTGGAGACGGTCGATTTGCACAGACACGAGATACCTTCGGCATTTTTTCTGGGTTTCTGCAAAAAAGGCATTCTGGAAATCCGGCCAGCACAAACAAGTGGCCTTTCTTGTTGCTAGATTAAAACCTCCTGCACTGCGCCTTGTGGGTAGTCGCTGGTGACGGCAGCGGCCGTAGCTGAGTTAACCTCTGAAATGATTGTTTTTTGCCTTCCACGCAGGCAAATGGCACCTGGGGCACCACGGCCACCACCACCCCAGCTTCCGCGGTAAGGGTGCAGCGGAGTGGAGCCGAGCGTACTGCGTTCACCTGGCCCCCGCTGACCCCTGCCTTGCCCCACAGGGTTCGACTACTACTTCGGGATCCCCTACAGCCACGACATGGGCTGCACGGACACCCCTGGCTACAACGTGCCACCCTGCCCGCCCTGCCCGCGGCACGGCACAGCTGCCAGGTATGGCTCCGGTGGGGAGGCTCCGTGCATGGGGGGGTTCGTGCGCTGGCACTGAGAGGTGGGCTTTGGGATTTGCAACCCCCAGCCCCACGAGCTGCCGCTTGCTGCGGTCTCCTCCCTTGCGCTCCCTGGAAATGCCACAGAGAGGTGAAGCATGGGGGCCCAGGACAGCGTGGGGAGGCAGGGAGCACCCTGTGCCACGGGGACATTAGCATCGTCCCCTTTCCGCCACCCCCAGCTGCGCTGTTCTGCAAGGCCGGGTGAGCGGCCGGGCTCCGCGCCCACTCCTGGCCGTGCCAGTCCCCACCGCGGTGATGAGCGGCAGGGGGTGATTTCTTCCCACAGCCCCACCAGCAAGGACTGCTACACGGACGTGGCCCTTCCTCTCTTCGAGAACCTCGCCATCGTCCAGCAGCCCGTCAACCTCAGCAGCCTGACAGAGCGGTACGCGGAGGCGGCGGCACACTTCATCCAGCGGGCAAGGTGAGGGTGCCACGCACTGTCCCTGTTCCCGTCCCCGTCCCTGTCCCCATGGGGTCTCTGCAAGCACTTTCTGCTCATTCTGGGGCAGCTGGGCGCCGTGCACATGCCCAGGGGTTTGGGCTCAGGAGCACGGTGCTGGCACGGTGCTGGGCAAACGGGCTTTGCCCCACGGCTCCTGGGGAGCGGATCTGCGGAGATGGGGTCTCGTGGCTCTGCTTTCTGACCCCTTGGGCGAGGAAAGGGCTGCACCACGGTCTCACGGGCTCACCATGGAAGTGCATTGGCCTTCAGTGTGTCACCTGCAAAGAGATTTACAAACACAATTTAACCAGAAAGGTCAAAGCCTTTCATCGGGGGGCTCAATCTCCTCCCTGGAGCATGGTTGGACATGCAGTGGGGTCCAGGCTGGCGGGGAAGGGAAGCACCATCATTCATCCTCCTCCGTCCCACCGTCCTGTGGCTCGTCTGCCCCAGAGGTGACAGGGGACAGCTGTTGGGCACTGGCGGCGAATGCTGGGAGGTGCGGGTGCTGGTGGGGTTCACTGGGATACACGGGGTTGTTGAAGCCCTCATAAAGGGATGGGGATCACTGGGCTTCATGGGCGACTTTCCCCAGCGGTGCGGGGAAGTGCGGAGCCCAGGCTTGCTGTTCCCTAAGGTGCAAAGCAGCTCCTCGGAGACAGCAGCCCCCAAGCCCTGCTGATGGGTTTCGTAATGCTAATCCCTATTATTCAAGGATTAGGAGCTGTGACTTTGCAAAACGCCTTTCTGCAGCATTGTAAGAGGCCGTCTCAGGGATAATGCCTGCTGCCCAGCACAGACCTGGGGGCCGCTTGTGCAGGGGTGCTTGAAAAAAGTCTGTGTGCTGTCATGGGGGCACAGAAATGGGAGAGACGGGGAAGACTGCAAGGAAAGGGCTGTGTCAGCACTCTGGATAAGCCTGGGTACTGTTTTCGGGTTATCTGGGTTTATGGAGAACAGGACTAAACAGGTGCCTGCCTTTCCTCTCTCTCTCTTTTGATGGCTTATTTCAGTTTTCCTCTGCCTGACTCACTTGTTATGGGGCAATGAAAAGAACACAGGATTTGTCATCTCAGTGTTTTTTTAACCAGTTGTGTCAAGGTTGAGCAATTCAGTGAGATTTGGCTCTGGCCAGGACACTTAGAGCACAGCGAACATGGGAGCAAAAGCCAAGGACACTAGTCTTAAGTTATTGATTAAATGTTTGCTCAATTTCTGGGAGAGGGGCTGAATTATGAAATGTAGGTGCAAAAGGTAAGCAGGGTTCTCAGCTGAATGCCAGGATAATGCCAGTGCTCCACCTGGGCCCTGCAGACTGTTTTCCGCCGGTCTGGGTGCCAGCCTGCTCCCGCAAGTTCCCCTTGAAGTGGCTGGGACAAACTCCTTGTGTTGGCACGGCCCCTCCACGTGCGAGCCAGGCGGTGCCGTGCCGTGGGTGGTACAGGCAGGATGGAAAAATGGCCCTGCCCCACACAAGCTCTAATCACAGGCTTCTGTGGGGCATTTCTGCTGATAAGAAGTCAAGGAGATGCTGAGCATTTTTGCATGGCGAAGCAGAGGATGTTCCTGCATGAAGCCGAGAGACGTTCTTGCAGGGCACGGTTTGGGCAGGTTTCTGTACGTTCCGCCAGCTTGCGAAGGCAACAAGCAATCACTGGGTGCCCAAATCCTACCCGCTGCGTTGAGCAGTGCTCACCCTGCCCCAGGCTCTCTGAAATGCCAGGGGCAAAGGTGCTGCGTAGAAAGAGGCGACGCTTTGCAACACCGATTGCAAGGATTTGCAGCCAGCCGCCCCGTTTCCTTAATCCCAGCGTTTTACAGGAGCTTTGCGGAGTGCTGATAGGGCACAAAACTTTGTGGGGCTCCGGCTCTGCTATGCAATAAGGCATAGTTCTGGGAGGGGTGAGATTTGTTAATTTGTGATCCCGAGGTGGGTGACGTGCATGGGGCAAAGGAAGGAAGCGCAGGTTGGGGGGGGGGGCCCTGAAAGCCCCCGGCTTTCTCTGGTTGCGCTGGGGCCGGGCGCGTGCACGGGCTGGGGCGCGCACCCACGCAGGCACGTCCCCGGGATCCGGCCCCTCCCCGCCGCCCGCCATCCCACCCTTCCCCTCCGAGGTCCCTGAGGAAGAGTGGCCTCGTTGGAGGAGATAAATATAGCCGTAAACAAGAAAACAGGACGTGTCCTCTGATGATTTAAAAGCAAACAGGCAGCGGGGCAGCACGCGGCGAGCGGGGTGCTGCCATGAACGTGCCTCGCTCCCTGTCCAGAGCCGGTCTGCAGTGTCGGGGTCGTCCTTCTGCTGCTCATCCTCCACTAAAATAACTTCCTGGAGCAGCGGGGGACGAGCGCAGTGTGCTGGGGGGGCTAAAATGGGCCCCGTGAGAGAGGGGAGGAAAGAGGATGCGAGGGGTGTTTTGCTCATGGCTGGCGCACCATGGGATGTGGGGAGACAGAGGAAGGGGAGAGCCCATCCCGAACGTGAGTGCCTCGGGGAAGGACAGCCCTGACACCCGGGGGAGCAGGGAGGAAAGGAAACAGTGCCGGGAAGGTTTAAACAGGAGCAGGGAAGAAGTGACTCATGTGGGGAAGCTGTGCGCCTGTCCTGCTGCTTCCTCCCGGCCGCGGTGCTGGGGCAGGTGTGGGCACCCAAAGCTGCGCCATGCTGCACCCTGGGGACGTGTCCCACCCCGGCTGGGGACATCCAGCCCCTGCAAAGGAGGAACGCTGGGGGATAAACCACAGCCATCCCACCTGTGTGATTTGCTGTCCAAAATGAGGAGCAATCCTGCTTTCCTTCCCCACAATGGTTCTTTGAGTTTTTGGGGCCAAGCATCCTGCGGGGCCGGAGGGTTTGCAGCCATCTGGGTTTGCCCCCAGGAGCTACAGCAGTCGCAGGGGAGCTTGCAGGCTTCTGGGAGGAAGGGCCCCCGCTCCCTGTCCCCAGGTCAGTGCCACCACCGCGGTGACCTCCTGCAGCCGTCCTGCCCTTCCCCTCGCCCCGACCCAGCTAACCGCGCTCCCCCTGTTCCCTGCCAGTGACAGCGGGCGCCCCTTCTTCCTCTACCTGGCGCTGGCCCACATGCACGTGCCGCTGGAGGTCACCCCGCCGCCGGGCAGGGGCATCTACGGAGCCGCCCTGCGCGAGATGGATGCCTTGGTGGGACGCATAAAGCTCCTCGCCGACCGCCGCGGGAAGGGCAGCACGCTCCTGTGGTTCACAGGTAAAGCAACAAAACCGGCTGCGGCCACGGGGTGAGGGCCGAGCGCCAGCCCCGGCTGTGCAGGGGTGGCACAGCGGGACGGGACCTGTGGTTTTCCCCAGCCCTCGATGCTCTGCACCCTGGGGACCGCTAAGACCTGGGCTGTCACCACTGCGGATGTGGCTCCCAGGCTGGCCCTGGGGGCAGCAGCTCAGCCAGTGCCCACCCCACCACCCGCCTCGGGCACGGCCCTGCCTAATTAAACCTCAAATCCTCACTCATTAAGAAGCCCAAATCCGCTCACGCTGAGCAGCCTCCCTAATGAGGACGCCTTGCCCCTGACACAGGAACTGCTCGGCTGCTCATTAATGCCTGGAGCCGGCGGCAGCCGGCTTGTGCCCCGGCTCCGCTCCAGCCACTTACCTGGGACACGGGCAGCCCCCGAGAACCGAGTCCCATCCCTTGAAAATAAACCTTTAGGAACAAAAACAACCCTGCCTGCCAGGCCCCACGCGGCTCTTGCTGTTGTAGGGCAGCATGGAGGGGACGGGAGGGGGCTGCAGGGACCTTGCTCACCCCACGGAACAGATGTGCCTCCAGCTCCCAGTGCCACTCATGGGGACGTTTCTTTCTCTTGCAGGTGACAACGGCCCTTGGGCGCAGAAGTGTGAGCTGGCGGGACGCCTGGGGCCGTTGGTGGGGGCCTGGCAGAGGACACAAGGTGACTTTATAGCGTGGGGGGCTCCCTGAACCCAGGGGTGCACAGGGGCTGCTGCCAGAGAGCCCTTCTCTGCCAGCCAGCTGAAAGCGGGGAGCACTTCTCTCTCCCCAGCCTTTCTGGCAGCTGCTGCCTTGGGTTAGGTTGCCTTGAAGGCACCTCAAAACATTTCTTGTATTTAAAATAGATGTAGCGGTCTGTTTTCCCCTAAAATTACCACTGGGTGGGACTGGAGCCCCCCCAGGTCCCTGTTACCCCAGACTCTTTGCAAGCTCAGGGTGAGCGGGTGCCGTTTTCAGACACTTGGTGCAGCGGCTCTTGGGGTCCTGAGCTCCTGGCGAGAGCTGGGACTGCCATGGGCGATGGGGACGGTGAGCTCCTGTCCTTCATCTGCTCGGGTCTCGATGCCCCCACAGCCCCTGCCCGGGGCCCTCGAGCCCAGCCCAGCGGGACTTTTTATTTTCTTTCTAACATTTTTTTTGTTATATTTTTTTTCTTCCTTTTCCGGCCAAGCCATCTGGTTGGTGGGTTTATTTCGGCCGGAGCGGCCAGAAGCATGCATGAGTCAGGCGTTTCCCACTTCTGCTTGTATTACGCACTGTAAATGTGTGTCGGGTTATGTTTCCCCGTTCGCTCGGGGTCAGCGCGGGGGGGGAGGACCGTGGCGGGGGGGGCACGGAGGCAGCGCCGCTTTCCTCATCTGCTTCCTGACACCTACCCAGGAGAGGAAGCCGAGGCTGGTCCTGTGCGAGCCCGGCTGCGGGGCTGGCAGGCGCTGGCTCCCCCCGCTCCCTTTCCGGTTCCCTGGAACCTTCCTTCGGGTGCTCTGGCCACAGGAAGAAATCGTAACCTTCATTTTCTTAGTAAACAAACCCCGCTGACGACCTGGGTTGCTCTTGAGCAACCGACGGTCACAAGCCGGAGCATATGGTACAGGCAGTCCGGCGTTCGGGAACAAACCTACAAAAACACGGCCCCTTTCCAGCATCTCGCTGCCCACATGCAGCCCTGCGAAAACAACCCCAGCCCCGAGCATCACGTAAGGCTGGGGAGGAGAGCGGGCTGCCGGCTCTCTAGGAGCTGGCTGTAAATACCAGCTGGGAGCGGCGACTTCTGGGATCCCTCGGCTGTCGCGGCGCGGCCGCTGTGGGAGCAGAGGAGCGGGGCTGCAGCCTGGCGCTGCGAAGCCCCGCGAGCGGAGGAGCTCGGTGCCCGCGGTGCAGCACCCGCGCGGGGTGCGGGACGGTCGGTGTTCCCACCGCGGGCATCTCTCCCGCCCCAGCTCCGGCAGCGGGGAAGAGCCTTTTCGGGGAGAGGGAGGAAGGGGAGGAACTGCTGCTCAGGATTATATACATTTTGCATAGCTTGGCGTTTCCTTTTAGGGTCCAGCCCAAATTCCAGGAATGTTTTCCACTGACTTCGGTGGTCACTGGAGTCGGTCCTTGCTCTCGGAGAAGAGCAAACCCGTGTGCTGGGCCCCCCTGCTCCAATTCAAGGGCTGCAGCAGGGGAGAGCTTCCCCTCTGCTCCCCAGGAGCCTGCAGCCCTCTTGGAAAACCCAAATCCCATCCCTTGGCCCCAAGCACCTGGGAAGGGGGGAGTCGGGAGGGACACGTGTTGGGGATGTGGCACTGGGTGTGTTTCAAGTCAGGTTTGGGGGGCTTCAGACCCGTTGTCCCCCCGCCGGGGAGCAGGGATGCGGTGCTTTTGTCCCTGCATGGGAAAGCTCAGCTCCACTTTCCTGGAAAGCTGCGGCCTCATCGTGGTTGCATCATCGCTGCTCCCGAGAGAAATCCCTGCTGGGGTTTGGGGTGTTGCAGCCCGGTTTACTGCCGAAAGTGTTAACATGAGCTCATGCACGGGCAGCTCTGCCTTCCCTCCGGCTCCCCAGCCACATAAGGGTGGCTGCAGGGAAACATCCACGCAGCGTCCATCCCGAGACTGCTCCGGCTGTGGATGGACAGACGGACAGACAGGCTTGCAGCCCCGCTCCTGCTGCCCTTGGGGTGCCAGGCTGTGCAGAAAACCCCTTGAAATACCAATGCAATACCGTGAGGGTTATTTAAGACATGAGCAGAGATGTGGGTTGATATTGTTATAATTGATATCGTGTCCTACGGCACCTGCAAACACGGGAAGCACCGTGCTTCAGCTGTACGCGACGTGCTGGGTGCGGCTGCAGCGCTGGAAGCGCAGGGCACCCCGAATCGCCGCAGCCGCAGCCTGGGCCTGGCTGCGAGCCCCGGAGCGGCTGGCGGGGGCCGGGGGCTGCGCGGGGCACGGCGGGGCCGGGTGGCGGAGCTGCAGCGGGAGCATCCCCTGGCTCTTGGCTCTGCCGGAGGAAATGGCTCCGGGCGCGCGCCGTTGCCATGTGCGCGCTGAAAGCCGGGCAGACAAAGGGCAGCGACTGCTTGGGAAGTTTGTGTGGTGAATGGGGCTGGGATTTTCCCTTTGCCCCATTCCCAGTCTCTTCTCCCCAGCTGCGTGGGGCCCTTTGTGCCCTAGCGGAGGCGGCGGCTCTGTGACACCCCTCGGCACCCCCGTTTTGTTGCTCAGCACCCCCCATTTCCATCCTCAGCCCCCCATCTCGATGCTCAGCACCCCAGTGCAGGCAGGGGCCGGGTGGCTTCCCCGCAGCCGTGCTTCCCAAACCTTGGGCAGAGCAGGGGCCTCTGGGCTGTGTCAGGGAAACAAGTGAAAGGGTTAATTAGACGGCAGGAGGGGGAGCTGCAGTGTTATCAGCAGGAATGTATTTTTAATGAAGCTGGGGCAGCTGCCGGCACTTTATCAGACGGAGGGCACCGTGCACTCGGTGCCGCTCGCAGCCCCGCACCCTGCGCGCACATACGCACACACGGGCACGGCCAGCTGCTGCCGTGGGGAGCCCTGGAAAAAATTCCTGCATTTCCTGACTGCTCTGTGCTGTCGCACGACATCGAAGGTGGATGGAAGTGCTCATCTCCGGCTGCGTTTCTCATCACTCACTGGAGTAGATGAGAAACAAAAGGCAGTGCCAAACTGAGTCCCCTTTCCCCTCTCTCCCTATTTCTTTTAAAAACTCCTGCAATTCTCCCTCCCCTGACCCAGCTCCAAAATCCAGCAAAATCTTCCTCCTTTAGGGTCATTTACTTGGTCTCTGCGTCTAGATAGTCCCTTTCCATGGGCAGCTCCGGGGCCAGGGGCTTTTCGCACTGCTGCAAAGCTCCCGCGCAGAGGGATGCTGAGCACGGCCGCTTTCTCTTGCAGGTGGGAGCCCGGCAAAGCAGACAACGTGGGAAGGAGGGCACCGGGTGCCAGCGCTGGCGTACTGGCCCGGCCGCATCCCCGCCAAGCGGACCAGCAGTGCCATGCTGAGGTAGGGGCTGGCTCTGGGGATTGGGGTGGCCTCTGCCTGCACCCCTGGTTCCCGTGGCTCAGCCGGGGATGGCATGCTCCCGCTACGTCTGCGAGGACACGCTGTCACCCCGCAGGTGACACCTCCGGGACCCAGGTGATTACCTGGATTCTGGCAGCAGCAGCAGCCTGGTTGGGCATCACCTGCATTGTGTAAGGCGCTGCACATTTGTCCTCTCCCAACAGACTTAATGCTTCAGCAAATAGGAGTTGAAAGCTCTTTTTGTGAGGCTGGTGGATCCGCATTAGCAGCTGCAGGGCTCTGTGTGTCTCTTCCCCGTGGTGGCTGAGTGCCTCCCGATAATTAAAAGATGACGATGTTCTCTCTCTCCACCAAGAAGCAGGCTTAGGCTTTGTGGTTTGTGAATGGCTTTATGTGGAGGAGGGTGCGGTTGTGGGAAAGGCTGGCTGGAGAGATGGCGCTTGCGATCAGCGCAGGATGCGGCCAAGATCGGAGGTAGTCCTGGCCGCTTCTGCCAGCGACTGTCACCATCTCGGGCGAGAGCAGAGGGCAAGGGGCTGCTGCAGCACCTGGGGACGGTGGCATTGCGGAGACTGGCATGGAGGGCCTCTTACGGCAGCAATGCTGCAGCCCCCCTTGCAGCGCTTGCAGCCCCCCTTGCAGCAAACGCAGAGCTTTGGGAAGTGGATTTTTGCAAGGGGGAAGGTTCAAGGCGTGCACTGGAGCACTGAGGTCTTGCTGAGGGAGTGGGGTGCGTGGTACCTGGCACCCCTGGGGTTTCACCTGCAGATCTTTCCCCTGTGTGGGACCCCCTGTCCCTTGTTCCCCTGCTACCCCTATCCCGGCCCCCCCTCCCTGTGCACCCTGCACTGCAGCAGCCCCAGGGGTCCCGGTTATCTCCTCCGAGACCTTATCTCCTGCATTTCCAGCCCAGCAGGTTGGGCAGCTGTAAATGTAGAAAGCTGCCAGCAGTGCGGGCTGTGCTGCACGCCAGGCGCTCACAGAGGGGCTGTGCAATTCCCCAGGAGTTTCCTTGTTTTTCTTTTTTTATTATTTTGAAGACAAAGCTGCGATGCTGGGGCCGCTGGGGCCCGCGCACCGCCCTGCCAAGCGCCCTGGCTGCAGAGCCGGGTGGTTTCCAGCCGCGTGTGGCCCCCGTGCCGGGCGGCTGCCGGTCACCTCCGCGCTGACGTCCCTGCAGCTGGGCCCTGTCCCACCTCAGGGCTCCTCCGGTAAACACAGCCCGCGTTTCGAAAGCCCTGGCCCAGCTGCGCCGGTTTGCTTATTCAGAAATGCCTACGGGGGAGCCTGCCTCAGACGCGGAAATTCAAAGTCAACAAACCCCAAGGAGGTTTCGTAAAGTTCAAGCGTGTGACACAAACCAACAAAAGGCAGGAAGCTGCCAGCCAAAGGCTGAGGCCGCTGCTGGCACGAGCCCCGACCCAGAAGTGCCGTCAGCAGCAGCTTGGGGCTGCGGCAGGTCCCTGGTGCTGCAGGGGAAGGGGGGTCCTCGGGGATGGGGCACGGGACGCCCAGCCCCTTGTGCTGGCCAGGGAGTTGTCCTGAGGACCTCGGTGGGATGCGTTTCCCACCCTAACTGCTTCTGAATCAAGCAGGTTGTTTCAGCAGTGTGCTTATGTCCTCCCCGTCCCACCCAAGCCATAAAGACCTCATTCCCGAAGGCCCCAAACACAGTTGGAGGCTTTCTCAGCCCCATTTGGGGCTGCAATTTGGGTTCTTTGAAGCAAGAGGAGCTGACATCCCTGAGCAGCAATGGGGTTAGGCAGGGCTGTGCCGCCTGGCACGGGGCGATGCGGGGCGGGCGCAGCGCGGGAAGGGGTCACTGCTGCGGCCCCGGCTGTGGTCTGGCTCTCGGGCAGCTGCAGGTGGCAGGGGCTGCTCGCTGCTTGCGCTGCGTCGGGGAAGGAGGGTTTTCTGTGCACCCAGAGTCACCCCTGGGGACGTGTGTGCTGGGTTGGCTTCTCGGTGCCCTCATGAAATAAGGTGGTTGAAGACTTCTGCCCCCAGCTGATGGGGAGGGCTGAGAAGCTGGAGAGAGAATTAAATAGGTGTGATGTGGCTGGGAAACCTCTGCTGGGAAGGGCACAGGGGCTGGGCAAGGGCAGGCATTACCTGCCTGCTCGGGCGTCCTTCTGCCCCGAGGTTATGAAAACGCTGGCAGCGTTTGCAGCCTCGCGTGGGAGACAGCTCCCTCGGCCCCCAACTGCGCCCTGCCTCTGCCTGCGCCGCCCTCCCCAGGGCAGCAGGACGGGGGTCTTCAGGGGTCCATGGCCGTGCCCTCTTGGAGCTCCTTCCACCCAGGGCTGCGTGGCCAGGCCTGGCATCGCCTTGCTTCGTTATCTCCCCTGCGTGGGGAGCAGTGGGGTGAGAGAGGGTGAGCGTGGCCGGAGGCTGGGGAAGCCGCAGCCAGCGGCGAAGCGCTGATGCACCGCTACGCCCTGCCCCACGCCTGCACAGACCTGCACCCGTCGCGCCCTGCAGAAATCTGCCTTGTCGGCTCTTCTTAATTATATTTAATTGTCGGAGCCTCCCGCCATGCCCCGCACCAAGCCCAAGTAGGGTGCTGAAGAAATAGGTCAGTGGGGTGGGAAAGGAGGAAAGCGCAGCGCCCCGCAGCTGGCAGGGCTGGGTCTGCTGTGGATGGGGGGACCCTGAGCTCAGACTGGGGCTTCCAGGGCTGAGTTTTGGGTGGTTGTCCCATACCTATGGAGCCCTCAGAGCTGAACCCTTGCTAAGCGCCTCTGAGCAGCTGAAAACGCGTTGCTTCATCTCAGTTTGTTGCTTGGAGTCTTGGACCTGTCTGACACTGCCCCAGTTTTCCCTACTTTGCCCTCTCTGCTTTGGAGGCTGTGATGGTTTCCAGGGGTGTCCAGCTGCTGTTTTGGGGGTAACCATGCTCGGGACGGGTCCAGGTGCACGGTGCAGGGGCTGGATCCTGCGGGACACACCCCAGGCAGCGAGGTGGGACGGCCCCGTGCGGAGCTCAGCTCGCTCCTGCAGGGATGCGCCCAGCTCCGCGCAGCGGGGAGCCAGAGGTTTTCGGCGCCTCCTGGCCGCTCCGGCTGTCTCCATGAGAGCCGCGTAGCCGGGGCTGCCTTTCAGCTCTCCTCAGCATTGTTTGTTCTTATTTGTCCTCTCGGTCTCTTAGCAGCTAAATTAAAACTCATTGAATGGGAGAAACAGGGGCCCTAAAGTCCTGGGTTATTTTCTCTCTCTGCTCACGCAACCGCCTGTGCGCACCGGGCAGCAGCGAGGGGCCCCATTCCCGCAGCGTGACCACCGCTGCACCCCGGGGTGCCCCGACCGGGGAGGTGCTGGGATCCTGGTGCTTTTGGCAGGGTGCAGGGTGCGAGCATCACCCCGGCGGAGCTGCCTGCCTGGGGAGGGCAGCGCTGCGATATGTCACTTGTCCAAGAGGGAGGGAAGTGCTTGGCTGTCGCGGGAGGGATGTGACACTTGTGCTGTGCAGCGGGACACGGCTCTGCTCGACCCGCGGCCCCTCCGAGCCGCCGGGTGTGCGAGTGTGGAGAATCGCCACCTTCGAGGTCTGGCCCCAGGCCACAAATAGCAGGCAGCGGGCACGAACGCAGAGGCTCTCGCCCTCCGTGTCCCCGAGGCGCCCGCCAGAGGTGGCGGGACACCGGGTCACCCGCGCCTCCGCTGCAGCCGCCTGCAGCGCGCCCTCTGCACGGGGAGCAACCAAGACCCAGCCCCAAGCGATCTTTTGTGGCTGAGGCCCCTGAAAAGAGAGGATTATGGTGGAAATGCTGACAGGCGTTTTGGTATAAGTGCACAAAATAGCACCGCTCTCATTTTCCATTCTGGCTGCTATGGCTCGTGCTGCGCGATGCAAAAGTGAGACCACATTTTCCTGGGGCTACGGGATCTGCTGGGATTGGCGTAAAAAGTTCCTGTGCTAGCACTTTCTGCAGAGGGTGACCTGGTGCCTTCCCCGTGTGCCCGGCCACACTGTGGTGGGGCGACAGTGGGGTGGGGGCTGCCCCACTGCCCACCGTGTCTGCACCCCACACACCAGGACCCACGGGCGCAGCAGCGGTGGAGCACGGGGACCCGGCTGCACCCACGCCATTCGGCAAGCTGCCGCACCGGGGCCGGAGGTGTGCGTGGCGAGGGCTCACTGCGGCTGGGTTGCTGCTTGGATCCATTTGTAACCTTTTCTGCAGGGCTCGGCTGTTGGGTCAGGTGCTGGGAAGCAGCCAGGGAGCCCCCCGGGCAAGGGGCTGTGGGGTGCAGGTGGGGATGGGGGTCCCTCGGGGTGCTTCGCTCCGTGCTCTGATGAAACCTGCCTCTTTCCCCAGCACCGTGGACATCTTCCCTACGCTGGTGGCCCTGGCTGAAGCGACACTTCCACCAAACAGGCGTTTTGATGGCTTGGACGTGTCCCCAGTTCTCTTTGGGCAGTCGGATGTGGGGCACAAGGTAAGGCAGAGTCCCTTTCTGGTGATGTCCCCCTCCCGAAGTGGTGGCAGCCAGCCCATTGCCGTGGCCCTGCCACTGTGCCAGAGAAGGTGAGGTGGGCAAAGGGGATGGGGAGCGGAAAGGCTCGGAGCAGAACGTGCAGACCCGTGGGAGCATCGTCCCCGCTGGCTGCATGCCCGCGCCTCTGGTGGCCCCGCCGAGCCCAGCGCGGCGCTGCTCCTTCCCGGTCACAGGAGGTGCACAGGCGTGGGAAACAAAAGATCCCCGGGGTTCAGACCTAGTTGTATCTGCTTTATTTATCTTGACAGATAGAGACATAATTAAGCACTCCTTCTCTGAGCTCCTTGGCTCGGAAACGTGCCCGTTATTGATGTTCAAGTGGGGCAGCCAGCCCCGTGCCCTGCAGCTCTCTGCCCATGCAACAATAGGAGCTGTTGACAGCTCCTTTAAGCATGAAAAACGCAGTTAGGAGAACAAGAAGTATGGCGATGCATTTTTCTCAGAGTTTCACAAGATCTTTGCTGAACCAAAAAAAAAAGAAAAAGTGGCTTTAATAGCAGTCCCAAAGATAAAGCCTGATTTTGCTTTTCAAGTCCACCCTCCTGCGAGCACCACAAGCCAGCTCCCAGCAGGGATCTTGGATCTGCTTTCTGTGTCCATCAGGGTTTTGGTATTTAGTTCGTATTTATGGAACCCTCTACTGAACCGTGAGATAAACTGGGGAAGAGGATGGGACACAGCCAGTACGCGCTCAAGCTGCTCTTCGGGATTAACCCTCTTCTTGCGCGCCTGTGGTGCCAGGAGGGGGGGACCGGCCGTGCGCCGTGTGGCAACGCGAGCCCTCGCCAGCCCTTCCCGCGAGCTTTGGGACGAGGAGTCAGATCCCCAAACTGGGGCTGAGTTCCCAGCCGCTGCCACCCCAGTGCTTTTTGGGGGGTTTTGTGCTGCCATCGGGTTTGAGCAGCAGTGGATTAACCCCTGCGGGGCTGGGACCTGCCCACCCCAGCCGCCATGTCCCAGGAGGGCACGGCCAGATTGTCCCTGCCTGTCCAGATTGCTCCAGCTGCCCGTGCCACGTGTGACGGGGTGGCTTCAGCACGGTGAGCATCGCCCTGTGCTCCGGCTGCCGCGCTTGTCCCCGCTCCCTCCCCGCTTGGCAGCGGGAGCGCGACGGCCTTTCATCCCGCGCTCGCGAGCGGCTGATGGCAAAACCACCTTTGATGTTGCAGGGTTTTCCTTGACACAAATCCTCCCAAAGCAGTTCCTTTTCTCGCCCCGCCGCTTGATTTACGCACGCCGCTGACAGCTGTTTTTCTAATTCGGGCTCGTGGGGAGGCTGAGGCTCCCTGCGTCAGGGTAACCTTGCTCGCGTCCCAGCCCGCGCTCGGCACCGGCACAACCTGTGACGGTGCTGGGCCGGCGCCAAGGTCCTGTTTTGAGCAAAGGCTATTTACAGTAAAAATAAACACATCCTACAAAATGTATCAAGGGTACAAGTGTCAGACAAATAAGCTCTTTCCATTAGCTTAATGTCAGAGGGGTGTGCTCCTCCTCCCCACGCACTTGCTCACTTGTGAAAACAGCCCGGAGCTCTAAGTTCAGACGAAGGGTTTTCTGAGGAGAAGGGTTTTTTTTTCGTTTTTTGTTTTTTAATAACAAAGTCATGAGTTGCAGACCTGGGAACGTTTCTTGAAAGGGCTCAGTCGAAACAAGCTCCGTACTTATGCAGTAAATTATAATAGATTTTCTTAGTGTGGAGTTTTCTGAGGCTCGTTTAGGAACAAGCTTGTCGTTTGTGTAAGTGCCTTTGCACCCATACAGCAGCATCTAAGCCACGCTGCTCAAGTTAAAGGGTGTAGACAAAGCTGAGCTTTAAGGCCGGAAGCAGACAAATTGGTTCAATTCCTGGTATTTTGGCTTCATGGGCCCTTAGATAATTACTGATTTCTGCTTTGGAGCGGCATTATTCTGACTGAGGGGAGCCAGCATAAGCGGAATCTCTAGCATGCATTTCCTCCTTGCAGCAGGCTTACGCTGGGCGGCCTCTTCCAGTTTACACCTGAGCCTCCCACATACAGATTTTAATTTTTTTCCATAAAATATGTTTTTTAAACCAAATTCCAGATGGTGATTTTTTTTTTCTTGCCTTGCAATTGAAGGCAATAGAGGAAGCTGAGAGCATTTGGAAATTCCCCCCCGAAGCCCGGCGTTTCTCGGGGGAGTGACGAGCGGCATCCACGTGCTTCCCATGGCGGGCAGAGGCGGGCGCGAGCCCACGGCGGTGCCTGCGTGCCCCGGGCAGGGCTCCCGCGCCGGACACCTGCTAAGTCATTACAGCGCTGATCAGCTGTGAACACTGTTACTAAACTTGGCACCGCAGCTGCCTACAACTTCGGCAGATGTTTCTAGTTTTTAGCACAGTGGAAATTTCTTGAATCACTTTTAAACTCAATTCCCAGGGAGGAAACCTCTGGTGACTCATCACTCAATGAAGCTATTGGCTCCGCAGCAGATATTATCTGACAGATGAGACCGCTGAACCGTCCAGCTCACTTGTCTTCTCGCTCCCGTGTGCCAAGGCAGGCGTCCTGCGCGGATCAAGTGTCCTAAATACCGAAATGCAGAGATTCGACCCGCCCTTCCCTCCTTCTCTTCCTCCTCACCCCGGTTCCCTTTGCCGGCACTGTTGTTGTTAGGGAAGGGAGCGCTCCCACCACAGGGTGAGTCAGCCGGAGGAGACGCACGGGGAATGGTGCTCCGGCACCTCACCTCCGAGCACAGCCCCTGCTTCGCTAGAGGCTGAGCTCAGCCTGAACTCGTGGCTTAGCTGCTGGCCGTCGGTTCCGATCCCTGGGACGTCGCTGCCACTGGCCGAGCTGTGGTCACAGCGGGAGACGGGAGTCTTGTTGGCATCGTGCTGTGCGGTAGTGGACCTTCGTGGTCCCTTTCTCGCAGCAGGACCAGGAAGGCACAAGCGAGATGCTGGCGTCTCCCAGTTCCCTTCTGCTGTCACACCTCCGAGCACGCACAGGGGCCCTCCCGCTGGCAAAACCTGGTTTGTTGCTGGGACTCCTGGGCTAAGCAGTGTCTAAATGTGCGCACGGGTGGGACATGGTCTCACGTTGGGAGAGAGCAGGTATCGGAACAGAGCAGACTTTCTCTGCAATGGGGTGTTTTCTGTTCTTCCCTCAGATACTGCTTCACCCCAACAGTGGGGCGGCTGGGAAGGACGGGGAGATAGAGGCGCTGCGGCTGGCTCAGTACAAGGCGTTTTACACCACAGGTAGGGGGGCTGTTTTAGAGATCATAAAATCAGGAAAACAACTTCTGAAATTCTTGGTTCCCTGCAGGTGTGGGTAAAAAACAAATCAGATTAATACAGGCAAGAGCAAGCCCAGCAAGGAGTGTGTGCGTGCCCACCTGTGTGTGCTCAATGGGCTTTGCAGCCGGGGCTGGTTGGCTTCAGGCTCCCAAAGCTGGGCCGTGGTGGCAATGGGACGTCACAGACGGGTGAGGAATCCAGAGGTGATACCTGGGCAGGGGAGCAGCCTGGCACTCCAGTGTTTTTCTCTTTCCTCCCTAGGAGGGGCAAAGGCTTGTGATGGAAGCATCGGGCCAGAAGAGCGTCACCAGCCACCACTCATTTTCAATCTGGATCGCGACATCCAGGAGCAGGAGCCTTTGGACGTGGCATCCAGAGAATATCAGGCAGTGCTGCCTGCGATCAGCAGGGCTTATGCCCAAGCTTTGGAGGATATCGCAACAGACAACGTCTCGGTTGCAGATTACTCCAAAGATCCGGCAGCGACGCCCTGCTGCAGCGCACAGCACGTGGCCTGCCGATGCCAAGCGCCCGCATCTCCCGCAGCCCCGCTGGACCGCGGCACACAGAGGAGAGCAGCGCGGCTTTGTCTTTAAGCAAAGAATTGCTCAAGCTGCTCCTTTTCCGATTCTGGTTTCTGTGAATGGGACCGTTGTTCACACTGGCTCCAGGCTTGAGGTCGGCCAGAGGACAGGGACGGAGGCTGCGGCTCCCTTTGCTCCGTGCCGTGCAGCAGTGTAGGTGAGTTAGTTGCATGTCTGGGGGAGCAGGTAGGGGGGCCCTTTTGCTGCAGCTCTGCGCCGAGCAGGACTGTCCCTCCGGCTGGAGGGCTCCCGTGTAGCTGGAGCAGGTCACTGCAGCACCTGGTGGCTTTGCACACGAGAAAGGCTTTTGGTAGGGCTCTTCGGCTGAGAAAGAGCCAGGTCTTGGGTTAAAACTGCCATCTGTGAGAGCTGGATGTTGGAGAGAATTCCGCTGGGAAATTCTCTTGGCTTGCCACTACAGAAAACGAACCCTTGGGCCCGTGGGAGCACAAGGCAGGGGAGGAAGGAGCCCTCAGCCTCTGTGCTGGTGTTGAGATCCTCTGCAGCTGCAGAGAATATTCCCTGCCTTTGCCATGCTGACACAAGGCAAGTGCTCTGGGAAATGGAGCACCTGCCTCTCCAGCTGCCATGTGAGGTTTATTAACAGGTTATGGTAAAGACACAACTGTAAAAGAGAGGGTCCTGTGCTCTTAGTGACAGCTGCCCTGCACGTCCCTGACATCTTGCTAGAAAGGGTGCTTGGCTTGTCCTGCGGCTGCTGTGCAGTGCCACAGCGGAGGTCAGAGACTGTTCTGAGACAAGTACCCAAGTCCTGGTTTTTTTGAAAGGCTTTTTGGAAACAGGTGTCCAATGCAGAACCGGGGTGACTGCTCCCCATCATCTCTGTTTTGAAAGCCCAGTGGTGTAACTGCATTTTTTGCGGAGGTCAGGGAGAGGCACCTGCCCCAAGGTCTCTGAGCAGACCAGGGCTCCAGGCAGAGAAGCAGCTCCTGCCGATCCCAATGCGATGCTGGGGGGACGGGAACAGCTCTTATAGCATTTGTGGGCACATGCAAAGGCCTGGGGAGTTGTGGAGGCAAAACTGAAGACACAACCGAAACTCGCTCTGAAACCACCAGGATTTCCCAGCAGCTGAGTGAGGGTTTTCTGAAACGCTTTTGGACTCCAATTTACGCACCCAGATCTTTCTTTGGACAAGCCGTAAGTGGCTTGTCTCAAGCGAAGCAAGGTGTTACACGAGCCACAGGGAACTGGGAGTTGTAATTACGGGCAGCGCTGCCAAAATTAGAGGGGCTGCCCAACCGTTTGCAATTAACTCTGGCCTGCAGCCTCCTGGTCTGCCGGCCCGGCCCGGCCGCAAGCAGCAGGGCAGTGTGGCTTTGGCCAGGCTGGGTCCGGGCACAGCCGGAGCCACCTCCCTCTCACCAGCGCCCCAAACCCACTCGCTAAAGCTTAATCAAGACTGACATCTTTAGGGCCCCACAAAGAACAGCAGGAGCACGGGCAGCGAGCTGCCAGGGACAGACTGTGACTTTATTCTGTCTTTAAACATAGCAAATTGCATCTTCTCTAATATCACTGCAAAAATACTTTGCCTGGGTAAAATAGTATATACTGTACAAAGACATAAGTTTAATATATCTTGCTATAAGTACATTTATACACATAAAACAGCATAAATTAGAAAAGGGAAAAACGGGTATATAAAATTCTGGTTACGTACAAATTTGATTAAATTAGCATTTACAATGTGGTTCTAACATATTTGTTAAATATAGCAATGTGCATACAGTACATTGACACCCCACCCAGACATGAATTAAAACAAGTGGGCCAGGTATTCACTTACACATACTGGAGTAAAAAGCAGTGGCCCACCTTGGATTTTTTTTCCTCGAGGACTCACAAATCTCTTCTTCAAAATTCCTGGCTTTTCCAAATCACTTCCCAGCAGCTGTCCTACGCGCGGATGTTTGCTTCTCGTCATGACCTCTTCGCTTTGCCCGGCTGACCTCCACGGCACAAGATTATCTACCAAAATCAAAACAGAACGGCCTTACTTTTCCCAGCAACAGGGTGTGTTTCAAGTTGGTTTTATGCACATGGGAGGAGAAGGGGGAGTGATGTCGTGCGGTGTTTTACTTTCCATTCAAAGGGAGATTTGTGAGAGGTTTATTTATTTACTCCCCCCCTCCCCAAATTTACAATCTTGGGAACAGGAACCATCTGGCTTGGTGATAAGAGTGCCTTGCATCTAGCTGGCACGGTGCTGAGCACAGCCACGCTTGCAGGGCTTTGGTTACTCTGGGTGAGCTTTGTTTGCCCCACTGAGTCCTCCCAGAAGTCCAGCTCCTGGCATGGCAGCAGGGGAAAGGAGCTTGACATGCATCACCAGGTCTTGCTGGGGACTCCAGATGGAGCCCGGAGTTAAACACCTACATTTCAGGCTGAATTAGGTGAGGGGAAGCTTATCCTAAGTATCAGCAAAACCTTTTAGTGATACAGCAGGCCCACAGAGGAAATTGGGAGTAGCAAAGACCCCCAAACACGTCTCATTAGCTACTCACATTTAAATACACAGGATGAGATTAGAGGCCCTGGGGTAAGATCTACGCCTGCTTCTGGATGAAGCTCGGCAGAGCTCTGGGTTTGCTGCAGCACCCTGGGTGGGTGCCTCCACGCGGACACCACGGTCACAGGCACGGCTCTGCCCGTGGGTGCGAGCCTGGCCAGAAGCACCCCGCGGCCCCAGCGGTGCAGGTGCCATCCCCACCGCCCGGCTGCGGGAGGGGCTGTGCCTGCTCGTCCTCTCCCCGGGCTCCAGGAACGTCACTTGCCTGGTTTGGAGGCAGAAGACATTGGCACTGGATTGCATGCTGCCCGAGGAGCTCAGATGACATGCTGCTAAGCTGGGCTTAATCCTGCAAGCCCCAGTTGCCCAAAATGCCTGTCTGAGCTACAGGGGCAGGAGCTGCGTAAGGAACAAGAGGCCGGTCGGGTTCGGCCAGACTTGCTCAACCCCCCTGTGAAACATGACTGTTAGTAGAGCTCCACAGCCAAGCCTATTGCCTTTCCTCTGCTAACAGCCAGCTCTTAAAAAAAAGAAAAATCACCGAAAATCGTTAGTGTCACCTATCTGCACAACAGAACGAGTGAAACGCCATGCAGCCAACGGTGAGGAGGAACGCGGGCAAACACAGGTCCCATGTAGCTAAAGATGCACCTGCAGCCTGGCTGCTTGTGTTGAGATCGCTGGCTCGGCCCAGCGGCGATGTTTGCAGACCCCACGCTGGAGCACTGCTCTGGGGAGCGTTTCTCCCTGCTGCAGACAGCAGCATGCCCACGGTGGGGACCTCCTGCCAAAAAATTGATGTGCTACAAGTGACAGGGATGTTTTTAAAGACTATCTGAGCACCAGTGAGGGGATGCTCTCTTTGAAGAGCTGACTGCTGTACACAACCTAACCTGACTTAATGAAATGGCTGTCCTGATAAAGCCTTCACATCAACTCCAGCTCTGAAGCTGACAAGCTTCAGAGTGCAGCCAGGTGCAGGATGGATCGTGTATGCCTGGAAAGGCACTGAACAGTCTGCTGAAAGAAGTCACCTTTCCTACTGAATTCCAGAAGTTTTAAGAAAGATCCCCTGCTATGTATTCTTCAGGTCCACGCGTGCCATCTGGCTTCATGCTTGCTGAATCCTATAGGATTTCTTTTGTTGAACCTCATAGCCCTACCCTACGATGCCTCCCGAAAGGCTGAGCTGGCCGAGCAGCACCATGCCGGGCATGAGCACACACCAGCAGCTCCTGACACCTCTGGAAACTTCAATGACGCCGATGAACCTGTAGAGAGGTGGCGACTGCTTAGCCAGGTGACAAGAAAACAGCAGGAATCATCGCAGCTGTGTGCAGCCAGAGCTGGGTTCGTTCTTCCCTTCCCGCGAAGCGCCTGATCATGCAGATCAAGGGCGGTGCAGCCTCCTCCCAGCCAGTCGCAAGCACAGCACCTTCTCCTCACCTTAGGCTTCAGCCTGCTGTCCATCTCAGCAATGCCTGCGTACCTTCTGCAAAGGATCAACAGTTTCTCCAAAGCCCCTAGCGGACCTGAAAGCATTTAATCCATCCCATCAGTGCAAGCGAGGTACGTAACTGAACTTGCTTAACCTCTTGCTACAGGGTTCTTCAGCAGTGCCACCATAATCAGTATCAGCATCCACGTTAATTCTTCTTGAGGTCAGTTTTTATAAGCCCTCCTTGGGCTTCTCATCTCTTCTCCAACCTGTCCCTCCTTCCATTTAATGAAGAGGCAGTTTTCCACAATCAGCACCAGATTGTACGTTAGACTGAAGCTGCATCTCCTTGTTATTAACAGTTGAGCCTCTGAAGTCTCGCTCACCAGCACTCGAGGTCAGGGGAAGGCAAAATGTTTCAAAACGGAGAGGAACTGCTGGGTCTAGGCACTGCTGTGTCTCCAGAAGTATGTCTGAGTTCAAAGCCGTACTCGTGGTGTGGGCTGCGGGTGAATATTCCATTTTGTCACAAGTTTTGAGGTTTTTAAATGTCTTTTTGTTGCACACTGGAAAACAAACAAAACCCTTCTCGTGTTTCCGCAAAACAGAATGCTGTCAAAACATTTTTGTTGGATAAGGTCAGGTTTTCTCTCCCTCCTTCTCCGCACAGAAGTGACCGATCCCTGAAACCCCTCTTGAACGAGTCATTGAAACCGAACATTTCAGCACCGAGAAAACAGCGAAGTTCAGTGAAACTCAGAGCATCAAAACCTCCCGACCACGTCTCCCTGCGCACTAACACAGCAGGAGCCAGCGCCGCACCAGCTAGCAGGCCAGATGCAAAACACATTACCGTCAGCAACGGAGGGGAAAAACTGAAGTCCTAGCTGCAGGCACTATCTGGAAGCTCCAACTGCTAAGCCACCGTATCAGGGAGTATTTTTGGATAGCTCCTTCCCTCCCACACCACCTCCTCCCTAACATTACACATGTAAGTTGCTCTGTCAGGTTAATTACAGCACAGGATTTTGACAGATCAAAGTCCAGTTAATAAAGCACCTGCTGCTGTACAGCAGGGGTTTGGGGCTGTTTTTATACAGCGTAGTCCCAGCAGGCAGGCTCATTCAGGAGCAGCGTGGTTCCTGCTTGCTGGCATTTGCGTGTCCCCAAACCACATGTTCAAGAGCAGGTTCATCAGAAGGAGGCAGAGGATTTCTCTCTGGCCCTGCTGCTCCTCGGAACATTCCTTCCGGATGCCTGGGCCGGCAGCTTCTCTATGGCCAAACAACTCTGACCGAAGGGGAGACATGTTAAATATCCTTCTTAGGGAATGGAGTAGGAGAAATAGAAAACTCTTGTTCTCAGTTTGCAGCAGGCTGTGTTACAGGTAACAAAAGAGAACTGGTCGGAGGTTTATGTGACTTGAAGAGTTGCACTTAGGCACTGTTTCAAAGGGAGTCATGAGCTAATCATCTTTTATATAAATAACACTTTGCATCAGTTAATATGCAAGTGCCTTACAGAGGTCAGCCTCAGCATATGGAACAAATCCTGGGATCCCAATGAAGTTTTTAATTCCTCCTTCTTCAGGCAAAACTCCAGCAGCAGGCTATGTAAAAATGGAGTAAGGGATTCAAAATTCTGCCAAGTCTACAACTTGAAATCCATTACAATATTTTGCTGTATTAATGCATTACTATTATGAAGACACTGTAAGCAACATCTGTCCATTTAACAGTTAAATATTTAACACAATAAATGCTAGTATAATAGGAAGAGGAGCAGGAGAGACACTGCCAGGCTTAAGTTAGATTTTATAAAGCCAGTATGTTCTTCCAATGGTAACTGAGAAAGTGCTATTTAAAATTCAAAAAATGGTTTAGAACTCTGTTATGCTTTTCATCTTTGTACTCAGAAAAGGAGTTTCCTTTTCAGTTAGCTTGGAAACGTTGAGACTGATGAGGTTCAGGTATGTTCCAGTTGTTTTTCATAAACTAATACACCTGACTGAAAATGCAACAGGGAATACTAAATTTTTATTTCTAAATGATGCTATTGTTCAAATTAAAGCTATTCCTGTTAATACTAGAAACCTGAGCAAGGCACAAAGGTCAGACCTGGATCTGAACTTCATTCTGCATCTGCACTTCATTCTGCTAGTTTGTTCAGCTCTCTCTTTAATTACTATGCTGATCATCTTTGCCCCATCCCTAGCTGCCATGTAATGGGGGTGTAATTTTCCTGGCACTGTCCCTGTACCTTAATTAGTTATTTTAGGCTTCACAGTGAACTGGGACAAGGTCAGGGCAACAGTAACTCTTCTGTAAGAGGTTAACACTTTCTTCTTAGCATGAGGGTTGTATTGCTGTTTTAGGGGTCCCGAATGCTCACAGGAGGAAACTCATTCTCATCGTCGAGACACACTGGTCCAGTTGCAAACTCATGCTCTGGGATAACCTCTCCTCGCAGGGCACCACCGTCCTCCGAATAACCTGTCAAAGTGAAAACGCAGAACGCTGCTGATAAATGGATGCAAGGAGGCTGGAAACCAACAGCTGCGACACTATTTTATCAGCGTACTAACACAGGGCTAGTTTCTCTGGCATTTGGCAGAGCACCGAGGGACGGCAGAAGGGAAAGGTATCTCCATCAACACTACCCATTAGGGAACAGACTACGTGGTTAGCTTCTGTGGCAGGAACTTTCTTCCTCCCACCCCGTATGTCAGCACCAGTTCCAAAACAGGATCCACATCTGTATGCATGCCTCGAGACTAGGGAACGTAGTGAGATAACCACCCAGTCCTCTGCTGCAACAGTTCAGTGCTAGCTTCGTTACTAGAAGGTGTAAGAGGCTCAGGAGAATCTGTGGTGATCTTGGCCCCAAACCAGTGAGATCTGACTTCCACAGCCATGGTTCCAACTCCTGGAAACCCGTCTGGCAGCAGGCAGCAGCCGCTGTCTGACACGCCGTGAAGCTGGGATGCGGTTACTGCATCCCAGCTTCACGGAGCCGCGCTGCCAGGGGTCCCGGCAGGCAGAGCAGAAAACGCCTGGCCCGTTCCCAGGGGACGAGCTGGGTGAGCCCCAGAGGGTCCCACCGTCCCAGTCTGCAGCGCACACGGGGCATTTCAGGCTACAGCGAACCCTTGGAAGTTCGGAAACTTCCCGCTTTGCTCCAGGGGCTTTCTTGCTTCCTTGCCCTGAGGACGGGCAGACGCGATGCTTACCTGGCACGGTCGAAGCTGAAGGCACTGTACTCTGTCTGGCCACAGTTGCTGCGTAAGATTGAGGTAATGGAGGCCGAAGGTCGTTCTCTTTGTTCTCCTCCATCTTTCCTGAGCCAAGCAGACTAATTGTACAGGGGCAAGAGAGGGGAGAAGGGTTAGTTCTCATTCCGTCCGTTCCTCCCCCAGCACTGGCTGATACAAACACGTGCATCCGTGTCTCCTTGAAGCACATCGCCCACTTGTACCGGCTAGGCTGGCTGCAGCCCTTGCAGCGCTGCAGAGATCACTGCGCTCTGCAAATATAGCAAGGGGGGAAGCAGGAGATAGGGAAAGCACTACTTCGGCTAGAGGACAATGCTGGCATGAGAATAGAAGGGAACAGACTGACCACAAAACTTTAGGTTACAAAGGCAAACAGTGTTTCTAATCATGGAGGGGCCTCCAAAGGGCTTCCAGCAGGAGTGGACTAGATGGGAAAAGCAGTGCCGGCTAGTTTAGGACGGAGTCTGAGCAGAGATATAGTATGATGTAATGTAACTCGTGACCCAAGGGCCCTTTTCAGTCCTCTGATGCTAAAAGAGGAACCCACATACGACGCTGGCCTGCCAGCCCCGGACGGCTGCTTCGCACCGGGAGCACGGGGGTGTCAGCGGGGTCCGAAGGAGGCAGGAGGCCGGCGGCCGGAGCACGCTGGACAGCGCAGCTTTGAAGTGCTTTTGTTTTGTGGCTTTTAAAAATCCGCTGGCATTTTCCTGGCTGTCAGCCACGTCCCGGCTGAGAGAACATGTTACATTGCACCCCACCCCAAAGGCTTCACATCTGGAGCCAAGTAGCCCAGATGTGGGGTTATGTGCTTAGTTTTATTGGCATACAAACTGAACGGCAGCACGGAAGGCTCTGCTTTGGCACTGCGTGCCTGCAGGCATGCGCGTGGGTGAGTTTTTGTTGACGGAAGCTCCCAGTGCCGCTCCACACAATCACCCCCCAAAATCGGCTCTCCAGCACCCACTCATGCCTGGAGAAGGTGCTCCGCTCTCCTGCCCCCCTGGCGGTCAGTGCTCTGCTGCTGGAGACATCTCCTAAGGCACAGCCTGCCCACCTCTGCCATCTAGGCTGAGATGTCCCACAGCTGCCAAGGGAGTTGAGATGTCTCCGGTTTCTTCTGCAAGATGCCCCAGGTCCCTGCCTGCTGACATGGTCCCTCTGACACCTGTCAGATCAGGCAACTAAAATCACAAGTCGGTTCTAATATTCTTGCTCCTACGGCTCCATTTTGAGCTTTCAGGTGAAATTTCCCTTCCTTAATTTTTAAGAATCAGCCTCTGTATCAAATGTGTATAGAACACTGGAGGTACAGTTACCTGTGTTTCTTAATTAAGACACACTCTCCTCCATCTTGCGGGTCCAAATTGTAGATATAGAGATGTCCATCTGATGTAGTCACCAGCAGTCGAGGCAGCTTCTGAATCCTAATGTGAAAAGCATCGTGAGTCCAAACGCAAGAGCTGCACGCACACACAGATGCAGCAAGCACGCACGCTGTGTGCTCTGCAGGCACGGCTGCAGGATAACGGGCCACAGTGGCGGTGTTCCGCATAGATAGCTGTGTCTGCTCGAAGGCTGGAGTGGCAGAGGGGACACAGATGTCAATACATACGTGGAGAGGGCACAGATGTTCCTTTGTCCGGAGATGTTCAGGCGGACGGTGGCGAAGGCTCGGTCCTGGTTTATCATGCCTGATACTTGAGCAGGGAGGTAGTTGGTAGCAGCCTGGAACATCTTTCCCATGTACCCACTCCAGGTTGGAGGCTCTTCTGGCCGGCTGAGGGGTCACAAAGCAGCATCAGTAGGGCTACCACAGTCATCCGTGACAAAACAGATTAGGAACAATCAAAACGATCCTGATCTCAGCTACGTGGAAGGCTTTCTTTGGAGTGCCCGTACTCCCTGTGCCCCCGGGCACCCTTGCAGAAGACCTTTTCTGTCTACCAAGAAGGGCTGGCTTGTTTGCACCAAGGGAAAACAACACAGAGCTGATCCTTGTGCTGCACTTTCTGTTCCTGGTGCCCACCACAGCATTAGAAGCCTGCATACCGACACCCTGCCGTGCCAGGGCAGGCTCTCACGGTAGCAGATTCACGGAGCGAACGATCTGGTATCAAAAATCCCCCTCCTCTCCTGCAGCAACAGAATCCCTCCCCGTGGGTGAATTGCAAGGACTCGCTGGCCAGGGGCTCTCACGCATGTGGTGGGACCCTTCCGGCAGCTCGTGGAGCCACAGCACAGCGACACCGCCTGGGTTTGCTCTGGCAGCTCCAGCACGAGCAGCACCTTGCTGCGAGGGGAACCTCGCTGGACACAGGGGAAGGAGGCCGGGGACAGCGGCAGCTAATAAACACAGAACAGGCCTTGGGAAGCTGACAGCAGGGACACGGCGTGTAGCTTTTCCAAGGAGTGAGTCCGTCAGGACACAAAGCCAAAGAGACAGTTTGCAGCTGATGTTGTTCATGGAGAATATGTGGCGAGGAAATGGAGGCCAGCTGCGTAAAGGCAGGTGTCTGAAGCGCAGACACCCCTGGGGCAGGCAGGTTATCCCCCAGGTTATCCCCCTCACCTGTCTGTTAGATGCTCCAGTTTAAAGATGTGCACGGTCTCCGTGTTACTCGAAGCACACAGGAACTGGGAATCCATGCTGAACACCAGGGAGCTGATGTTCACATACCTAGGGCCAGGGAGAGACAGGACCGGTCACCTCTCGGCACACTGCTGAGCGGGACCTGCTAGGTTTGGCTCACAGAGAAGAGGCCGGGGAGGAAGGAGAGCCATGCGGAGAAGCACCCTGCCTGGCTGCGCTGAGGCTGTGGGCTGACTGACTAACATCTCCCTAATCCCTTCACTCAGCAGAGCTGGAGGTAACCTTTAGTTAGTGACAGCCAGCCAGAGAGGAGGAAACGTCCTTGCTCACACATCCGTCTGTCCTGCAAACATCTGTGCTGCCTTGCCACAGCAGCTAAGGCTTCCGGTACTGCAAAGGCCAGGGAGGAAATCCAAAGCGCAGGTGGCATCCCTTCGTGTGCCGGCCCACCAGGGCCAGGGTATGTCGGTCGTGTCAGTCTATGTACTTGCAGAAGGGCGTGTAAAAGCACAGGCAGGTCAGGGACGGGGGAGGGAGGAAGATCAGGAAAGGATCTACTGAAACATTTGACTACAGAAGGGCAGGAACAGCCCATCGCTGCCATCAAGACTTGGGCTCTGTGCAAATGACTTAGTAGCTTCAAAATACCTCCTCTGAGAAGACAAGAGCCAGGATGATAACTCTGGAGACTTCATTATTTCAAGTAAGAAACAACAAAAGGACAGAGTAAATGGACTGAATCTACCTCTGTTCTGTGCAATTGCTCTGTTCTGTGACACACTGAATTGAATCACTAAACTTGCCAGAGGCAGCTGGGCGCAGCGTGGCTGTCTGGCACAATGACATTTCTATCTGATACGCTCACTCTTGTTTTCTTTCTGCAAAAGATGCCAAAGCCGCCAGGATCTGACGTTGCCCTGTCCCCGTGTTTACATTTCTGCTCCGGGAGCCCTCTGTCTACTTGTCACCGACAGAAGAACGAACTGACCTTTTCATCCCTCGCCGGAATTCATAGAGCTTTTGCCCACCAGGAATGGAAAATACACGAATGACTGTGCCCTACAAAAAATGCAAGTGGAAAGATCACACAGGAGCAGGGCAAAGAGTGCGAGCCCCTGCTCCGACACACCCAGGAAACTCAGTACACGCGAAGGCCCTGTTTGTCAGCCCGGGTCAATCTGAACACGATATAGTGGCCTCTTACAAGTCAGAGTCCTTTTATCGCCCGTCCCCTGTGGGCTGTGTTTAAGAAGGGGCCGCTCCCAGGTCCTGCTCTCCCTGCCCCAGGCAGCCGATGCGCCAGGGCTGGGTGAGGACACCGCTTGCAGCAGCACTCACTCACTTTTTCGGAAGCGCTTGCCAGCTTCGACCCGGTGGAGTTGAAGGTTAGGGCAGCCAGAGGCCCGTCGTGGGCAGGAATTGTGCAGGCTGTTTTCTGTAGGACAGAAGGTAACGTGAGTGTAAGGAGACACGCTGCTCCGCAAGCTACATAAGGGCAGGACGGCCTGTATGTAGCCAAGGGACCATACTGCAGCTGTGGTAGCCCTTCAACAGCCCCAGCATTTCTTATCTCTGCCCTGCCTCCAGCTCACTCCCTGCCTCCCACGGGCACTGTGTCCACAGAAGGCTCCTTTCGGATGCACAAGTCCTCAGCTCCTCACCTCTCCCGAGCAGGTTGCAGGATCGCAGTGCTCCCTGAAGCCCGGCGCTTTGTGCGATTCGCTCGCTGCGCACCACGGCCGTGCAGCACGCGCTGCTGCAGTGATGCCTCTGCTGCCCGCAGGGAGCCCAGGCCCTCGCTGGTACCTCTCACGGCAGCAGCGTGCCTTCCCCGTGTGCTCTGCTCCTCCCCTGCTGCGGATCCTTAGCTCCTGCTGCACGTACAGAGCAGCAGCCTTATGTAATCCAAAGCCCTGGCATAAACAGCAGGTAATCACGACCCTGCTTCTAGCCAGGGACAGATTTCCCGAGGGGGCTACGGGCACCTTGCCCTCCCCTTGACTTTGGGCTCAGCATCCCTTCCAGCCTGCGGCGTGGCAAAGCCCAGGTCCTGCGCTGTGCTGCGCCCGCAGCAGCTCCAGCCACATCGCTCCCTCTGCGCACGCTGCTGAGGCTCACGTGAGCCCTCGTCTGCGTCAGCCTGGCAGCTGCCCTCCAGCTGCAGAGGCATGGGTCACATCTACCTCAACAACCAGCACTGGGAAATGGATGTTCTGATCTCAGAGAAGCTGTCTGCTTCGTGTGGCATCCAGGCAAGGGGGACATGGAACGTGCCTGCCCCGGGCAATTACTCCTTGCAGTCTAGCTTGGTGGAGTGTATTTATTCATCCTTCCCAAAGGCCCTGTTGGCTTTGCTGTGGTTCTGTTTGTTTTCATTCCTTACCAGTATCCAAATGGGCGAGCTTTGCACTTACCAAAGTATTTCCGTCGTAAAGCGCAATCTCTCCGCTGGTCGCACTGCCGGGATAAGCCAAGTACGAGTTGGCGTGGTTGATCGAGAGAGCGCACAGACCTGGCAAGGCGAGAAGGACGCAGCTGAGGTTGTTTGCTGGTGGAGGACAGAAAGCAGAGACGTGGCCATCGACACCGCAGGGGTTCAAGCGCTGTCTCATTTTGGGCCAGTGTCCGGTACCAGGCGCACGCCAGCTGCGCGCTGGCGATGCCTCAGCCGTGGGGACACCTGCTGGTATGGGACAGTACGGCTCCCTTCTCCCAGCCACGGCCTCCCCCAAATCCTGCTCAGAAAAAGCCCAGGTCCTGCTTAACGGCAGGCGCTTGGCTTCTCCCCTTTAACCACCTCCTTTGAGAAGGCAAGAATAGGTGCATGAGACACAACAAGGGGCATCTCGGGGCTAGCAGAAGTCCTGTCCAGGCACACCTGGACGCCTGCGGACGTGAGCAGCGTGCAGGGGCACGGCTGGAGGCTCAGGCGAGCTGTGCGCTGTGTACGCAGCCCCAGAAGGATGCCCCTGCAGCGGCCGTGGGGCTGGGCAGTGCCACTTCCTTCTTCTCCCAGAGGAAAAGGGAAGCAGAGAAAGACCCAGCAAATGCCACAGTTGTGCAGGGAGGTTCTGGCAGACAAGGAACTTGAACCTAGCTGAATTTTAACCACGTGGAGAGTTCTTCCCTGTAATGACCATCTGTTTTCATGCCAACATAAGTGTAAGTCTCCCAAACATCCCCTTCCAGGTGAGCAGGAATTACAGGAGACAACAGGGATGGATGGATGGATGGATGTGTGTGTAGGTATGTCCATCCACCTGTCCCCCAGGTGACCTAGGAAAAAAGCATCCCTTCCTGCCTCTCATTTCTGCCGCTGGCTGAGGACCCATCCCAGTGGATCCTGTCACATACAGCAATGGGTCTCACTTGCTTCCTGCACCACATCTGCAGCCACGTGCTCCCAGTCCTCCCAGAACCCTGTCAGGGGTTCAGCACGACCCTCCTGACCTTCCTGGCTCCTGCCCGGGGGTCCCACGTAGCCCCGTGTGCGGGGTTAAAGGCTGTCAGGGATCCTGCCGGGCTCCACGCCTCGCTCCCCAGGCAGGACGCGCACACGCGCACACGTATGCACACAGACGCGCGCACATGCCGTGTGAGCTGTCATGTCAGGACACTGCCCTGGCCCAGGCCCAGCAGCGGGGAAGAATCAGCTGAAGCTCTTGTTTTAGGTCATTGTTTATAACTAAACAAAGAGACCGCAGCAGAGCCAGGAGCTGCAGGATCAGCCAGAGCCCCAGAGGTCCGCTCCCTATCAATCAAAAGCATTTACAGCATGCCAGGGACTGCGCGCGCCGGGGAGAAGAGGAGCAGCAGCAGCAAAGTGCGGGCAATTAAAAGGCAGGTGATGGCACCCCACAAGGGAGGGATGGGAGGAAAGCAAAGACGGCCCAGAGACTGCTTGTGAAGAGCAAGAGTGGCATTTGAGGGTGGCCTTCCCCCTGCCCAGGCAGCACCGGGGGATCAGCGCAGCCCTTTCTCTAATCGGAGGATCCAGAGAAGGCTCCAGCTAAACAAAGCGAGCTCTGAGCCGGCCGGCGTGAGTCACCCTCTCCCTCTGCTCCGCGCCTGTCTGGAAGAGGCAAACGGGAAACCAGGCCAGGGGAAAACACAGATGTGAGTGTACTGAGCTGACCTCAGGGATGCACAAAGAACAAGGATCACAAGGGATGCGGGCAGCCTTTGAAGATGCTCTTCTGCTCTCAGCACCTGACAGCCCCGATGAGGGCTCAGGAAGGGGGCACAGCCTGGCGTAGCACCTCTGGGAGTGCCACTTCACAGGTGGCTTCCTCGAGCAGCATGGAGAAAAGCTGCTGCATTGGAGAAGCCTGGCCTTGCTCCCAAGCCAGCAGGTCCAGCGGGATCCGGGGGCTCAGGGGAACCACATGAGGTGGTTTCCAAAGCTGCGGTTCTCCCCACGGATCGGCTCTCATGGCACGCACGTCAGCATGAGCACGATGACCTTCTCAGCACGAATCCTGCCTCTGACATGAGTCACCTCGCAGCCATGGCCCTCCCTTGGGCTTTCCTGCCCTCCCTGGAGCAATTCAGGCCAGGACTCACTGGGGACAGGAGCCACCAGCGCTCTCCTGCATGGCGAACGCTCCCGCGCCCGTGTGCTCACAAGGCGGGCAGCCAGCCCCCTCCGAGGGAGCCGCGCTCCCCCGGGGACTTTGCTTCATTCCCACCGGCTGCAGAGCGGATCAGACAAGCTCGCGAGCTTCTCGCCTGGAGCTGGAAGCTCACGACTAAGCAGCGTGGTTTCCTCTCACTCCTTATTTGAGCACACACACGAAAAACAACAGACTCGCCCACCCCGGGCATTTTCCTCTCCTGCGTGGAGGAGGCTGGCCAGACATTACCAAGCAGACAACCCGGAGCACGTGCACTCATCCTGGAAAGGCCGTGCATCACCACTGCAGGAAGCGTTGCTTCTCGCAGCGTGTGCGTGTGTGCCAGGGGAGCTGCAGGTCGCTGCACGTCCCCCTTAGCTGCGGGACAGCAGCGCTGGCTGCTCGGAGCTGCGAGCTCCCATGGGAACCAGCCCCACGCGCTGCCCGGCAGCTGAAGGACAGCGATGGATCGGGAGCCGGGGTCTGAGCAGCGACGGATGGAGATCTCACAGCGACTGCCCCATGGGCGTGCAGTGGATCCCCAGATCCCTGCTCCAAAAAGGCTTGACGAAGGAGCGATAAGGCTGGACTGCCTTGGCCTCTTGGATGCACTGTCCATGGGGTCAGGCTTGAGAGCAAAGCAGATGTTTGGGGACAAAGGGAGCACACGTGGCACAGCACTTGTCACTCAGCTCGTTTCAGTGACAGCTGCTGCGGTAAAAGGGTTTTAGAAAATTCATCCCGCACAAAGTCCTGTGACCCGCAGCCGCCCAGTCCTGTCCCGGCCCCTGCTGATTGCTGTTGTTCTCAAAGCACGACCTGATCGCTCAGCCTGCCTGCACAGCAGCTTCAGGCCTGGGGAGCCCTGTCCTTCCTGCCACTGCAGGGCTTTCTCAGGAAGGTTTTAAACTTTAATTATATTTGCAGTATTTAGTATGTTTAATCCACATGAGGAGGCCATCTGTTAAGACCTGAAGTAGGTCAGGGGAGAAGCCAGAACAGCATCCCTTGAAAGCCCAGGAGCTGGGCATGAGCGCATCCATAACTCCGCAACCAGCCCCCCTTGCCGAGATGCTGCAGCCTGCGGCCGGGATATCACAGCAACATACGGCAGCGCTGCCGCAGGCACGCGGCCAAGGTTCCCTATTCGCCACTAAAAATAGCTCCTCTCCCATCAGCAGGAAAGCCGGATTCACCCTACGCTGCACAGGGAGGATCCGTTCTGCAGCCACCTGCCCTGCCCTGCCCCTTGGGCTTCCCGTCTATCAGGAATAATATCAGGTGGCAGCCCAGGCTCCTGGCAACTCCCTGGCAGGGCTTGCTCGGAGGCACAGGGGAATCAGCGCTGTGCCTGGCTGTTTTCTGCCCCTCTTCACAGCACTTTGGGAGCTGACCCCCTGCCTTACGGCTTTGCTCTTGTACAGGGAATAAAGGCATGCTCCGGGAAGCCACGAGCTGCACGGACATCTGCGAGAGGACGGGAAGAGACCGAACCTTACTCAAACCGTGCTGAGCGTTTCTGCTCTCCTTTGAAGCATTGGCTCAGGACACAGCAGGGTTTCTGCTCTCACAAGCCCAACTGACTGCCTCCAGACATTCCCGGCTCCTCAATGCTGAATTAGTTGTGCTGCTACGAGTACACAACCCACAGGCTGGTTTAAATTCTAACACAATACTGTGGCTGCACAAAGCTCCTGCAGATCTCATCTCTCCCTTTCGCACAGTTCCTGCTGTGCTTACCTGTTGTATTTGGAGGCGTATCCAGAATAGTCTTCAAAAGCTTCATGTCCTTAATGTTATGGATGTAAATTGACTCCTCCAGGCAAACAATCAGCCTCTGCAAGGACACAAGGGACATGCACAGAACCTCACCAGCACAGGTGTGTGCCCCTACCTGCTCCTCCCATAGCTCACCCACCCTAATCTTTGCTGTCAGAAAAACTCTACAGGGATTTTACTGAAATGCAACAGAAACGCGATCTCTTCTGCTTCTACAGCTCTTCCCACTGGACAACCTTTGATTTTGTATGGCTCTGCTTCCGACAGTAGCCTGCATCTGGTCTTGCCTTAGAAAGCAGACAAAACACGATGACTTCTCTGTTACTCTTAAAAGCTGATCTTCCACATCCTCAGGCCCCAGGAACATGAAGAGACATCTGGGTTATACCCAAGCCATGGGTCCTGGTTACCACCCCAACTTTTCTTTGCTGTTTTTTTCACAGCAAATTACTTTTTGATCATAAAGACCAGGGAGCAGAGAGGCTCCAATCCTGCTTGTTAGTATGTCTACAGATGGGGTTACCTGCTCCTTGCCCTGACTTTTTCCCAATTTGGAAGCAAGCATCCAAGTGGTGGGGCTGCCATTACTGCCAAACCAAATGTGTCGCCATCAGCAGGCAAGACTGTGCTTTGTGTGCCCAGCGTTGGGTAGCAGAATTGTATAAAACTGGGTGGGAACAATTTGTTCAGGGATAGTCACAGAGGTTAGGGCTTCTCACCTAGTATTTACACCATCTTGGCAGACGGGCAGGGTATTTCCAAGCTAATACGCTTGCACCTCTTCTATGGAACGAACTCATTAGGAACACCCACCCCCCCAGCCAAGAGGCAGCTGCTAAGCAAGGAGCAGCCAAACGATGGGCAGGAAAGGCAGAAAGGAAAAAGGAAGCCTAATGTTGTAACCTTAGCATTAGGCCACCATTTCTGTGATCACTCAGCTTTGTGTCTCATCGTGGTCCAGACCTCTACGTGTTACCACAGAAGCATTTTGCACAGAGGCTTTTTTGGCAGCAGGCTTTGGATCTGGCTGCGGGGTTGTGCTTTCTAACCCCAGGGAGTGCACAGCTCCACCTATATTAGTGCCAAGTGTCCAGAAGCTCTGAAAATATCCCAATAAAAATGTAAGGCCAGACTCTGCCCAGGCTCTTGAAGATGAAGCATCCAAATCCATGTACAGGAAGCCTCCACCTCTTTAGAAATGAGGCCACTTATTTAGTATCTAAATGTGGAATTTAGTTACTAACTTGAAAACACCCACATTAGAAAATCTTTGCCTTGCTCCACCATCACTCTCAGATCAAACTCTTTCCCACTTCTATTCCTGTTAACCACAGCATCTGGGGCTGTGTCAGAGCCATTTTGCATTTCCAGGAAGACTTTGCCTTTTCTACAGTAACAGCCATCAGCTTGCTAGCAGAGACCGTCAGAGTAATATTTATACAGCTGATTTCGGCAAAGCCACCACGTGCTTTCCCAGAACTGCAAAACGCACTGCTATTGCTGTACAGGTGAAAGGACATCTTCCAGATGACAGCAAAGCAGCAGCGAGAGCTGCAGCAAGAGATGCTGGCACCAACATGGACCAAATCCAGGAAAGGCCGAGATGAGTGATGGGGGTGAGCAGTGAACAGGCAAAAGAGGCCTGGACAAGCTCAGTGGGAGTTGGAGAGGGCTGGTTCTCTGTCTCCTGCCCTCCGTGCAGCCCTGTAGCCCAGGCTGGCATCAGTGTAAGAGCTGCTGAGATGAGGAATGGTTTTTATCCTCACTGTGCACAGAGACAGAGCCTCAGAGAAGGTGCTTGGTGCTGTGATTGCTACACACTGTTCAAGGCATTGCATTTCAATTTAGTACTTCAGTTTGACATGCCTCAGGTTAGGTGGCCGGGTTGTATGTTGAGGACTTAAACATGTTGGGTATGGACACAGCCAGAAAAAGTATCAAACCTCTCCAAAGAATTCAGCAGGTTTCAGTACAGTAACTGAAAATCCAGGGAGGTCACAGGACAGCTTTCACCAGTCCCACAGCACAGCCTTATTCCCCACTTTGAGACAAATCATGATCTAGTTTAATGCATATGTGAGTTATAATGGAGCCTGAAACAAAGAATCCCCATGGATCAGCAACAACCGAGGGATTCTTTTGCTTCCACATCAAGGACTTTCCACGGAGAGATCAAATCAAAACATGCACCATTTGTTTGAAATCTGTTCCTACTTTATTTGCTACCATTTTCCTGTGTTATTGGCTTGGATGGGACTTGGCCTTGTATGGACTTTTAAAAAGTATAGCTTTCACACAGAACCCCAGGCAAGGTGTTCAAATACGACAGCACAAGCAGAACCCGACTGCCACCAGCTTAAATCTTTAATGTAGATTGAAGCTCTGTAGTTGCATAAAACAGAGTTATTACTCATCTTGCACCGCACCGCACTCACATGCTGTACATCTGTGCTCCTGGGTCAGAGCTGGCAGAGATCAAGTTAGCTCTGAAGTCCGGGTATTACCAGGTGTGTGAATGCAGCCCTGCCCAGGCTAGCGAGCGGGTGCCTTAGTCAAGGAAGAAGGTCATGCTCACACCCTGAAGTCTACTGCACAGGTAGAAATATCCCTCCACTGGACACAGTCCCCTTGGTTCTAGCTCACAAAAGCACAGTGATTTATCTTCTGCCTGCCCAGCTATCTGTAATATCTTCAAATCTCTTCGGGTTTGTCTGTGTTGTGGTTGGTGGATGAGCTCAGTCTGGGGTTTGAACCCAAGCTCTTAAGGCAGCCAAGGAACGCGCACGCAAGGCTGGGCCTATGCAGCATCTTCAGGCAGCCACTGGAGCAGCCCATGGGAGAAATCCTGGACTTATTTCACTCCCATACTGATCTCCTGGAACTGCTAAGCAGAACCTCCCAGTTTATTTTTGTACATATACATCTATCTGCAATTCAACCGAAGTCCTTATTTTGCCAGCTCCATTGTAAGTTTAAGTGAAAAAATCAATTTAGGACAGATTTAATTGTAGTACAGGAACTTCTGGTCAAACACAGCTTTACTGGAAACTCAACCCAGAGTTTCCGTATGGGAGAGCTTTACTGCAGGACCCACTGTTGCTAACTGAGGAGAGGCTGATTATATACAATTACACAGACTGCTTATTTCTTCATTGTAAAATGCCTTCAGCTTCCTATGGCATAGACTTTGAAAATAAGTATGGAAAAAAAAAAGATGACTTAAAATCCTCCAATAAGACTAGGGCTGTGTGAGGCTGTGTCAGTTCAGAGAACAACACTAAAAGCCTTCTTCCAAGTGGCCTGAATGTTTTCCGTACCTTTAAAAATAAAACACAGCAGCTAGCAGTACTTGAGAAGCAGCCTTTTGCCTCATCGATGGAGTTCAAGATACTCCTGGATTTTGTTACCAACCCTGACAGTCTCATTTGCAAAAAAGATGGCAGAGGTGGTCCTAAAGTCAGGATGTGGAATCCAAGGGGGAGAAGAAGATGAAAAGGTGTTTTTTTGGCAGAACTGCATGCTGAATAGGCAAGAAGGCAAACAACAAAAAGCCTCTGTGTAACTGCTAAGAAAACAAGAACCCAGCATCATTTTACTCAAGCAGTTACTGCAGATGACATCCACAGCCATCCTCCTCCTCATCCAGGGTAGAGCCGGTAGAAGAGAACACGTACCTACCCCTCAAAGTCCTGGTCAGAGACACACTGCAAACCTACCCGGGCTGCTGCTGCTCTGCTAGGCAGCAGGGTCCCAGCTGGACTCCGCTCTGTGCGAAGTCAGCACCAGCAAAGGGCCAGACTGGGACAGCTCTGGCGAACCCATTTCCCCAGCCTCTTACCTGCCGATTCAGCCGGATGGACAGTATGTTACTGGAATAGCTATAGTTGCAGATCTCCGTCCCTTTCTTGAAGTGGTACACATTCATTTGCTGTGGCTTGGCATGACTGACCACAACCACAAGGCTGCTGGAGAACAGACGCTCCACGATGTAAACATCTGGGATTTCATCTGGGCACAGAAGAAAAGCAAGACAGAGTCTTTAGCTTGGTTTATGGTTGGTTTGTTTGCTGGGACAAGGGAGGCTCAACTCAGGAGGGAATGGGGTTGGAAGGCTCAGTGCTAAGAAGTTCAACATCTGCTCTTGTTAAAAACTTCTCATAAATGGCACAAAGCATCAAAGCAGGAAGGGGTTAATGAAACCTCCCCTGAAGGCAGAATGCTGTTGTGCCCTCCTGGGCAGGGCCCCCAGCTGTTCCCAATCCTTGGGATATAAAAAGGAAGCACTCACCTTTGCAAAAGGAAATGAGAGTCAGCTTGGCCAGGGACCTTCCTGGAGGCAGTGACCAAGGCAGGGCTCGCTGAGGTAAGGGACGAGCTGTGCTAACTCGCTGGCTGTTCTGCACGGTGTCCGATTTCTCCCAGCCTCCTCAGGGCATAGGAAGGCTGACACATTTAATCCCTCCTCACCGCTAGGGTCATGCTCTCTACAGAGCTGTGGCTGTGGTGTCTTGCAGTGCCTGTGCTTGGGCTGACTGCTCTTATGGTCAAGGGCACCATTACAATGGCCCTGTACCTAAATCATCGGGGATGATAACTTCTAAGTGGATAGCCCTGAACGGTGCCCAGTGCGTGGGCTGTCCTGCATTGGAGGTACAAGGACTGATCTAAAACCATGAGGTAGGACTGCTTTTGTCTCGGTGCATTACCCTGAGTGTGACACCAGCAGGGATCTCTTTCTCTTTTGTCTTTGGATCTGACTCTGAGGGCAATCCAACCTCCTAAACAATTTAAAATATGGCTGTGGCTTGCTGCCATACAGGAGCTCATTTACCCTGTAAGGCAAGGAAGGAGCTTAAATGTTGCCACAGATGAGGCAGCTATGCCTGGCTGCTGAAGCTCCCGCTATAGCCAATGGAGAGAGAAGCATCTCCCAGGAGCGAGTTGATCTTGTTTGGTGCATCTCAGCTGAAACACTTCTGATGATGGCCTGAACCAGACCAGAGTACGTGCTCCATGAAACCCGACTTGTCTTGGGCTGTTCAGTGCACTGCATGGTACTCTGAGCACAGCTAATAGCTGGAAGCCTGCTGTGAATGACCTTCCTACACTAGAAACCCATTAAACATCTTAAGATAAATATTACATTGGACTAAAAGACTGAGTTATCCAGAATCTGTGCTGGTGGCCTGCAGCCTCCCACATGTCTGAAATGTGCTAGCAGTGAACCAGCTCCGGGTGCTGCTTTGCAGGACAAACTGCTGCTGTCAGACTGATAAAGAGTGAGAAAGAAGCTGGATTCTAAACTTGTGGGACTCCAACTCTGCTAAAGTACTGCTGATCTCCAAGGCTGTAGCTCACTCTAAAGGCTGCTATGCACAGGGCAATAAACAGGGCTGTTCCTCTCCTGATAAGGGAACAGCAGAAACGGATGCCGTCTCTGCAACAGCAATAGGCAGAATCACTCGCTCAAAGCAGGCTGAATTCAGTAATAGAGCTAACGCCTGTCAGCCAGCGTTTGGAGAACGAGACTTACTGCTTTCATGGATCTGGTCCAGTTGCTCCACAGAACTTAAGGAGAAAAGCCTGTATCCAGTTGTGGTTCCAATGGCCAGGGAGCTGCAAAGATGAGACAAACCCCCCAGTTTAGATCTTACAGCAAGAGTCCCTGCAGATAAGGGGAAGGGGTAGGTCCCGATACAGCGATCTGTGAAGGCACAACTTCAGTTTCCACTCGAGCACGTAAGGTAACAAACCCAAGCATCCTGCTTGCCATCCGAGGCTGCCGCAGCCTGCAGAAAGCGGGGATCCCCGGGGGACAGCACAGCCTCATCCGCTAGGTGATCCCGGGGCTGCTGGGGGGCCACGCAGCCACCTCCCTTCCCGCAGGGCTGCGGAGATGGGGGG
>VXAA01001163.1:1653554-1664273 GCA_013399115.1 Anseranas semipalmata | reverse complement strand
CGAGGGCGGCGGCGGTAGCTCCGGGAGGGGGGGGCGAGGTTCGGGGCCAGCAGCAGGGCCGGCACCTGGGGGCCAGGCGGGATGGGGCCTTGGGCACCCCGAGCCCCGGACGTGTCCCTGCCCACGGCACGGGGGTGGCACCAGGCGGTCGCCAGGGTCCCCTCCGACCCGAACCGCTCTGGGATTCTGTGGTCGGACACCGGGGACGAAGAAACCCCGTGGCGCAGGAGGGGCAGCGGCAGCACGAAGCTGCCCGGGGGTTCCCTGCAGGTATTGGGGAAATGCGGCCTGGGGAGGGCACGGGGTGGGAGCGCTCGGGGATCGGGTCGCTGGAGCTCTCTGGCTCCCGGCTGGGCTAGGGCTGGCGCGGGCGGAACCTTGCTCATCCTGGAGGCCCCAGAGGCCTCTTCCCTGCGGCACGTCTGTACGTCTGCGATAAGTGAGACAAAGGAGGTGCTGTGCGGGATGGACAAGGTGCTGAGGCGTGACAGGAGTAAGCGATATGAGCTCCCGGCTGGGCTAAGGCTGGCGCGGGCGGAACCTTGCTCATCCTGGAGGCCCCAGAGGCCTCTTCCCTGCGGCACGTCTGTACGTCTGCGATAAGTGAGACAAAGGAGGTGCTGTGCGGGATGGACAAGGTGCTGAGGCGTGACAGGAGTAAGCGATATGAAGAAAACTTGTGATTATACTTGGTCTCACAGATTGCAAAACAAGACAGTCCTCCTTTCAGAGAGTTTTTTTCCCCCTCACATTGCAGCCTCCTTAGCTAAATAGGGCCTTGAAGAGTCTTTTAGTTCTTTACAAAATTCACAGTCTAAGCTTACCGCATTTGTGCACAGAGAAAACTTTATTCATGTGATTAATGCCACTGCTACCTTGTGGAGTCAAATCTACCAACAAAAATACAAAAAAAAGTAGAGCCAGGCTCTAAATGACAAACGTTCTAGAAGTCAGTACAATGACATTAACAGTGCAGAGAAACACAGGGGCAGAGCCTGCAAACCCCCTAATTAGATGAGTAATCCTCATGTGAGTGCTGAAGTCATTGGCCCTAGATCACTTGATGTGCACCACAGGACTTTTGGAAAAAGATCCACATGTAATACCATCTAAATGAGGCAGATTCCATGTGGACACATACATCTGCCTAGATTAATCCCCCTTTGCAGCATGTGGGCCTTCAAGCGTCCATAATATTCCCCTGTTTCAGAATTTAAGACCTGCAACTGTGAGGATGATTGATTTCAGGAGGAAGTATGAAAACAAGCAGCTTTGAAACAGCATTAGCGTGGAGTGAGGCTGACAGCAGACCATCCCTGGGCCAGAGAGCGTAAGAACTGCACTGCGAAGTCAGCAGGGGAACCATTTTAAATTCATCATATTTGGGGGGAAAACATCTTCTATTCCTAGGGACCTAGTGGGGAATGCTAATAAAGCTACAAATGGAACAGAAAAGCTGTTTTTGAATGTCCCGGGACTATCCCTGTGGATTCAGCATAGTTTGGTTTTGAAATAGTGATGTCAAAGGGAAAGCGGGGTTGGGGAGCAGGAAAAAGGTGGTTTGTTTTTTTTTTAAGGGGGGGTGTTGGTGCCTTGTATTTCAAAAAACGGTTTCTGAGCAACTGCTATGGTTGGATGTTAGCTGCTTGGGTAATCAGACAAAACTACCGTGAGCTGGTTTTAAAATGAGGCCTGATAAAACAGAGCCACAGAAGCATCCAAGACTTGGGCAACACGATTATTTTTGTAGCTTGACTGATGCAACCATGTTGGTCAATCTTCCTTTCGGCTAGCTGCCTACAATGGCTATTTAATCAGTAGAGGTGGGAGAAACAAACTGTTCCTGTCCTCTGCTGCAGTGCGAAAACCTCTGGTGGCCTTTGCAATGGGTGTTTGAGCACAGCTACGGTGGAGGCTGTGAGGCCGGGACCAGCAATGGAGCAAGGTGCTCCTCCGGCCGGAATAGCTTCTGTGTGTTGGGGAAGCCCAGTCTCAAAGGAGCTCTTGGAGATCTCAGGATCTCTGACCGATCAGGGCACTTGGGCTTTGGGCATGAAATAGAAGTTGAGGTGCTGTTCGATGAAACCGGGGGTCTTTCTGGTAAAGAAATGAGGTGTCTCAAATGTAAAGAAATTGGTAATTTCTGGTTTTCAGGAGGTAGTAGTTAGGGGCTTCCTTCTTGGTATCTGGCAATATGTCACACCTGGAGAAAATGGTCTGGCAGAGACAGCAGCGTCATGCCAGACACCAGAGCTCTTGCTCTGATGCATGCATTTGCTGGGAAGAATACATCAGGAGCTGGCTTCCCTTTCCCAACAGTCCTGTGATTGCAGTGACTCTACTTCGTGCGCAGTAATTCTTGACAGTAACAACCTCAACTCCGTCATTAACTCTAAAACCAGTCCAGAGCATGGCCATCTAATTGTGAATATTTTTCAATGGAGAAAATTTTGTATGACGGATGTTGGTTTGCGTTCTCCACCCCTGGGTGTGTGTATGCAAGCCTTAAAGAGGAAACGGAGGTAAAGAAGCTGGGAAAGCAGCTGCCGTGCCTCGGAGCCCTCTCCCAGGCAGGGCATTCTGCATGTTGCCATTCGACATGAGCAGGGGTAGGTGCCTTTTGGTACCCTTTAGGCTTTCCCCTGGTTCAGTGTTGAAATTCCAGCCAAGCTCTCCTCTGTCCGATAAAAGCCTGCTTTCCAATGATATGTCTGGGATTTGCATGGTCTGCTGCACAAAAAAGGTCTTGGCAGCGGCCAAATCTAAGTATCCCTCACTATTCATGATAACCAGGAGCCTGTTGAGGGGCTGGAGCCTTCCAGGGAAAAACACACAGGAGGGAACAGGCAAGAGATGAATTTCTAATGAGAGCAAGCCTCTGTCACAGCAAGAAACCATCCTTCGTCTGCGAAAGGAGTGGGGAGAGGTGGCACACACCCTTTGGCTTTGCCCTTGTTTATCCCCCTTACCCAGTGGTATCGTGATCAAGGCAGAGGAGGAAGAAGGGGTTGCAATGCAGCCTGCAGGGGTTTAATAGCACGAGCTGTCGAGTACTAAACCACCAGCCCAGGCTGCTCTAGGATCTCCAGGCAACAAATGCTGCCATCTGGTGCCCCGAGTCCAGATGCACACATCGTTCGTGCTGGGCAGGCATCGGCACACAGCAACGTTTCTCTACAACCCTTGCTAAACGGAGACAACAGTCTTTGGTTACCATTTGGATTATCCAGTGGCCCACCCGCACCTCCAGCAGCTTTCAGTACTGAAAAACCACTGACTTCAGAGAGAGTCGAGTAGTCCTGCTAATAATACTTTACGTACAGGAACGCTGGAATTCATACCTTGCATTCTCCTGTTATTTGGCAAGTTACTTCGTGTTTATGGCAAGACAGCTGCTTTTGCTATTCTACTGTGGAAAAGTGAGAGGAAAGTGGAGAACTGGACTGTATATGTATAATGCTGGTGGCTTTTCCAAACAGATCACTCCATCTAGTTATTGTTCAACATCTTCAATTGTTGCACCTTGGCTGAAAAAAACACACAATTAAATCCTTTAGAAGTTCCCCTCCTCTGGTCAGATTCCTTGTTATGATTATAACTCTCCAAATTTTAAGCAATATGATCTTTAAGGATTCCTTTTAGGAATTCTTAGGATTCCTTTTAGGAATTCCTTTTAGGAATCTTTTAACGATTTTTTTTTTTTTTTGCCATTCTACTGCATAGTCTGCATGCCTATAATTTATTTATGCATAGAATATGTTGAATAACAGTGAGATGGAGTGATCCGTTTGTCTTCCTGAGACAGTCTCTCAAACGCTATCTCTCCCAGCACTAGGAATGCTTAATTTAGAAAATGACATTTGAGAATATAATATAAGAACAATTTGGAATAGCTCCTCATAGCTACACCATCAGGTCTAGCTCTCCTCTGTCATTAGGTAACTGCGATGGGTTCTCATTTTTGAGCAAATCTGAATCTGTTGCTGAGATGAGTTGCACGGAGTGCTGTCCCAGTATGTCTGAACTGCAGTTAGAGAAGTTGCATACAAGAAGTTTCACTGCACTCTAGGTACAGAAACCAGGAAAGATGCACTGAGTCCCTGAGAGTCACCTGCTGGCACTTATATCAACCAGGGTGATAGAAGGACGAGAGCTGTGTCGTGTCTGACTCCACAGCCAGTCCGTCACCAAAGTTTTCCGAGAGCTTTGCTTCTGGTAGTTTTTCCTTTTCAGCTTCACGAGCTGCCCCGGAGCCAGCTGCTGCCATTACCGGGCTGTGGTTTGTGAGCAGCCCTCTCGGAAGCGCTTGCCGAGGTCGGGGAAGAGCTTGCAACCTGGTGCTGCATCTCCTTGTGAGGTGGATCAATGCTCCCTGTCTTGTCCTCACTCTGGAGAACATCCCATTCCCTGACTAGGGTTAGGAGATCACACGCACCCTGGTGATAGATTATCTCACCGGAGGCTTTCACAAGTGGGTTCGCTGCACTGCTCGTAGCAGCGGTGCAGGCTGGGGGCGGCTGATCTTCGTGTCTCGTGTACACACCGAGTCTTTAAAGTCTTTGCAGCGTCTGCAGCTGAGAACAACAAGACCTGCACCACGGAGAGCAAAGGGGTTAAAACTGGAAAGGGGGGGAGAGAAACTCTTGCCTTCTCTTTAACTTTAGGCACAGCACTAATTGTAATTCCTCTGTAATTACCTAAAGAATGTTCTGATATGAGAGATCAGAACAAGAAACATTGTGAGAGGGACACGGAGCACACAGAGGCCCTGGCAGAGGGGCTGAGGGAAGCTGAGCTGCAGTGAGGCTGAGTGACTTCCACGGGAGGGGCTGGAAATCAGCAACAGAGCAGGAAACCGGACCCACACCCCCTGATCATCGTGCTGCTTCGGATTTAAGGGTTACAGTTTAAGAATGAAAAAGGCTATATCGCATTGCTGTGGCACACAGCACATGCCAAGCAAGCCTTAGCTGACATTTCAAAGACCTATTGTTTTTAAAGTGGGTTCCCTCCATCTGCGCAAATGTTCCATTATCTTGTGGGGAGGGAGCAGTGTCTAACGCGGAGGAGGGAGGCACAAACTTACATCAGAAGTCGCTTGATTCTGCAGCCGGTTTGTTAGATGTCAGTCCAGACATTGTTTGGATGTCAGTCCAGACCAAGAATAGTGGATCTGACCGACTGCATGATGTGTTTGCTTTGCCACCTGCTTTCAGAGACGAGCACACAAGTAAAGGGCTGTTTTAAATGGGTTTTGTGTGTATTTAGCTTGCAGCAGAACTGTGTCACAGATGATGCTCCACGAGGGAGCTCTCCCCAGACTGCTTTTATGTTAAAAGCAAGGGAACTGAGGATTCTTTTCAGTGGAAGTATTTACATTCTATTGCAAAACAAACAGTGACAGTATTTCACATACATTCCCGGAAAAGAAGTCAACAGTAGCTGCACACTATCTCATTGCTCTTTAATTCGGTTTGCGTCAGAGAGATCTTACAAGTCAAGAATCACATTGGCAGCTGCTTGGGCAGTTCATGAACTGCCGAAGCTGCCCAGAGGTTGTATAAAGTTAACAATGCAAATGAAAGAAATTTGCATACAAATTGCAGGAGGCAAAAACCTGCTGCTCTCCTTTCCCATCTCCTCCCCTCTCTCTGGAGAGAGTCTCACGGGGTCTTTTTGCAGTGTTTCGGTTGCTGGTTTTTCTCCCCCAGTTCTTGCGAGGCAGCACAGCACTCTGACCGTGTGTCCCGCTGCGTTTATCCCTGTCCTCACTCGGAGCCGGGAGTCCCTGAAGTCCGTCAGACTCGCGCATAGACACCTAGGCAAGGGGTTTCCAATAGATGCTGTCAGGACTTGCCTTTCCTAGCGAACCTAGGAAGGGTGCTTAGGGACTTGCCCTGCTGTTGAGGTGCAGGTTAATTGCTAACCTAGAGGCAACTGCACAAGTCAGAAGAAAGGGAGAACATGGAGTTCAAGTTAAACACGGTTGAATGGCAGGCAGAACGCAATTATCTGTGTTAGAATTTAATCAGGGTATCATGGCTTTTTCCAAGTGTCACCGAGCCCATCCTTAAACAAACGCCGGAGAGCTATGTGACATACCTCAGATAACCATGCCACCCCAGCTGCGTTGCCTCCCTCATGCCGCCGAGCTGTTTAGCATTTACTCAGGAGGTAAAATGTTCCCGACGTTGCCCCTTGGGTGTTGGAAGCCTTCCAGCTGGGAACCACGCTGAGCGTGCGAAGGGCTGTGCTGCAGCAGGCACGTCTTGCAGATGTAAACAGATTCCCTGACTGGCCTATCTTTAAGATCTGGGCACTTCGGGGCATTTTTTTCTTGGCTCTTGGTTACTCTGCTTTGAGACTTACCAGTCATTTTCTTCTTCAAAGTAGCATATGGAAATGATTTGAGATCTGCTGCTCAAAGCAAACTTGTTCTGCAGCGGGGACCATTTCTCACAGCTGTCTGCCCAGTTGATGTGTGGCAGGACCAAAGCTGGGTTCCATACACCATCTTCCAGGGTCTGGGCAGGTTTTCAGCCCATAGCACAGGTCATGACGGGGTTAGAGCAGGAAGCTCAGGTGGTATCTGTCAGATTGCATGGGTTTTGATCTTATCAATTCCTTCCTCTGTTCCTTTATCACCTGTATTATTCCACTCTCATGTGGCACAATTACAGATGTTGATTTACGTACCAGATTTATTTACACTGCCTCATCCAGAGGCTCAGACTACCTGGCAGACGCTGTGCATTGCTGTGCACCGTGTGGCGAGCACCACTCTTCTCTCCTGGCATATTGCTAAACTGAAGTGTCACACTGAAATGTGTCAAGTTCCTACAGACAGTCAACTCCAGAGTTTGGCGTGGAAACCAGGAGCCCTCAAATAGTCTCTTGTTAAAGAGTATGATATTTTTTCTGTCTTTTGGCTCCTAATCTATGGATCTTTCTATGAGTCACACTGTATCATCTCAGTGGGACATGGCGTGCAGCAATAGACAGTTACTTTGTGCTTGTTAAAGCTTAAACAAAATTACAAGAAGATATATCCAAAGTACACAGCATAAACTCTACGTCTGACATTGCCAGGGTGCGCAGTGAGCTCACAGGTTTTTCTTCCACTGACTTTGCTGCTAGATGTGAATTTTAGGGCTGTTGGGACTCATGGCAGTTTCTGTTGGTAGAAGAAACCTTCCTGTATCACTAAAGCTTTTCAATTCCCTGTTCCCCCCAGCCCAAGACGGTGCACACAGCTGTCACTTGGATCAAGTGTTCCACGTTGGGCTGTGCCTCTTTGGATCCTGCCTGTACACTAAGGATGATTCCTTTACATCATTTACATGATTTAACATGTCAAACTGGGGGGTGGGGGCTAGGGGGAGCAACCATAGGCTGCTTCGATCTGAGAGTTGTTCGATTCATTTGCTTTCAATCCCAGTGGCTTGTCTGAGATGGTGGCACCTCGTGGGCGGATCCTGATACTAAGCTGGGATGGTATCCACAGTAGAAATCCCTGCTGTTATAACTGCTGTGTGTCATTCCAGATACCCACAGGCCTTCTTAATTCTGCTGCCACTGGAGATCCTGTCAGGAACTTTTATTCCTTCTGTGCGCACAGCAGGGGTAGACTTCTTCTGTGCTCTTCTCTCTCATTGTGGCTCATACAACCTTCTCTTCCCTGACCTCCCCGGTCACTGCCCCACCGGCAGAGCGCAGTTGTGCATGGAGGAATTTCTTCTGGCCTAGCAATGCACATTTTATTCGTTTTCCTTTCAGATGGATCCAGTGACTCCTCAGCCACTTCAGCTTCAAGCTGCTCTTCACATCCCTTTAACTCTGCTCCTTGTGCCCTCTCCCCGTGCCATCCTCACTGTTCGCCGTGCAGCCCTCTCACCCAGCTGGGCCTCCTTCCCCTCAGCTAACCTGCTGTGCCCGTCTGCTCTCATCCGCTTCCTCGGTGAATGCTGCAGTGCTTCATGCTTGCAGGATAGTACTGAGTCGGTCGGTATCTCTGTGGGGTTTATATGACTGCATGGTGGTAAACGGAGTAGAAAGCCGTGATTTTTTTCCTTCCCAGTAACCATTCTCAGCTTCTATTACTGTTGAACACCATGTTGATAAATAGCACCATAAAAATTATAGTAATAAATTTAGTCTTTGTGAGAACTTCTGGGAAGCTTTGTTAAAAAGTAAACAAATTATCTTCTCTCTTGGGATATTTCAGATGCTTTTTACAGACAGATTTATCGGTCTTTTATGAGACCAGGAATATGTCTCGTACATGACTAAATGCAGAATGGAGGTGAGTGAAATGCCTAAGAATGATGAGGTGGCATTATCACTCAGCTAATGAAGGAATTGTGATGATCTTGAGGAGGGCTGCTGGTTTTAATCATGAAAATAGTGCTACTGACTCCCTCCTTACGAAGCTGAAGCAGCAGGCTAACTACATAAACCTAACAGCACAGTACTGTATAAAAACGAGCGGACATCCTGCTCCAGGTTCTCCAAGGTACTTAGGTAACCAACTCCTCTTAACTTGCAGGGACTTAAATATCTTTGGACATCCTGGGCCACGGATTCCCACACATCCACAGTGTCTGTCCTTTTAAATCCTGGCTTGAGAGAGCATGTGAAGAAATAGTAACTGTTGTTTGAAGCCAGTTCTAGGCTGACTCCTGTGGATGCTGACCAAGGATGAATTTGGCCTGTGATACTTGCCCTTGCCATTTTCTTCCAGAATCTGTCTAGAAATAGTATACTTCAGGCAGTGTTTCTTGGCTTAAAAATGATAGCAACCAGGCTGCTAAAATCCAGGAAGTCCTATCTGCAGCTTTCTGCAAGTCCATGCCTGGGCACACGATGATTCACAGCCCCTGCCTCGGGAGTCATCCCTCCTTGTCCATTCTCCGATTCCGCTGGTGTTTACCAGTCTAGGAAAATGAAAGTCCCACCACTAAGGACATGTGATGGCTACCATCCCTGAAATCACTGCTACACTAACCCATGGTAATTGCCAGTGGGATTTGAACCAGCACTGACTTCTGTATTTGTCTACAAAGCATGTTATAGAACGGTGCTTTCGGACAGTGTCTGTTACAGGATAGGAGATGAAACTGAATCAGAAAAATGATTCTATGGAGTTCTTATTAAATGTAACCAGAAACAGCTAGTACAGTTCTGTGAAAGCACAGTCCCCACCTTAGCCCTCTTCGTGGTGGCTCGCTGGCTCCATCGAACTCTCCCTTACGCTGCCAGTGGTGAGTTCTGCTGGCAGTCTGGGCAGCTCTCCTCTGCTCTGCAGCAGCCACAGCCGCAGGCAACAGATTGCTTCATGAGAAACTCTAATGCATAAAATTGTTTGAAATGAAAGTTGTGAGAACAGTGCTGATGGTAATGCAAGTTATTTTCTCAGGAATGTTTATTATTTAAATAGACAGTTAAGGCTCGAGTTTGACTGTAATTCAGACCAGACCAAATGAAATAGGGTTTTGTTTGCTTTTAATTTCTCTTACGTCTTTAACAGTGTAAGAATTAACACATGAATATGTACAAACATACGCTTATGAGAAGCATGATTTAACTTTCAAAGATAAGTCACTGCTGGCTCACAGTGAAGGAGCTGTACACAGTTAACAAGAGGAACCTCAGGTTGGCATCGCAAGGCTCCTTTTGAAAGCCTGTTCTGTTCCCTTTATTACACTGCTGCATTGCCATCTGAACTCTCTGGCTCCGGAGTTCAGGAAAGGATTGCATCAGGGGTACACTGTACAACAGTACGCTTGTTTTCTCAATAAAGAGAATGTTGCGGAACAGGTTTTACGCATGGGTCTGATCTTTGTTCCAGATGGGCTCTATCCCAAAATGGCACCAGGACTTGTCCAAACAGGGAGGAGTGTGATGTGACAGGAGCAGACAGCTTGCAAAAAGTGAAGATAAAAAGGAAAAAGAAGTGTGTAGGGGAGACAGCACATAACCTTTTCAGTGTTCAGAAAAATCTAGTAGTTTTAAATTACAGAGAGAAATAGTGTTACCAGATGAGCAGACATTTGATATTTACTAATAGCGTACTGTACTCTGACAATGTTTCACAAATATTAGTGACTCTTTACAATTCACATTGAGATGGATTTGAATTTTTTGTAAAAGCTCGTGTTTTGCTTAGTGTCAGAAAATCCTGCACCCTGGCTTCTCATTAACCCGTAAGTGACAGAAGCTTTGAAAGGTTGACGGAGCGTGAACTTGGGCTAGTTTTGGTCTGTTACAAATGCAGACCTAAGATCTAGCCCTAAGCTGTTATCCTTTGTTTCCTGAACGCAAGAGGTAGCAAACAGGAGACACCACGGAAGGCAGTTCCTGACGGCTCAGCATTGCAAAAAAGCACCAACAGCTTCTAACCTCGGCGTGCACATCAAACTCCAGCTTTACGCTGCACATTTCTGCCGGGTGAGTTAACGGCTGATGGATTTTGGCTGAAGCGCTCCCCCGGCAGTGGTAACGTTGAGCTGAGCTGTGAGACCGGGTTACGTTCCCGGCTGTGGGCAGGTTACTTGGAGCCCGTTTCTCGCTCTCCCAAGCCCTTGCACAGGGTCTGCGCCCACGGGCTCCGTGAGCTGCGCTCGCCCCCTGCGGTCTCCCGCTGCTGGAGCCCGGGGGTCGCCGCCCGGTTCGCCGGGAAGCACCGAGCCGCGCGGCCGGGGCTGGACGCGGGGCCCGGCC
>VXAA01001163.1:1620746-1652999 GCA_013399115.1 Anseranas semipalmata | reverse complement strand
CTCCGGGCGCGCTGCGTGCGGAGCAGGGCCCTGCTCGGCGCCGTCCGCGGGCGGCGCGGGGCTTCCTCCGGGGGCCGTAACCCGGGGGCTGCCGTGGAGCCGCCGGGTGTCTGCGGGGCGGAGCCGCGCCGTGCGCCGCGTCGGGACGGGGCAGGTAACGCGAGGGTCCCGAGGCAGCCCGCCGGTCCGCGTCACGGCCGTGCGTGGGGTCTGCGCGGCACACAGCGCTGGCGTGCTTGGGCGGGGGTTAACTGACGATGAAACCCGTCTGAAGTGCCGGCAATTTTGTGTTGGCTCCAGCCTCCTGTGGTCTCTAGCAGCGCGATTCGGAGGGGGGTGGTGTTATGTTGCCCGTGTGGCCCGTGCGTGTCAATCTGCTGCCCAAATAACATAAAGTGCGTAACGTGGCTGCTCTGCCTGACTGTTCAATGGCTTGTCATCTCTCAGAATCATCTTGTCTGAATCCATTTTTTTCTCTTTCGAAAGCTGATCCTGGGATCAACTCATTTAACTGCATATTCATAAGCTGTTGCAACCGTCTCCGTACAAGGTAACTTTCTTTATATTTCATCAAAAATACCCTGAGAAGTGATTTCCTATTTCTTCAGCTGCTCTTTTATGAAAAAATGTCTTGAAATGGTTTTATTTTATAAATATGTGTATATATAAATACATTAAAAATAATTTTATAACCTGAAAGGGAAAAACAAACTGTTTAGGAACAATTTTTGAAACTGCTACAGCTGGCACTGTAATGTTAAAGTCTCCTGGAAACCTGGCATCATAATGGGTATGTTTAAAGGTGTACTCCTGATAACTTACAGTTGAAGAAATGTTTTGGGGTTTGCAGTGTATTCGTGGAGGTAGTTATGAAGAACAGAGCAATTTAAACTGGAGAGTAGCTTTTTAGGAGAAACGCTTCTAATTCCATCACTTCCATTAATGGACTGCCTGGGCATTTGGCGAACTTGCTTTGCTTTGACCTTAACATGTTCACTTCCTAATGCTTCTAATACTTGCCTCTCAGATTCCCAGCTTCCACCCACCTATCTCCTGATCATAATCCACTTGACCCCGTGTCCTGGTTTCAGCTGGGATAGAGTTAAGCTTCATAGTAGCTGGTATGGCGCAGTGTTTTGGATTTAGGAGAAAATAATGTTGATAGCACACCGCTGCTTTAGTTGTTGCTGAGCAGTGCTTATCCGAAGCCAAGGACTTTCACCTTGTCATGCTGCCCTGCCAGCGAGGAGGCTGGGGGTGCACAAGGAGCTGGGAGGGGACACGGCCGGGACAGCTGGCCCGAACTGGCCAGAGGGATATCCCGTACCGTGTGGCGTCATGCTCAGCAATAAAACTGGGGGGGTTGGCCAGCGGGGGGCTGTTGCTCGGGGACGGGCTGGGCATCGGTCAGCTGGTGGTGAGCATTTGCCTTGTGCATCCCTTGTTTTGTTTATTCTTTTCTGTCCTATTAAACTGACTTTATTTCAACCCATGAGTTTTACTTTTTTTTCTCCTCAGTTCTCTCTCCTGTCCCAGTGGTGGGGTGAGAGGAGGGTGAGTGAGTGGCTGTGTGGTGTGGTGCTTAGCTGCCTGCCGGGTTAAACCACGGCACCCCGTACAGGCCATACAATGCTGTTTGTGAAGTGAGCCTCCAGTCCTACAAAATCTTAGGTTTAATCAGCCAAAAGTTTAGATGGAAACCTTCCCTGACTAAGTGCTTAGAGGGGTAGGGTTGTTGAAGCTTTTCCAGCTCCATCAAATGCTCTTCCTCTTCTGCCTGTGTCTACAGAGCATCCAGCTTTTTATTGTTTCTTCCCAGATGCTCAATAAGTTCATAACTTTTTCTCTCGCAGTTTAACTTTGTTACTAGTCATGGAATTAAGTTGGTTTTATACTGTGATATCAGTAAGATAATGCAGCACAACATGCCTGACTATCTTTGTTTCCACTGCTTATTTAACCTTCTCTTTCTCTTGTTTTCAGCAATGGCAGCTTCTAGCAGCAGCAGCAGTGAGGAGGAGCGTAGTCTTCGGGAATGTGAACTTTATGTCCAAAAACACAACATCCAGCAACTTCTAAAGGATTGTATTGTGCAGTTATGCACAGTGAGACCTGAACGGCCCATGGGATTCCTCAGGGAATACTTTGAAAGATTGGAGAAGGTAAAAATAAATACTGGGAGAGAAGGAGAGTGGAACAACCTAAATTTACACCATCTCAATGTGATTTGGTGGTTGAGCTTCAAATTTGGCCCGTGTTCATACTGGCTGTTTGAAACTCGAATTGATGCTTTTGGAGAACAAATTTTATATGGGTTTTGCTAGTTGATCGTGGTATAAAAGCACCTCTGCCATAACAAAGCAGGTATGGCAAGAGATAAACTGACAAGGAAATTTACCTACCTGGGATGCAGATGTAATCCCAATCTAGTATTTACTCATAGACGCTAATAGATAGGATGCATGATCCTCTCTGTGGTCAGGTAACTGTGGTGTGTGACCCCTGTAGATGCTGGTGATAGGCATTTGGTTTCTTATGTCGAGACAAATTGCTTGCATCAATTCAGGTACAGCATGGAAGTAGTAGGCCAGTGGTAGTTACCCAAACCTAGTTGAAATCGAATGGAAGTATTTGCTTTCCAGATTTCTAGGAGAGCAAGCCTGCTTCTGCCTTCTGTTGGGAGTTCAGCGTTACTGTTTTGCTTTGTTGTTCCTCTTGTTTTTCCTCAAGGTCTCTTTGGTGTTTTTGTTGTTGGAAACATTCTGTGATCTTGGGAATGGAAAGCGTTCTGTCATTTCGGTGCTCATGTTTGAAACAGCAAAATAACATTCATTTGAACAGTTCATTGTATATATCAATATGTAAGCAGATAGGAAAAGAAGCTGCTATGAAAATGTGAGGTTTTTAAAGGCTAATGCAGAGGAAAGGTTAGCTATAAGCACTGTATTCAGAATACGTCATTAGTAAATAATGGAGCTGTGACCTTACACAGCAGTCATTTGCGGGTGCTGCTTTAACTACTTGTCTTATATGGGAGCTATATCTTTGTCTTATTTTTTTTTATTCTAGGTAGTTATTACTAATTGCTGAAGTAAAGAAGAAAGAGATTAACGCTAGAGATCATAAGTATGTGTAGTGGAAATAGTCTTCTAATGGAAGTGTTCGTGGTAGATACTAGAAAATGACTAAATGCTGCAGACTTACCTCCTAAAGCTCACAATGTGTTTGAGGAACATTTTTGCGTGTTAAATGAACAAGAACTCTATAGTATGTCTGACTCTTTTTGTGGTAACGTCTTGAGTACATTCTCTTTCAAAATCCCAGTAGCAAACCAGGTAGCAATCAGGTTCCTAAAAATTCTTTGTCCCTCCCTGTTACTGCTCCTGCTTTCCCACCTTGTATTCTTGGGTTTCTGAGTACGCATAGATTCTAAAGTTTTGTGTATCAACGTCTGTGGTAATGTTATTTTAAGAATTATCAAAGTAAACTGACTTACTGCACTTAGAATAAGCTGTAAACAATCCACATGTAGGGATATAAAGTAGGAATATTTGGATTCTTTTCTGTAGCAGACTGTTCAACATGCAATATTTAAAGGAAGCTTAATTTGCCTCTAAGTTCGGGGGTAGGCTTGTCTTGCTAATCATGTGTATTTTGGAGTCGAATAGCTCTTGATGTTTTTGTTCTGGTGCAAATAGCCTGTGTACTCTGTCAGCCTTCAAGGAAGCTGAAAATAAAACTGGCTAGGTAGTGGTTTTTTTCCGCTTAAGTTACTTTTACAATTTTGTTCAAGGTCTTGTATTATGAGTAGTGTTGGCATGGGTTATACATGCCAACTAGTGCAGCTATAGCTACAGGTGAAACTGTAGCCTTTTCCTTCTTCTCTTACTGAATTTAAAAATTGCTACAGCTTTCTTTAAGTAATTTCACCATTCAGTCTATGGATTGGTCTTAGTTTGACCAGGTAACGTTGTACCTTAATAGCTATCAAATAACAGAGCAGTGAACATCCTGCGCTATGTTAACAAGCTCCTCTGATATCCATGTCTGGAAAGCACAAATACTAAGTATTATTATTAACCAGCTCTAACCTGGTACGTAGCTCAGGTTGAGCTAAAAATGTTTGAAACAATCTATTTTACTTTCCATGAGTCATGTCTGTTACATCTTTAATAAAGCAGAGCAACTTTTCAATATCCCTTTTTAAATCTGTTAATTTGTTACAAAGAGTGAAATTGAGGTTGAGATAGTGTTATTAAATCTTTAGTAAGACTGACTATTGAATGAACATCATTTAAAACTGAAGCTAGGTTTCTATTTTCTATCTAGTTATCCTGACAAGTCATCTCTTCCACAGCGCGCACAGAGCTGATTCATTGTCATGTTATTACAATACATTGAAGATGTTTAAACATGCTTTTGAAATTATGTTCAGAAACATTAAAATTACCGCCTCTGAAGTAGCTATAGTTACAATAGGAATTTGCATGTCCTTTTCAGTTATGAAAGCTTTCACGTGAATTTAATTACTACACATAGATAAAATAACATACAATCAATTTGTGGTGCACTAAGGCATCTGTTTTTACTGTGCAAACACGTCTGATAACACCCGTGCATACTAAAAGCTAATAGCTATCCGGTGCTGGGCTTGCTGTATAATGTAGTTTGAGCTGTGGAAATTTAATGTAGAGATTGTTACTGCAGCCTGTCCAATGAATCTGTTATGTGTAGTGGACTTTGTAGAAAACTGAAGTTATGAAGCTGGTGATCGATGTCTAAGCACTATACCTGTTCCCCATCACCTGCTCTGTCTCCACAAATACATATCTAAATATTCTCCGATTTTCCTAAGTGGCTTGTTTGTAAAATGCGGTAGTTAGGAAGGATATACTCTGCAGTTGTGAGCGTATGGCAGAACTTTTAACACTGCCTGTTACAAGGCAGTATTGCCTTTTTTTAAGCTTCTGAGTTGTTTTTTCCCCAAATATATGCGGAGCTGGTATAAATTAAATACAAATGAACCAGAAGAAATTGACTATTTCTGGTGTAATGACAATTACCAGGTACCAGAGTATATAGTGCAAAACATAATTCTGAAATCACAGCCGTCTTCAGTACCTGATGGAATTCAAATATGATTATGTGATGCTCATTACTTTAATATTTCTTACTTGTAAGTAATAATTTAAATGGGCTTAATAATAACTATTTCTTACCTGTCTGGAAAAATAAAATTTACAATTAGTGGTCACTGACGATAAAAACTTTGTCTGAACTGCTCTATTGGTTGAAAGATCAGGATCAATATTTGGATGTAAGTATTAGGCTAACTTTATTACTAAAACTTTTTAAAATCCCAATAATGGTTATACTGATCAGTACAGAGCAAAATGAATGTCTTTCTCCAGTATGCATTTTAATTTTGGGAGTTTCTAAACTTGAACAAATACATTTTCTCATGCGAACACTGGTTATATTCTAAAGTACCTGAGAAAAACAGCTGGCACTCCTTTTTGTCAGGGCCTAGTGTAATGTATCTCCGATCTGGTGGTGTGATATATGTGGTTTAGTGTCAGAAATAATATAAGGTGTATTAAAAATATGAATACATGGAAAGCTACTGTTGTGAAAACAATGACATTCTAGCATGCCCCTTACTACAGGGCACAGAGTTGTTGATATACTTTAATATTTTATCTCACCCACCTGTAACCTTTGTATGTCCATGTCCTACCTTAACAGACTTATTTTTAATATAATGTTAAATCTCAGATCAGGCAGAAATTACCAGTTGTGCTTTTCCTGCTAGTGCAGTTACTCGAGTGGGCCATTACACCGGCGAGTCTCTGGTTGAGCAGCATGTTGATACACAGCTCCCTAGGCAAATGCTGCTGAAGTGCTTCTATCCCTGAAAGGTACAGGGTCTCAATATTTGTGTATTTTATGTGATATTGGAAAAAGATACAGCAGATGATGTTCACTTAGTGCCAAGGTTTTAAATATATCTTGCTCTCATCATTTTGAAATGTAGCACTATTTAATGGACAAAAAGCAGGAAGTGAAATGTAATTCGACGGATCGGTGCTCTTTGGCTATCTGAGAGGTATAAAATGTAAACTCACTGTAATGGTTATCTGACGTCTCTTTCCTCAAAGTGGTGGTGTTATACATAGCCTCTGTGTACCTCCGGAGAGGAGTGTGGCAGCCAAGCTGCCCAACAGGGCTGGGGACAGCTTTATCAAGGACACCGGGACAAACCCAGCTTTTAAGCGCCAGGAGCTCTCGGAGAACAGATGATTCCTTGTTCTTTTAAGGCATGTCGCAAAACCATGTTTTCTTAAAGCAGGGAGAAAGTCATTTTGAGCTGTTATGACTCAAATGCTTTGGCTTTGAGGTTGGCTTTTTTTAAAGACAGATCTTATGTACCGGAAGATTCACCTTACTAAAAGAATCAAATCTCTGTGCGTGAAGTTAGCTAGACTTCATTTTATTGTAAGTGTGCTGGCCTTCTATGATATTACTACAACACAGCAAAAAAGGTGACTGAGGGAAATAAAGAAAATGTCCAGCATTGTACAAAGTTGACAGATGTGTGGTTTGACGGGGGGGAAAAAAAACAAAACTGTTTGGCCTTTAGTATCCTTCCTCCACCTCTTCTGTAAGTAGTGTTCATATTTCTTTCTCCCCAAGTAACTGATGGTTACCAAGTATCGTCTTGGTCCATGCCTTCACCTTGTTTCAAAACCTTCTCAGGTAACTTGTAGTTCAGGAGTTGTTCTTCTGCCTTTCAAAGGAAAAAAGGCTCACCACCTTGCAGCTGAGGGAAGGAACTGCTGGGTTTGCTATTGGGAGCATGTCTTTATCATTTGCAGATTTTTTTCATTGCCCGTTGAATACACTAGTGGAAAGTAGAATCAAGTTGTTTATACCTCTTAATTTATTAAACTAGTAGTGTAATTTGTTAAAATAAACACAACTGTGACCTGAATGTGATGAAAGACATATCTTCTATCTACTTCAAAAAGGTATTTGATCTTGCTTACTGTAATCTCCTGCTTGCCTTAATGTGGGAGTAAGAGTACACAGGAAGCTCCCTTGCACTGGCAGACTAAATTGGAATATGATATGTAACTGCTTTTTTGATTTACTGGATTATGTGACACAAATATCTCTTCCTTCCTGTTTAGGAGGAAACAAAACAGTTGTTAAATCAACAGAAGTCGGGTTCACGCTCAGACTCACGGGAGGATGAAATCTCTCCTCCTCCTCCTATGAACCCTGTGGTTAAGGGTCGAAGACGACGTGGGGCCATCAGTGCAGAAGTCTATACAGAAGAGGATGCTGCATCTTATGTTAGAAAGGTGCTCTAAATTTTTTTTAAATGTTGCCAGGAATTGCATCTATGATCAGAGAGTTTACCTAAGGCCACTTACTATCCGGTGTATTAAGTAACGCTAAGCTCCTGTGGCCTGTTAAGTCGTCTGATAACTGTAAAAAGTAGACCTGTGTCTCTTTAATTGGAGGTTAGAATAAACTGTCATTCAATTAAACCATTTAAGTGCAACTTCGACCTGTTCCCTTTGAAGTAATATATATACATGTATTTATACATATTTTTAATACACACACACACAGTGCTTCCAGTTATCCGGCAGCTGCAACAATATTAAGTTTAGCCTAGTGGCAGAGCAGATCTGCTGCTATTCATAGGGAAACAGGTTGAACAGACACTTGCACTCTTGCAGAAGAAACTACAATGTTAACGTGGAATGATATTTTTACAGTTCAAGATTTTATTTACCTTCTGTATAAACTAGCTGTAAATGTTGACTGTATTTGTTTGTTAGATCTGTAGTGCTTGAAAGAATCTGGAGAAACTCTGTCGGAGTTTTGTAGCAATTTGAGTAATTTATTTATCCTGGGGAATACAGAAGTTCTTCTTTGGAAGTTTAATCAGTTACTTTTTCTGATTATATTTTAGGTTATTCCAAAAGATTATAAGACTATGGCTGCATTGGCAAAAGCTATTGAGAAGAATGTTCTGTTTGCCCATCTTGATGACAATGAGAGAAGGTAGGAATAAATCTTTGAAGTTTTAAAGCATGTTAAAGTACACAGTTCAGAAGAGCTAAATGTGTCAATATACAAAGCTGCACAGCCTCTTTACAACAGTCCGTTTAACCATACGGAGATTACAGGACAAGTACTGACAGGTTGGAGATGTATGAATGCATGCACAGAATCACAGAATAGTTGCGGTTGGAAGAGGTGTTTAAAGATCAGCTAGTTCCAACACTTCTGCTGTGGGCAGGAACATCTTCCACTAGATTAGTTGCTGCATGTGTTGCAGTTGTGCAGGCAGTTGTCTAATTTTGGTATCCTTCTTTCAGTGACATCTTTGATGCAATGTTCCCCGTCACTTACATTGCAGGGGAGACTGTCATACAGCAAGGCAAGTGACAATGCTTACATTGATAAATAAGTTGGAGATGGTGAGCAGGCTCTGACCTAGTGCTCATGTTAGTATGTTTCTTTGGAAATAAAAACACTGTCTGGATGCAGAGACCATTTCTTGCTATGTTACCTGGAGCACAGCTCATGCTGTAAAGTAAGGAGTAGAGCAAGTGTGGGAATATGCAGTTTCATTGCATATGTTATCTATTGGGAAAGATTGTGAATTGATGGCTCTGTAGAATATGTTATGACAATTTTGGGATCCAGTATGCCTTTCCAGTATTCCTGGAAATGCTGCTGATATACTGTATAACAGTAGATGTCCTCTTTCACAGGACTAAGAGGAGTGTGAAATCAGCAAAATGTGAAATTTCACCCTGCAAGCTGTGCAAAATTGGTCTCTGCCAACCTCATTACATTCTACACATCAGAGCTGGCAGAGATGCCAATTCTGTAAAAACATGAATATTTGCCTGGTTTTACTTTTTTTGTGTTTATTCTCTTTTTTTCATCTTCATTCCTTTTTTCATCTGTAGGTGATGAAGGTGATAACTTCTATGTTGTTGATCAAGGAGAAATGGATGTAAGCATTATTGGTAGTTTATTAATGATGCATTCATCCCTAGCAGAAGAGTAGTGTGACGTGTAGGTCTCTCTTACAGGTCCTTCCTTTGGCAGCTTTTCTCTTAAGAAATTCTTGTTGTAGAAGCTTATTTTGCTTTAGAGCTATTTTGCTCCTTATTGACAGCTCAGTCTGGCTGCACAGACTGAGTGAGTTGTGTTGAGCTTCAAAATGAATGATTCAGATGATAACAGAATACTAATGTTTCACAAGGGAAGGGTGGAGTTAAGGTGGGGGACAGGCTTTAAGAATGACCAGCCTTTTTATTTTCCAGTCCAAATCATCCATAGCTTTCTGTGACAGCCTCTTGTAAGTCCTTTTGAGTCCTCTGCGTTTCATAGAGGCTTTGAGATTTTTATTTCCTATCCAAAGGTCTCTGGAGTTTACATTCTGTAGTCTCTGTGCATATGGTAAAGACAATAATCCCCTTGTTAATGAAAATAAAGCTTTTGGCTGGGTTTGGGGTTGGCTGTAAAGTGTTGATGAAGCCCTGAAATGGTCCACTTTTACTATACAGATGTGAAATTTTCTCTTCATTATAAAGGAAATGCAGGGTAGTGAAAGTTTCACACTGTCATTGACTAACTCGCAAGATGCCATGGGCTTTGGCTTACCACCGTGCACTGCCTTTCAGGTTTATGTGAACAACGAGTGGGCAACCAGTGTTGGGGAAGGTGGAAGCTTTGGAGAGCTTGCCCTTATATATGGAACTCCCCGTGCTGCAACCGTCAAAGCGAAGACGAATGTGAAGTTGTGGGGCATTGACAGAGACAGCTATAGAAGGATCCTGATGGCAAGTACTTTCCTAGCTGATGTGTGGCTTATGCCATTGACTCAAGTAGATGTGTGCTAACCTGGAGTTATGCTTTTGGTTTTACGTTCAGTCAGCTTCTGCTGGTCACTTGGCCTTCTATCCGTGCTTGCCTTTTGATGGAGCAGTTTATTCAAAATCCTGCTATCTCTTGTGCAATCAGAAAGCTTATTGGCATGCACTTACAAGGAATGGGGCAGGGGGTAGTCTTGCATTAGCGAACAAACAATTCCAGCACTGCCAATGCACTGTGGTTCACTGGACTGAAAATATAACACCTCCTGGTTAAATTGTCAGATGTTTAGATTCTGCTCTGTATTTCAGCTTTCTATTTGTAAGTTGTGTGTGTGAATGATAGTTGTAACTAACTTGAGTGGGTGTTGTGAATTTTGATAAGGTTATACAATGAGAATGCATATAAGCAATATCAAGGCCATAATAAATAAGTGCTTTATGAAGGCTGCTGAGCTCTCTGAAATATTACTGGAATAATTAAATTTGAAAACACTTAGTCTTGTGGGCTTGGGGTGTGTGTGACAGGGTGTGGTATGTCTGGTTAAACTGCATATTTTTATATTGCATTTTATTTGAAACCTCATATCAAATGAGATGTAGACAAAAAAATTATTATTTTTTTTTTTCCTGTAGGGGAGTACTTTGAGAAAGAGGAAGATGTATGAGGAATTCCTTAGTAAGGTGTCTATATTGGGTAAGTAAGAAGATTTTGTTCTGAAGTGGAATAAATTGCCATATTGTAATTAAGCTGTTACCCAGCATTATTATGATTACAGATTGTTGTGGCAATCTGTTAAACAGACTGTAAAGCCTGTATTGCTTTTCTGCATCATTCCAAAATAATTCTAATTGAAGTCTTTATCTGATGCACAAATGTAGCCGTAATAGGCTGTCCTATCTCTAAGGACAGAGGAAAAAGTATAGTTTGTACCTCAAAAAGACAATCTATTAATGAACTATTAACTCTGTAGAATCTCTGGACAAGTGGGAACGCCTAACTGTAGCTGATGCATTAGAACCGGTACAGTTTGAAGATGGGCAAAAGATTGTGGTCCAGGGAGAGCCAGGAGATGAGTTCTTCATCATCTTGGAGGTAAGCAAGTCCAAAACTCCAAAGTTTGTTTGCTTATATTTTTAACATTGCTTATTCTGCTCCTAAACAGACACTTGGAGAAAAATGAAATGTAGGAATGTCCTTTTAGAGAATTCCTCATGAGATACAATCTTGCTGGACATGCAGAAGCTTATATTTAGTTTTGCTATTTTTACAAACGGTACTTCCAGGGGAAAAAAAAAATACAGTTTCTGGCTCAAACCAGTTTATCCTGTTCAGGGGAGTACAGACCCATTCTAGCTAGTAATGCCTTACTAGTAGTATCATTTTTTTTTTTTTTGCTAATTGTACTGTAATATTCTTACTGGTACAAGGAAAATGAGAAGAAATCAGTGCTGTGGATAAGTAAATACCCAAGATGTTTTAAGCTTAGAGAAGTGGGAGGACCAGCTGTTCTTATAGAGCAGTCTGGTGAACTATGCATGAACTGTGAAGTGGTTTTTAAAGACTGAGATATCATAACAGTTACTGCTGCAAAGCAACTGATTCCTTCTGAAGTTCAGTGTTTCAAGTGATACCAGAAATTCCAATTGTTTAATTGCTGTGATTTATTAAAGGGCACAGCTGCAGTGTTACAGCGTCGATCAGAAAATGAAGAATTTGTTGAAGTGGGCAGACTGGCACCTTCTGATTATTTTGGTGAGTTCTATAGTGACAGCTGTGATTACACATACCACTGTCAGAGTTTTACCTGTGCTGTGTTGATGACCACTGTGGATGATACTGATGGGAAGGATTTGCTTAATCGCTGCTATGGCTAATTCGTGTGGTTCACTCAATGTCAGATGAGTATCAGTCACTTGGCATTCAGGTGTGCATGCACATTACCAAAAAGTGGTAGTTGTAGAATGCTGCAGTTTCAAAGGGACCTGGTGGTGATTTGGTCCGAATTCCCTACTCCAAGCTCAGGGCTGTGTCCGGTTGAGTTTCTTGTGTGCCCAGGGATGGAGATCGCACAGCCTCTCTGAGCAGTCTCTTTCACTGTTTAACCAGCCTCTGTGTCAGGAATTTTTTCTTTAAAAGACAAGAATTTCCCTTTCTGTAACTTGTCACTTTGTCTTAGCCTTTTGCCGTGCAGAGAGCAGTCTAGTTCCATCTTTATAACAGCTCACTACATAGCTGAAGACAGCAACAAGATTCCCTTCTTAGCCTTTTCTTATACAGGTCAGACTAACCAGCTCTTCTAGGAACTCTGTACAGCCTGTGTTGCAGTCCCCTAACCATCTGGGTGGCACCGCTGGGCTTGTTCCACGTTGTCAATATCTTGTATGGGGGAACCTGAAACTGGGTGCAGTAGTTTGAATGTAGACTCAGTGCAGATCAGGGTCCTTTCTGCCTTCTGCTGAAGGTGTTTTTACTAACCTAAAAGTTACATGACATATAAGTTGCTTTGGCTTGAAAAAGCTTATATGTGCTGGCAAAGAAAAATGCTAAGATCCTATTAATGCTTTTTTATGAAGACTTTGAAATACATGATTAGCACCGTGTGAAGATTATCTAGTGCATGTTGATTTATTTTGGTCACAGATAAGGAATGGACATGTATGCTCACAGAGCATTCTTGGAGTATAAAACAGTGTATAACAAGATACTCCTGACTGCCTAATTTTAAGTTCAGAAGAAAAGTGCCTTGTAGTTCTGTAACAAAGCTTCTTCCAGAAGAGACCTTGCCTCTCCTTCCCCTCAGATCTCTTCAGAACCTACTGTTTAATGTTTAAACATTTCCCTCTTTCAAAAAAAAAAAAAAAAGCCTATTTTTTTTTTCCTCAGGTTTAGGGTATATCCTCTCATTATATTTTGAGCTGTCCTCTTGCAAAAGTCTTCTGGTTGTCTATTCAGTTTTTCAGCTTTGTAGATGATGTAATCAACAAATACTCTGTTGCAAGACCTGAAGTGGGATGTGCTTGGGAGTGCAGTAATAGTGCTGGCTCTGGCCAAAGGTCTGCTGAAGGACCCGCTTAGGTCTCAGTAACTAGTACCAGATGTTTGTTCTATGTATGTCAAGTTTGTCTCTTCTAATCTTTCCCTTGATGTATATCCCTGAGTTTCCTACTCCTATGCTAAATGTTATCATTGTGTTCAGGTGCTGCAGACCTGTCCCCAAGGGTTTAACTCTCCATTAGAACCTGCTTACTCTTCTGCAAGCTTGTGTTTTGGAGGCTAGCGAGTTTGAGGTTTTAATTGGGCACAGAGGAAGAGTGTTTGTTTTTTTTTTTTTTTTTTTTCTCCTTTCTTTTGAACATCCCTTCTGATAATACAGGCAAATTTATTCTCTGAGGAACACTGAGTTCTTTCCTCAGTCCTGAACATGAAGGTAACCAGTCCAACTGCTTAAAAACAAACCAGACTGAAAGTTGATGCTGTGGTTTCTTTTATGCTCGTTGCTAGGATTGTTAGGTGTAGCTGTTATCACCAAAGGGAGCAATGACTTGACGAAATCTTAATTTCAAAATATGTTCGTTAGCAGTTGTAACAGGTATTTGAAACAAAGCTTTTGGCATATTTGTGTGTAACTTACGAGATGGGAATCCCAGGCTTGAGATGCTCATCTTCTACCACCCAATAGCAAGGTCACATTCTTGATGCTGGCTAGCTATAGGTCAAAAGCTTCTGTCTTGTGCACTTACGTTTTTACTTCAATACCACGGTTTTGTCCTGCCTGTCCTAGAAATTTCAGAGTTGAACAGTAGCATACCTTACATATTAGAAAAATGAGTACTTGGTTAGGAAAATTATAGTTAACTGAGATGTGACCCTTTTTCAAATAGAAAAAATGTTGAAAATTCTTTAGGTCTTTTTCAGAGACTTGAATGCAGACAGACTTGTAAATAAAAAAGACTTTAGTCTGTTTGTAAATGTTTCTTTTGTTTTTTTTTTTTTTATGCTGGCTTCACAATTGTTTCTAATGTAACTATATAGATACTTGTTCTGATCAGTGTTAAAACCTGAATTAACTTTGGTTCAATTCCTGCAGCAGTTTGAAATATGACAGGGTAATTTCTTTGGCTCTTTGCACCTTGATTTTTAATGCTGTTCACACTTTCCTGTTGCTTTAGGTGAAATAGCTCTGTTGATGAACCGTCCCCGTGCTGCCACAGTTGTTGCTCGTGGCCTGTTGAAATGTGTAAAGCTTGATCGACCCCGATTTGAACGTGTCCTGGGTCCGTGCTCAGATATTCTCAAGCGAAACATCCAGCAGTACAACAGTTTTGTATCGCTGTCTGTCTGAAACCTTCCTCCCTATCAGAAACATGCTTCACGAATGCAGACTGCTTTATTACCCTTGTGCAGAGCCACATTGCCACTGGCATTTGCAGCTTCCTGTCTGTTTAAAAAAAAAAATAAAAATTGCTTTTCATGGCACTATTTTTAATTTAGAGCATATTAGTTCTGTGCTCTGTCCCATTTAAGTAAATAGAAAAAGTTCTATGGAGATGTTTGCTGTTACGGCTTCTCTCTGTGCAACTGTGTCCAACTTGGGCAAATGCAGCAAATGCAGCCTTGCTTTACTGAAGAAGAGATCTCGAGGCACCATGCTAATTGCCATAGAGTAAAGAGGTAACTGGGAGGAGGGGTGTGGAAATTTAAAGGTGTTTCTCAAGTTATTGGACGGATTTTAAGGCTGTGGTCATAATCTGCTGTATTTCTTTTCAAATGAGAACTGCCCTTGTAATTGAGCTTCTTGGGGCTTGGGGTTTTCTTTTTTAATTTTCTGGGTACTGTAATCCTGGGTTCAGTCGTGAGGCATCAGCTGCTAAGAAAGCCACAGTTGGAATTTAACAGTATAATTGTTCCTGTGTCTGCTGGTTTAAGGTTGCTTAGTTATGTTTTTGTCAAGTGTAAATCAAAGCTTTCAAGGTTAATAGTTCTGGTGAACTACTGCAGTTGTTACTTAATTTGCTGACTTGCCGCAACTGATTTTTTTTCTCGTTCTTTCTTCAGTGATAGATTTGCCATTTGAAACTTCCTGTTCAAAGTGGCAAGAACCAAATGTTACGTTAAATGCCTAACTTTGGTCTCGAGTACGTAGATTGAGGTAAGAATGGCGCAGCTGTCTAGCTGTTAGTAACATTCAAGTACTAGATTGGTGCAGAAATTGGAAACAAACATTTTATTTTCCCTGTGACTCTTGCTTGCTTTGTATTCTTCAGTTGACTTTTTTTTTTAAATGATCACCAGTTCAGGTGACCCTTTGAAACCAGGGAAATTTTAAACTTTGAGTATTTATGGCCAGCATTAGTTGCAGGGGGTAAGATTGCTGGTCCATATTGATGCCATTATACTTAGTAGAGAATGTGAGGCAGAAAAACTGAATGTTTTAACTTTCCTGCAACACTCAGTTATTTTAAGTATGTTTGTTTTTAAATAAATGCATAATTTTAAAAAAGGATGATTATGAATCTAGTTTAAATACAAAGGGTGCATTCTTTTCCCTTGCTTATCCAATTTCCATGACATGTATTTCATACTCTTTTTTTTCCAAGTTCAATGTGTTGCGGAGTCTTAAATGTATTTCAGTATTTACCAGCTTTGTGTTACATTATTCTGTGCGCACCAATTCTTCTCGAAAGTTTTTACTGAATTCCACGGTTCAATAATGGTAGGCAATTTTTAAGGTTTCCTTTAAACTGTAATTTATATAAAGTAGCGTAGGTTTGTATTTGGGAGTGACAGCAAGCAGTTTTGCATTTGTTGTGCAACTACTTTTAACGATGGAGCCCTCATTTTATTTCCTTTCCAAGATGATATGAATTCAAATTCAACAGACTTTCTCCCAGGCACGTCAAAAACAGTCTGTTAATTGATGCTAAACAATTCTGAGGGTATCAGGCTTTTACAAAAGGTTTCAGGGTATTTCCAAACATGAAATTTCAAGAGTGGGATTTAAATGCTTGTGGTTTTGAGTTCTCTAGTCAGAGGAGTCCTTAAGGAGTAAGCAAATGCTACTTTTACTGTTTCTTTCAGTTTTGACTCTGTCCAGGTTTTTCCTTCATATGTGTTCTTCACGTTACTTTAAAGCACCAAAAACTGTGTAAACGAGTTAGAGCTCCACAAAAAAAATGCACATTTTTTTATATAAGGCTTTCTAATCAAGTTTCACTACTGCATCTTTTTAGCTTGCTGTTTACTCCCTTTTGTAGTTTTACCTACAAGATTTTAAGATAAATCAGCTAAGTCTGAGTTAAATATTAATCACAGTTATAGCTTTACCTTTGTGTGCAATTTAAATATGTTTGAAACCACAATTGGCATAGTTTTGCCTTAGCTAACATTCAGGGCTTTAGAAGTAATTTTTTGCTAGTCCACCTTTAGCAAATTTATGAAGTCTATTGCCCTAGAAAGCTATAGTCAACCAGAGGACCATTTTTGTATTGTTACCTGACTATATAAGTCTGATTTACTGTATGTGCTAATATATTATATTATATTCCTTTTGTTATAGATTGTCCTAATGGCAGGTAAAGCAATAAAATGATTTAAATTCTTAAATGCAATCAGTCTCTTTTTTTCCCCATCCCTGTATTATGTTTTCCTTTGGCCTTAGAGGATGCATTATTAATGAGTTGGTAGAAACGAATAAGCTTAATGGATTAGCTTTCTGTTAACTCTGGAGCCTTGAGTTCAAATCCTAGCTTACAGCACAACTGAACCTTCCCTCCAGAGCCTGTGGGAGAGCTTGCTCTCCACGAGCCACGCTGCGCCTCTGACCCAGGAACTTCTCTGGAGTTCTGGCTTTGGGTGCATGTGATTGCTTTTGAAATAAACACTGATCAGAGGTACGTGCGGCTTGCTTGAGTGCCTCTTAAGTCACTCCTGCTCTTTTGATCTCCTGTAAAGGCAGCTAATTCCTGGCCCAGCTGCTATTATTGGTGCTCACAAACTTCTGTAAGTTGTCTGCTCCCATCTATGCATACCCTTAATGAAAGTTTTGAACACATGAAAATTAATCATGAATGAGTTCTAGCGTACAGACAGTGAAAAATAGAAGAGGTGGATTTCCGGTCTGTGATGAAGTAGGAAAAAGTTTGACAAGTGGAATCTGACCTGAAGCAGCTCAGACTGGACATGTTTTGCATCCAGTTGTGAGAAATCTATCACACTTTCAAGATGCATTAAAAAGCTGCCATGTAAGGGAGAACAAAAATAAGAAGAAAGAAACCTTACAACCCCTATTATCATAACAACCATTTAAATATCCATGTATTTCCATGTATTTGTTTCCTTCATCCTAGCCTCCCTTTCTCCCATCCCCTTGATATAAGAAAAAAAAAAAAGCTGAAAACAGGGCTTTTTTTTTTTTTAACCTAAAATGAAACTTTTTAGAACTTCCATTTCCAGTCTTATAACTTTACATTTAAACTTGTCTTCTGCAACGGTAGCCACTACATGACACTGATAAATTATTTTTGGGTTTGTCATGTGTTACATGCACACAAAGTCACCAGTAGAGGGAGAAGCAACTTTGGGAATACAGCATCCTGTACTGAAATAACTGCTGGACTGCATGCTGAGAGTGAGTTAAATCCTTTTATTTTAATCTATTATCTGTCTGCAAGAGTTGATGCAAAAAAAGAAAAGGTCTGTAAGCCCACTACTGTTGAGAATTCTGATTGATTGATTAAGACTATCTAAAACGTGCTTTAGTGAAAGCTGGAAATGGAAGGATGTGGCTGAATCACAAGTCAGGACAGACTAAAGGAGCCTGGTGTGGCGTTTTTTTGTTTGGTTGGTTTTGTGTATTGGATTTTTTTTTTCTTCTTTTCCTGACCTTTGTGGCTTCAGAATATTGGACAACTCTCTTTGTTAAGTAGAAACACTCCAAACTTCCTCAAACGTAAAAATGAGTAGAATAGGCACCTGTACTCAAATTACATCTACATACTTAAATTACATCTACAATTTCTTTTGCAGCTTTACATTGAGGAGACAGGTAGTCAGTTGTAGATTTATTACAGAGTTGGATTGAGCTTCAGTACACTTCCCTGTGAAAAATGATAGCAGTGGCCAAACAAGCTTTGTTACTTCTTTGCATGATCCAGGCACTTACTGCCAGCGTCACTGTGTTCTCTTTAGGTTGGGCAAAATTCCAGCCTACAAGAAAATGAGCCTGTGGTACGTGAAGCAGCTTGCTGTGAACCTGAGAAGTCTGCAGTGCTGTTGATGGCTTTTGTTTAACTTAAAGGTTAGTTTAGAATGAGCTTCTAGTAGATTGATTGTTTTTTTTTCCTTAAGGATGATAAATTATCAACAAAGTTCTCAACGACTTTCCCTAGGCTGCCAAAAAGCTCAGTGTAATCATTCTTGAACAGTTAAAGCAAAAAGCTATTAAAGAGAGCTTCAGTAATCAAACCATTCATAAGCCTTGTCCTTGGAAGGCAAGGGGAAAATTACAAATTGAAAGATCTCTGATAACTCCCTCTCCACCCTTTTTTTGGTCTACAGTTCCTATTTTATTTCCTCAAAATAAGCAGAGATAAGGGCAGGGGGAAACATATTTTCCAGGGAATTCTGGTAACTTGAGTGACTTCAAAGCTATGAGAAGATGACCTGAGATGGAGCCCTCCACTTTGGCAAAATGATTTTACTAGAAGTGGGTGTCATCTTGAATTGTAAATACATGTCTCTGAGACATTTGATTTTTTTTTATTATATATTTTTTTTAGCAGGGCTGTGGTCCATGTGGTCAAAGGCAATACCTATCAGTTAGGTATTGCCTTTCTGTTATAACCCAGACTGGTTGTTCCACCTGCGGGGCACGTAGAAATAGAAGTGACTTTACTGCCCTGTGAGGCAGTGGGCTTTAGGGCACTGTGCATAGATCAAAGCAGAGTGGGTTGATCACTTTCTGTTCAAGAGACCAAGGGGCAAGGGGCAGGTCTGATGGTGAACACTCTGCAGGTGCGCTTGAGTCTGGCCACGTTGAATCAGCGTGTCACCTTGTCTCAGAGCGGCACGTGCAGTCAGGTTGCTCTTTTCTCAGACACAGTCCTGATTACACAACATAGACTTAGTAAGAGGAAAACGCTCTTGGCATCTCTTTATTCAAGCCTCATCCTTGGGTCTAGTTTGCGTCCTTCATTGCAAGACCAAGGTCCTGGGCAGGCCGAGCAAGCCCCTGGCCGCGTGCCCCCAGCCTGCAGAGGGCACGTCCCCCCCACGCCACGTCCCCGCCCGCCCAGCAGCGGTGCTCGGGGCGTGCGGGCCCGCCGCAGCCAGGCCGCGGCCTACCAACGTGCTGCCCGAGCGCTGAAGCTTTGGTCGAGCGCTCAGCTCAGGAGCCCGCTGCGATTCTTGAAGATCTTCCGAAGAGTTTCTCCTCTCAGTCTCACGGGCATTTGTAGATGGAATTTACCAGCTGTTAAAATGTGCCGCTTGCCTTGCAGGGGTCCTCCCTGCCTCCAAGCGTGAGTTGAGGACTGGTTATGTGCTCAGCTTCACCCTGTCAGACGCAGGAGCCTCTGGCTGCGTGGTGTCGTTGGCCACCACCCTGGCTTCTCCGTATGTGTCTATGCATTTCCTCACAGCTTTCAGGATAAGCTGTAACCGTCTGTCTAAAGCCAAGAGATGGGGCTCAGTGAGGACAGGTGCCAGGGGGTCCTGCAGGAGCGATTCTCTCATCACGTCGCTCAGCCGGTACTCAGGCTCGGCCAAGAGCTGGAGCCGTAACAACGTCATCCTCTTTATTCTGGAAGAAAAAGCAATCAGACATCCTAATGCGAACTTTTTGCAGCATCCTAGCAAGAACCAGCTGTCTGAGCCCATAGGTAGCAGGGGAAGGAGGGAGGGCAGATATAGGCAAAGATATTTGACGATGAAACTTGGAACAAAACCTTTTCCTTTTTGAAGGAAATGAAAATTTCTGCAGAAACCTCTGGTTCTTATTTTTTTTCAGACTATAGAGCACTTGTATTGCAGATTTCTGTCTTCAGAGAGAAAAACATGGTAGAAATTCTCAGGAATGAGGGTTTTTCCTCTGAGTCAGAGATGACCAAGTCCCCACGTTATTGCAGGGCAGTGCTATGTTCCCAAAGATATTCATGGGGCAGGGGGAGACGTGAAATGAAGAGGCATATCTTAGCTGGTGATGAATGAGGAAGTGTCTCCTGTCAAAAAGTTAGGAGAGTGAAAAGAGAATATTTCCTGGAGCTGACCTAACTGATGTTTCACCTTAAGAGGTACTGAGATTTAAGTGTTTCCCTTTGACAGAAAGTAGGATGAAAAGCTATAATCTTGGAACACTTCTGGGAGTGAAACTAAGTATTCTGAAATGATTTGTTTAATCCTCAGCAAACGTGTTTTGATTTCAGCATCTCTATTACTGAAATCGATCAGCAATTTAATTACTGCCTTTTACATTTTGGAAAAGTTGCAACCCATGTTTGTGGAACCATTCCTACCTAGCTCAGCCAGGATTTTCAGACAGAAAAAGGTGCAGTCAGAAACATTTTAACCAGGTGCAGAGTTTGCCCTTGCACGCCTGTTATTTACGCAGGGCATCGATCAGTAACGGCGATCTGGCTCTGTGACTAATGGGAAAGGAGCTGTTCAGGTGATGGGCGGAAGGGCTCGCTGCCGCTGTTCCGGGTCGTATCCTGCGTCGGCCACGCTCCGGGGACCACGCGAGGTGCGTGTCTGCGGGAGGAAGGAAGGCGCTGCGACCGGCTGCCACGGGGGCAGGTGATTTAAGCTGTGGTCACGGGCCTGCCTTGCGCTCGTATTCCTACACGATCCAGGCTGAACCACAAAAATCAACTGGCCCAAGTGGCGAGGCCCTAAATCACTGTTGGAGCACGAGCGTGAGGTTCTGCTGCTGCCAGACAAAGTCCTGCGCAGAGCAGAGGCGAACTGCAGCCTGTGCGCTCCCTCCAGACGAGGGGTGACCTTTAGGAGCTGCTGTGGGTAAACACCAGCTGTGTTTGCTCTGGTCTGAACAACGATGGTGCTTGGAGGTGCAGAACGGGTTAGTCTGACCCCACGGGGAACAGCTTATTTAATGCCGTAACAGTTGCATAAGAAATTGGCAGAACATGGAAAGGAGCGTGAGATGGAAATCTTGCCACCAGCTCCTCTCCTCTCCCGCATGGCATTGTAACCCCTCTATCGTGCTGAATTGTTGAAGATTTGACCCAGAACTTTCTAGGGAACTTACCAGCCAAGAGGATGTACGTGCCAGATTAACTGGGGGCTGTTTTCAGGCTTATCTGCCCCTTGTTCGGGGTTTTGACTCTCAGGAAAAGGACCATCTCTTACTGCGTGGCTGTAATTGTGCCATTTTCTGTACTCGGTAGCAGCAAAGTTGGGAGAGGAGAGCAGCAGACTTCAACACACAAGACAAGGACTGGTACGGGAGCTGTGAAAGGTGGCTAAAAACCTCGGGAGACCGGACTCTGCTGAAAGCTGAACTTGGAGAATTCAGCTGGGAAGGAGATGAATGTGTTTACCGGGAAGTGTGGGCTGAGTGGTCCCTGTTGTCTGGAGTGGCCCGGACCCTCCACCAAGTCTCCTGGAAGCCCCTGGGGCTCCTTGGCTCCCTCCTGCGGGAGAACTTTGTTCCTGCTTGGGTGCGCCGGGCACAGCTTCATGCAGGAACATGGAGGTGACCCTGGGTTGATAGCGCCCAGCTAGATGGTCAGGGCAGCCTGACATCAGTGGCCTCTGGACTTAAAAAAAAAAACCTTTCTGCTTCCTTTCCAAGTATTTTTGGATGCTCCCCCACTCCGAATGGATCGGCTGGTGTAGGAAATAAGGCTTTGTGTGGCTCCCTCAGGCAGCATGAGTCGCTTTTACACTGTTTGTGGCCATAGTTGGCTTATTAAAAGGTGTGACTTGCAGGTCTGCTTAGCGCTGCCACAAGGAGAACTAAATTAAGAACAGCTTCTGGGAGGTGGATCTGGAAGAATAGGAAGGATCTGACCTGTGGGTAGTACTGTTAGGGCAAATTAAGAGGCAGAGTTAATTTGAACCCCACAAAACAGGAGTTCGGGAAAAGGATTCACTGAGGGCCTACAATTATAAATGAAAAGTCTCACTAGGTGCAAATAGCAGTTTTTAAAATTAGATCTGGTAATACAAATGTATGGGGGGAGAGTGCAATTAACACCCCAAGGCTTAGATGGAGCAGGTACAGCAAGGAAATAGGTTAGGCATCTCCTAAAGAGAAACCACCAGGAAGAGCAGCTGTCTCTTAAATTTAACTTTCAGCTGTTGATTTATGTGCGTTAATAAAGGGGTAGCAAAGATAGGATTCAAACAGTAAAATTGATGAGCTTCTCCTTAATGCCATGAGAAGAAGAAACCTGATTAACTACCAAAGCTTTTGGATGGAGATTTCTGAGCTTCATGTCAGGCCCGCTCAGATGAGTGGGCTGATAGCACCACATGCCGACGGGCTGGGAAATGCTTGGTGACGCTTCTGGAAGGGTTTGATCCAACAGGAAAACCACTGAACGCCTTTTCATGTGCAAGACCAATGCTTCAGTGGGCATTCAGGCATCTTATACTTGCCTACTGCTAAGCAAGGCAAGTATATGGGGATTTGGGAAGCTCACCTGGGCTGTAGGCCTATCTAGGGGTTCTCATGGGAAAAGGTCCATCGGAACGGTAAGTATGAGGTGCAGGAGATGGCTGCATGACACCACAGCAGGCTGCAGCACAACAGAGCTTAATACTCCGACTGATAGAAAAGCTTAATTCCTGTTTTGGGGACAACTGGTGGTTTCCATGGTCTGGCGTTTGGTCGGCCTCCTCGGCTGGGGTCACCAGGGGGTCCTCCCCGTGCTGCTGGGGAGCCCGGCCCAGGTGGCTTCCAGCAGCCAGCGCTGCCAGTCCAGCACAGGGGGGAAAGCGGCGTGTCCGGGAAGGAAAACGAAGGTGGCACTTACATGCAGCACTGGGTGAGCGGGGCCAGGATGGAGGTTTCATCATGGGAATGCCGCCCGAACCTGCGGGTAAGGAGAGCGCTCAGAGCTTCGCTGCCTGCCCACGGCCCTCCCCGCTTCCCCCGTGTCCTCCCCAGCCTCACCCTCGGGCGTTGTCCAGGTGTAAGAGGAAGCCGTCGTCCCCAAACTTGGTGAACATCTCATAGTGGTGACGGTCCATGTTCCCTGGTAAAGGGGAGACAGAGGAGTGGAGTTTCCCTTGCAAGTGCCTAAGTGATTTTCTGAACTATCCCGCGTTTCCTTTCCGATCCGCATGGAACGCTTGCTTGAAGCGTCTGAGACACTCCCAGCTGCTGCCGCGGTCCCCTGGAGCCCCCAAGGAGCTGGTGGGGTGGGTTTGGGGCTGCCCCTTGCCTGCTTATCGGGAGCGGCTGTCGTGTCTGGCTGCGGGGGGACAAGGCAGCCGTGAGACCGCTCCCCAGCTGTCCCTGGAGCAGAAGGGATGACTCCGAGAAACCCCACGGTGTGGGAGGGAGGACGGAGCGGTGCTGAAGGCCCACACGGAAGGAAGAACATTTACTGCCCCATTCATCATACCTATCAGGAAGTCAAATATGGCCATGTCAATGATGTTAAGCAGCCGGTTGCCATTGCTGTAGGGGTAGATCTCCTTCACGGTGTCGCAGTAGAGCGGATTCACCTCCCATCTGCAGGAGACCGAGGGGACGGGGGGCACGTCTCAGCCGTGGCTGCTGTAGCCACATCTCAGCCAGGCAGGGATGCTCCCGAGTGCCACCTGCTCAGCTGCATCCCTCATTCTCTGTGCCACGGGGCCGCTGCCGCCACCTCCGCCTTAACCCTCCCTCCTTGGGCATCCAGGAGCCTGGAAGTGTTGGCTGGGCCAGGCACTAGGGGTTCTTGGACCAATCATGGGACAAATCTGAGCCTTGGCCTTGCTGCCTCTGCCCGGGTGTCCATTTGACAGCTGGACTCGATGGTGTTTGTAGGTCCAGTCCAGCTGGAGCTATTCTATTCTATGCACTGTCTGCCTGGCTGTATCCTGCTCATTCTCCTTCCCACGCGCTCCCTGAAATGCAGATATGGGAAGCAGCATCATTTACCCACTTACTCCTCTTTTCCATCAAATGAGTAGGACCGTATCCATGGGTTTGGGATGGAGAGCCGTGGTGCCAGGTTGAGGGATGGCAGGAAGGCAGAGAGGGACCCTTCCAGGAGGTGAGGGTTCCCGCACACCGCGTACTCCGTCTTGCACATGTACGGGCACTTGGCAAAGAAGCACACGTTGCTGGCTGGAGGAGAACAGAGAGGAGAACTGGGGAAAGGCGCTACGAGGTGCGGGAGGCTGCAGCAGAGCCTGGACTGACCTCTGCCCCATCATGCGACGGGTACCGTGGCGTATGTGACCACGTAATGGATGTGAATTGCCAAATCGCGGAGGATACCTAGGTTTTGGTCGATGGGCGGACCTGGTCCTACGCTAGGGGACAGGTTAGGAGAAGCGGGCAGATGAACAGCCCTCGGTTCCATTTCTGCACAACCGCACAAGTTGCTCTTCCACCCACCAGGACCGAGCCGTCTGCAGCCCCAGCTCGCGGCAGCCGAGCGCTCGCCTACCTGGCGAGACGAAAAAGACGCTCTGCAGGACTTCGTTCTTGGTGACCTCCAGGATCTCCTTGGTGACGTTGATCAACCTCCCGACCGTGGGGGGCACCCGCCGGAAATCCAGGATCCTGCACGAGGAAAGCGGCTCAGAGGCATGCGGCGCAAAGGGACGTGGCCGCACGGGACAGCAGATGCTGCCCGCGTCCTTCCCGTTTGCAAACCATTGGCATCCCCCCCCCCATCTGCACCCAAATGGATTTTTTCCCCCTGGCTGCTTTCTAGCAAATAGCTGGGATCATTTTACCCTCCACACTAAAATCAGGCTGAATTTGGGTTTTGGTATGTTAATAGCTGTCGCCTGGGACAATCTGGATGTTCTCCAGGATTTGTGTCTTTCCCTAACCAGTTGCTCCCGTCTCCTTGCGTGCAAGCCGTGTCTTTTGGGAGGCAGAAGAGCCCTCCGGGCCTTTCTGTGACGCGGGCTCCGATGCTGAGCAACGAGGCACCGAACCTGGTGCAACGCAGCCCAGACGGTGGGAGGCGAGGGGGCTCGCCCCGCTCGGAGGTGCTCAATCCCGGCTGATCCATCTCAAATATTAAAAAAATCAGGGCCTGGGGCAGGAAGACATTCACGTCTGTGAATGGAGTCAGTACCACCGGGTGCAACAGCTAATGCCGTGCTCTGCTATTTGGGTAATGCCCTCTGCTTCTGAGAGTCAGGCACGAAATGGGATTTAGCCTGTTACTTATTGAGCGGTTTTTAAAGGAAAAAAAAATGATTTGCTTTCATCTAGCATCTTTCAGCTTTCGAAACTGCAAGGTGCTTCAGAAAAGCAGTCCTGCCTCATTTTTCTGGTGGTGAAGCTGGGATGCAGGGAGGCAAGCTGGCAGAGAAGCCAAGCGGGAGGTGAGACGAGCAGAGTCACCGCAGTGACCGGGGCCAAGCTGGGAGCTCAGCTCTTCATCAGGGATCGCTCCCCCTCCACGCTCAATAGTTTTCCCACAGAGGGGAAGAAGGCTGCTGCCCTCCGCTTCTACCAAGGGCATTTTTGATTGCATTAAATATACCACGGTGTATTTAATCGCTGATCTATGGCCAAGCAGCTCCGCAGGGCTCAGCACGGGGACCCGGCAGCCCCTACCTGTCGAGGTGGAAGGCAGCGATCTCCGCATTGTGCCGCTGGAAGTCGACGAAGTAGAAGAAATCCTCGGGTGTCTCCTCCTCGCGTTTCTGCCTGGAAGAGACCAAGGGGTCACTGGCGTTGCTCTCAGCTGCTCCTTGTACAGCGTTTCCCAGCTGGGCGGTGCCGATAAAGCCACCGTGGGTCAGCTCCCTGCTTGGTGGCCGAGTGGGGCTGCTGGGGGGCACTGGGGGGCTCTGCCTTACCTCATGGGCTTGAACATGGCTTTCCCGAAGTCCTGGAACCTGAGGACCAGCTTCAGGTGCACGCCGCTGGGCTTCACGACTGGGGAGGAGAGGGGACGTTAGCCGCCCGGAGAGCCCCCGGGCGCAATTCGGCTTTCTGCCCCGCTGCGTGCGGCACTTCGCTCCTTCCAGCTGCTCTACCTCCCCGTGGTGTTCTCCCCTCTGCTTTTGCTCTTATTTCTGTTCTCTCTCTCTCCCTGTCCCGTGCCACATAGGATTTCTCCCCACAGCCATTTTTTAGGTCCTCCTGGGGACTTTTTCCTCCCCCAGTAGAAACCAGTGGTGTACCAGTGTCCTGGCACCCCCATCCCAGCCTCTGCTGGGGGTTTAACCCTGAGCAGGCTTAAATTGGAGGGCGAGGGGCTCGGCACTGCCTGGCGAGGGGCACCGTTGCCGAAGGTAGGGCAGAGGAGCTGGAAACGGGGGGGACCCAGTGCCACCCTCCCCGGTTGGGTGAAGCGAAGGTGGTGGCGTGCAGGGATGTTCGGTGTGGGCTGGCAGGGACAGCGGGGACCCGAGAGGACTCACTCACTCTGGCTGCAGTCACAGGCCCCCAGCAGAGCTTTCTCGTCCTGGCTGTAGTCTGCAAGGGCAGGAGGAGCGGTGAGGAAGGGGCCGTGCAGGGATCGCCCTCCTGCTGTCCCCCCCTGTGCACGGCCGCGGCTCCCCAGCTGGCAGACCCGGTGCCATTGGTGTGCACCGAGGGGTGCAGTCCCCTTCGGGGGGCTTTAGGCAGCCTGTCGGGATGAGCTGCATTGAGCTGCAATGCCACAGGCCCACAGACTGGCTCAGAGGTGCACCAAAAATGCTGGAGCGAGGGCCCCAGCCAAGCCCTTTCTCCCATCTGAAGGCAAGGCAACGACAACCGCACGGCACAAAACCTGCAGGGAAGCCAGCGCAGGGGCTCGGGGCTTCATCCAGCAAACAGCAGCTCCTGCCTTGGTGGCAAAAGGGACCTGGCGGGGCTGCAGCCACCGAGCCTGGGCTGTCCCCATCTCCGTGCCGGGAGGGAGCTCACCGGCACTGACGGTGGTGAAGTCCCGCATGTCCCGGAGCAGCCTGCTGACGGCGGGGCTGGAGCGAGGGTAGAGCCCGTCCCGGCTGATGCCCAGGTGGAACTGGAGCCAGCTGGCCTCCGGCCGGAGCGGCAGCAGCGCGGCCGGGGACGTTAGGTTGAGTTCCTCCCTGTAGAGCTTGTGTCTCCTGGAAGAGAGCAGTTATGAGGTGAAGAGGACGAGCTGCAGGATGGAAATTCTTGGTGCTGGGGAGCAGAGCCGGGCGGCTGTTGTCTTACAGGGTGGGTATGGTGCTGCCCGAGAGGAAACTGAGGCAGGGGGGCCTTTCACAGCAGTTCTTTGCTGTCCCAGAACCTGAGCCGTTCAAAGCGACAGTGTCCCATAGGAGGCTCGTCTCTTCCCCACCCTGAGGACTTGGGGAGCCGGCTGCAGCGTGCCCCAGGTCTCAATGACATGCTGTAGCTCACAGCATGTCTCATGAGGCTCTGGGGAAGTGTTGTTCCGGACACAGGACCCAAGAAGACCTGTTGTCTTCTCCTTGCCCCATCAGGACCAAGAGGGGCATCAGGGCATGGCTGAGTTAACCCACGACAATGCAAGAGCCAGCCTGTGTGACGGGTGAAGTGCTGCCTGGAGCTGGGGTTGGGGTGCGACAGCGGATAACCGGCGTCTTGGCTGCTCGGTGAGGTGTCTGGAGAGCCCAGGGGAACAGCGGGGGCTTGTCCATCACGTCTGTGCCAGAGCCTTTTCCCGAATCGAGGGGTCCCAGACAGCACGGCTGTCACATCAGGAAAATCGCTGGAGCCTGAAACCGCGTGACCAGACCTACAGCCTTCGCTCTGGCGCGCAGGGATGCTGGGAGGCCACCTGGCAGTGTCCCGCCCAGGACCTCTTAAAATCAGGGTTGAATCTGGCCCTTTCCTGGCAGGCAGAGCTGCGAGGGCCTCCCAGGTGCCGTACCAAACCAAAGAGGTCTCCACAACCCATCAGCATTTTCCTCGTGTTTGAAATATCCGCGGTTTGGACCCAAACTCTGCTAAACTACCATCAAAAAGTCATTTATTCACCGGCAGAGGACAGAGCATTAGTTTCTCATTAACACTGGCAGAGCCATGTACAGCGTATACAGACCTGATAAGGGAAAACTGAGTTCAGTTTGCACTGAGAGCGCCCAGGTACATCAGTGAAGGCAAACAGGGGGCTGATAACAAGTGGTTCATTAACCCGGGGCTCGGGACGGAGCCGCTGGAGGGAGGGAGGGAGCTGCCAAGAGCATCTATCACTAATAGGGCAGGCAGGCGTTGGGCTCTGTAGGCTCTTCCCATCAGCCTTCTCCATCCGGGCATGTTGGACAGTGCGGTCAGGCCGGTCTGACCACAGGGTTCCTGCTGGTGCTGAGGGACGCGTTTCAGTACCATCAGGGGAGAAATGTAGGAAAGGGAGAGAGGTGGAAATCCCTGCAGCAACCGGTGGGTCGGGGCAGCCCGTTCCCTCTCCGAATTCATGTTGGGCTTTCGGGTCGGCAGGACCAGGTCAGCTCGAGGCACGTGTCCGTGTGCACACGGCCAGCACGCCCGCAGCAACGAGGGTGCTGGAGCGTTGCCCCCTCCGCCCGGCTCGGGGGCAGCTCAGATGCTTTGCCCCCAGCGCAGCCCTGCCCCACGGCCACGCCGGCCCCTCTGCAGGGCCGCCTCCGTGCTCCCGCGATCTGCAGGAGGCAAAAGCTCCCCGAGGCAGGAGGCGGCGAGCTGCAGAGCGTGCCACGGCTCGTCGGCGGGTTTGGCTCGGGTGCTGCCGGCTCCAGCAGATGTGCCTCGGTGCCGCGACCTTCCCGCACAGGCAGGCCTTGAAGGTGCGACCTCCCTGCCCCGCCGCAGACGGGGACAGAAAAGACCCCGGTGTATGTTAGGAGAATGACTCAGGAATTTTCCCCAGGGAGCTGCCCAAATATTTTACCATATTTGCTCTCCTGCTTCCCATGCACGCAGCCCGTTCCCCCCCGGGTGGCGGTGAGCAATCCATTACTGATGGGGAAAAAAATGCAGCAGTTGTGCAAGGGAAGGCAGCTCCGGCCCCGGCGCGCAGCGGGCACAGTGCTGCAGGGCCAGCGGCCCCCTGCAAGCCTTTAAACCTGAAATGCAGCTCCCCCAGCCTCTCCCGTCCCTCCAGGATTCCTGAAATATTTCCCTTTAAGAACAGAGCTCTGCAAAAGACATAATAATGTAAAAAAACGGGTTCATTTATAACTTGCTATAAATAGCCCCAGGGTTGCCCAGGCTTTCTGCTCAGCCAGATCCAGCATCAGAAGCCACGCTGGGCAGCAGGGCTGTGAGGGACACAGTGTGGGGTGACACCGGGCTCAGGGTGCCGTGTCTGCTGGCCCCGGTGTCCCTGTGCCATCGGGCTCTGTGCCATGGGCAGGGCTGACCACTCGGTCCCACCTGGCACTGAGCAGGATTCAGAGTTTGGGGTATTGAAGCTGCTCCTTCAAGAATAAAAATAAGCTCTGGAGTTTTTAAGCAGGTTTTTTTGCTTGTTTTGAAGAAACAAGCAAAACGAAAACGAGGACAGTCGCGCCATGCGGTGGGTACAAGGTTGAGCTGGTTCCACTCGAGGAGCACCCAGCCCCTCTGAAGGATGCTTTGCTCGCGGCCAGCCCCATGGTGCAGGAATGTGCCCATCTCCTGTTCGAGCCACGGACGGGCTGCCCGATAGGCGCTCAGCTCTGACCCCATTCTGCCTCGTGGCGGATGTGGTCGCACCTCGGGGAGAGCTGGGCAACGCATGTGCAGCCCTTACCTACACAGGGCAGCAGCTCCACCAACCCACGGACTGGGAGGGAAAGCCATGGGCTCCCGGTCCCGCAGGGGACACTGCTGTCACCCCTCGGCAGACAGAGGGACGTCTTCCACATCAGGAAGGACGTGGGCTGTGCAGTGCTTCTGGTGAGCTGGCCTCCTAGGGCCATAAATTCGTCTGTGCCCACAGCAAATGAACGGTCTTATGAAACGCAGCAGCCCTGGCAAGTGCCTTCTTACTCTCTATTCAGTTGGCAGCGCCAAGGAAAGGAGAGGCTGCGTGTTAACTCGGCCTGGGCGTGCTTGCTGAACGCGCTCCCTGTTTACGAGCACCATATATTTTATTTCCAAGTGACTGAGGAGCGATCAATACGCTGCCCCCTTCTCCTTCCCAGAGGTGCAAAGCGAAGTCAAACAAGGGCAAGCGGCACCACGGTCTCCTCCCGGCCACGGAACAACCAAACCTCTGAACAAAAGGCAACGCGCAGCCACGGCTTCATCGCACGGAGCACTTTTAAACAAAGCAGTAAATAAAGTAGGAAGATGCAGACTTCTCACCAAATAGCAGGGGCCATCCTGCAGGCTCGGCTGGAAATTGTGCCAGCGCTGCACCTGGCAGCGAGTGCTCTGCTGGTGGCGCTTAAGAAGCCCTCGCGCACACTGCGGGACCTGGTGCTGGTCACGGCCCCCTCCCCACGGTGCTGTAGCTGGGAAGCATCCATCTCGCTTCCCGAATCCTGACGCATTCACGAGGTGTTGCTCAGCTTCGAGATGTGCCCGAGCCCGGTCCCCGGGATGCTCACTGCCGCCTTTGCAGCCAAACTGTGGTCCGTGCTGAGAACCCAGCTCGGCACCCACTGCTCTTGTCAGCGCTTTGCCCTGTGCTTCCCCAACCCTCCATGGGCTCGAGGTGAGACGAAGGAGGCTTTGCCCACCTTCGGGCTGCCTGCGGCAGGGGCAGAGCCTCTTGGGGCCCTGAGCCCAGCAGCTCCAGCCCTGTGCCACCGCCGCCTGCTCCGGCACTGCTTCCCCCTGCCTTCCCCTACCAGCTGTGAGTTTGCGTGATGTTTTGTTATTTTTGGTTGCCGCTGTTTAAGCGATGAGTCGAAGGGCAGCCGGGGGTGCTCCGGGCATTAATGGATTTGCTTTTGGCTGCTGGTGCGGCTCTGCTTGGAGCTTGGCAGCGGGGCAGTGGGCACGGAAAGGGGGCAACTGGACCCTGCCGGGGACATCGCGGGTCCGGAGGCAGATGATGGCCAGAACCCCTCCTGCCCCGCGTGTTTTTGGAGTGGGGAGCAGCAGCCCCAGCTCCCCACCCAGCTTCTTGTACACTCGGATCGTGTCAAAGCCGTGTGTTCATCGCCTGCAAACCCACCGCCGCTCGCTGTCCCACCCCGCTGGCGTAACAGCCGGTTTGCAGCACTGCCTCGCCCCGTCCCCAGCCGCATCCCAAGCACAGGCAGGGAGCGAAGGAAGAAGCCGGTGGGGTGTGAAGGGAGGAGTGGGGACGGGGGGGACGCTGGCTGTTTCCAGCCGGGACACGGCCCTTCTGCGAGGGGTTAGGGGCACGAGCCATGCCCAGAGCTGGTGCCGGGGGTCACCATCCCCTCCGGTGACAGTGCCACGCCAGGAGCAGGAGTCTGGGAAAGTTTTCCCACGACTATTGCTGGGGTTGGGAGAGGCAGCAAGAAGAGGGCTGCACTGGGAGAGCGGCTCTGAGCTGGGAGTTGCTTTCTGGCTAAAAGTAAAAGCCTCCGCTCCTTTTCTTTCAGCAGAGGAGTCGGCCGTGGGAACAGGAGAGGGGCTGGACATGGAGCCAGCATCCCGGCACCGCTATCGCAAAACACAGCAGACCCACACGTTTGCAGGGAGGCAGACACCAAGACGTGCAGGGCAGGAAAGGTCCCATGCTCTGGCCAGGGGGACTGTGGCTGCTGGGCTGCCTAAGGGCTGGCGGTTGCAAGGAGCTGGCTCTGGGCTTCAGCACCTGGGGGCTGATGCTGTTCTGTCCCCAAGCGGAAAAGGTGATGCAGAACAAAGGAGGCACTTATCCCCAGGATGACACAGCTGGCAGGGTCTCACCTTGCACCCCAGCATCCTTCCCCTCCTCGCCTCCCCCAGCAGAGTGGCAGGGACCCCAGGAAGCCCCCTCCCAGCAGAGCCCCCAGACACAGCCCTGCCTGCCCACGGGGTGCTGCGGAGAAGGGCAACGGGGAGGATGCTGGGGATGAGAGCCAGGAGTGGGCCACAAGCCGGGCCACGGAGGGGGTGTCAATACGGAGCCAGGGGGGTTGTGTCCAGGTAGGGGTGCCCGGGCAAGGGATACCTGGGGGGTGCCCATGCAGGGGGTACCGGGGAGGGGTGCTGAGAGAGGGGGGTATCCAGAGATGGGCACTCGGAGATGTGTGCCCAGGGATGGGTACCTGGGGATGGGGTGCTGGGGATGGATACCTGGAGATGAATGCCCGGAGACGGGTGCCCGGAGATGGGTA
>VXAA01001163.1:1607763-1620181 GCA_013399115.1 Anseranas semipalmata | reverse complement strand
CCCGGTGCGTCCCGTCCCGTCCCGTCCCTCCCCTCCCAGCCCGGTTCTCCCGGCAGCGGCGGCTGCTTTGGGCTGAGGCGTGCCGGGGTGCAGCCCCGTGCGCTGCCGCGGGTGGCTGGGGGGGGCCGGGGGCGAGGTGCCGAAGGGTGGCTGCGGGCGGCTCCCCGGGGCCCCGAGCTGGGCTTCAGCCCCTCCGCGGTGCTCCTCGCACAGCGCTCGGGCTCGGCTTTTATGTTCTCAGTTGCTTAAAACAAACAACAAAATAGGCGAGGAAACTTGCCCCTGCGGCTTGCTCCAGAGGCTCGGCCGTGGGAATGTGCTGGGCCGGGCTGCGGGACGCCGGGAGCCGCTGGGCTCGTCGCGGGGGCAAGGAGAGCCCCGGCGTGAGGCGTGGAGATCCCAGCAAGGAGCAGGTTGAGAAGCACCAGGCCACGGGAGTGAAATGGAGGAGAAACTGGCTGTAAACAAAGGGAGTGTGACTAGACTAGCCTGGCTCCGGCACTCTGCTGAAGGGAGAACAAAAAATAAACTGCAGAAAGAGGGAAAGTCAAGTACGTTTTCAGCTGGCTGGAGCAGAGTTCAGCCTTGCCTGCAGTGTTGCAAAGGGAGTCTCTGGGATGTGTGCTGGGAGCGGGGTTTTTGGGCCATGCAAACAGGCATCAGTGGAGCTGTCGGCCAAGCAAATGTCCTGGAGCCTGTGATGCTCCTTTTGCAGGAGCTGGTCCCCTGGGGGACGGCTGGAGGGACCTGGGGGGCACATCTGTCCCTGTGTGTGGTATGGTCAGAGCATGGGCTCCTGCCCACAGCACGGTCCCCACGGACCCGCAGGGGCACCTTCCTGTGGCCCTGTTTCCCCTCGGTCTCTTGGTCTTCGGCAGACGGCAGCTGGTTCGTACTCTCATTTAGAAACGCAATTTTAAAATTGCTCTGCTCCAGTTTGTGATATTTGCAGAGTTTGGGCTTCAGGTTTTGTGGGGCCTGCTCTTTTATCTATAATACCAAGTTTTCTGTATTTTGCCCAATATGTCAGAAAATCGGGCACGAACGCCAGGGGCGGCTGATGCTCCTCAGGGCCGGCTTCTCCTGCTGGGGGACCGCCGCTCCGCCGCAGGCAGCAAGAAATCCACATGGATTCGTTTGTGCTCTAAAGCAGACATGGGGTACCTAGAGGCAATTTTTGTTTAATCTGGGGGGGGATGGCTGATCTTTTCCAAGCCTGCTGCCAGCCTGCCTGCTCCCTGCGGGCCGGGTTAGGGTGTGCGGGGAGGGGAGGGCTCCCACCAGCCTTAGTGCTGGTCCTCGTGACACCGCAGGAGAGAAAAAGCTTTTAGGGCATAAATCTGTGTGTGAAGAGGGGGCGAATGATGGAGGCGGCTCCATCGCGGTGCCCTGGCCGCGGTGAGGGGGACGCTTCGGAGGGTGCGCAGGGCTGTGTGCTGCCGTGGTGTGCTCTGCGCGGGGCAGCCGCTGTCCTCAGCCCTTCCCCAGACCCGGCAGCTTGGCACTTTCCCCAAACCGGTGTCATAATAAAGCCAATAATGAGCAATGGTCTGTGACTAACAATAGTGGTTTTTTTTTTTGTTTGTTTGTTTTTTTTTTGTCGTTTTTGTTTAAGAAAGATGAGATTATCCAGCTGAAGTTAACAAAATCTGGAGTTCAACATGCCAGAATGAATCACCAGGAACAAACACCGCTCTGTCGATGTGAGCCCTTTGAAAGCCCTCATTGACTCACTTTAAACTTAAAGAACAACTTTGACAAACACTTCATCAAAACTGGCTAATACCTGTTTCGTTCTTAATCCTCTCTGAGCTGCTGCCTGTTGCTAATCTCCCCCAGAAAGCACTATTAAATCTTTCCTGGTTTGCAGCACTAATTCTGAACAACTGCATCAGGAGAAAACATCAGCTGGGCCTGCATCTTTGTGTTATTTGCATGCTCCACAGGAAGACCATTTAGTTTATAATGAGACTAATTAAAAGAAACAAAAAATAATGAATCGATTCCATTAATCTGTACTAAATTGAAGCATTACGGTCCTTCCCAAAGTCCTAGTGACTGCCAGCTCCAAACACGCTGGAATGAGAAATTATTGTTCTCATTATTATCTAAAAAGCCCAACCGAGGTGCCTGTAACGCTACCTGGGTCTCGCTGGCCTGTTTTTGGCGCTGTGTGCTGTCACAGACTGCTCCCGCTGCCCGTTCGGGCCGTGAGGTTTGTGCCCTTGTGCTTTTGGACTTGCACGAGGGCGGTGCTGACCCATTCCCGCGGGAATGTTCTGTTGGTTAGTCCAGCTCCGGTGCCCTCTGGAAGGGAGCGCGGCCCCGCAGGGCGCTCGGAGCAAGCTCTGGCCCCAGCCCCCCTCCCGCTCCCTGGCACTGCTCCCAGCCCGGGTCCCTCCCCGTCTCCCCCAGCTTTTGAGCCCCGCCACAAGAAGCAGCGGACCAGGGCAGGGTTTCGCAGCTCACCGCTGGTGCTACCAGGCACCGGCTGCGGCTGCCGCCCCCCGGGCACAAAGGTAAGCACCAGTCTGCACCCTGAGTCCTGGGGGTGCTCGGCCGAGCGGAGCGAGATGGGTGGATGTGCTCCTAAAATTAACCTGCGAAAGCTGATTTGATAGGACACTGACAGCTAAAGAGGAATGAAATTATCATTTGGAATTGCCATGAGATAATTGGCCTCATTTACTATTTTAAGACCGAAGAAAAGGCTCCCTCCTCCAGACGGTTGCAATGGAGAAATATTCAGGCGTAGATGATGTCCCAAAACATATCATTAAAGCTTTAAATAAATGTACAGTGACATCCTGTGTTAGGAAGGACTTCCTTTGTATTTCAGATGGTAACCAGCAGGTCATTTTCAAAGTCATCTTTTAATAAACAAAAGATTTTTTTTTCCTTAAAATATCGGGAGATGTATGTAATTAAAATGATCTTCCTTAGAGATGCCTCTTGCTTGCCAAAAGGTAAATGCCTCTGTCTGCTGCTCTTTCTTCTTTTTCTACTCGAAATGCCACAGAAATGACCCAGTCCAACCCTGCTGATTATAATGTTTGTATAAGGGAGAAAGAGATGAGAACTGTTCTTTTCTTGCTGTCTCATTAATTACTAGGATTAAACACCAAGGCAGCCACACAACATTAGAAAGAAAGTACAAATACAAATCAGAGGAGCCAAGAATTTGCTATTTCACTATGACAATGTGTCTGGGCACATCAGGACGCAGGAATGCCAGCAGCGCGTCACGCAGTTCTGACCTGGCCCTGGCCCTGGGTTGGACAATGGGGATAAGGCTGGAACTCCCCAAAATTGTGGCCATAAAGCAGATGAGGATCACTGGGAAAGGACTGGCCCTGGGTTGCGGGGTCAGGGGTTTGCTCTGCGTGTGGAGCTGCTACAAAAGGCGACTGCAAGTTCTATCCCTGGTGAGGAAGGGGAAAAGCCCGCGTGGAGCGAGGGAGCCTGGGGACACGGAGGTGCAGGGCTGGAAACAGCTGAAGCCGCAGCTTGGACCCTCACAGGGAGAAACCCGGCCAGTTCGCAGCGCTTCTGGCACACACGGCGCTGGCTGGGTACGTGCTGATGCTGACTCGGGGGTGCAGATGGATTTGGCCACCCTCACGTCTCCTTAGCTGGGGTTTGCAGGGCTGTCCCTGCGCTGCTGGCTGCAAATCCCGCCTGGAACCCTCGGAGCTGGCCACCTCCCACCTGCCTTTCCACCCTTGCACCCTTGCACCCTTGCACCCTTCCCTTCCACCCTTGCACCCTTGCACCCTTCCCACCCGCCACGCGGGTCAGGAGCTGCTGGCTCAGGCTCCCATGCAATGTCAGACGCTCAGACCCAGCTTTTTGGCAGGGGAGGGCCCCAGATAGAGCCCAGACATGCCAGCCACTGAGCTCGGGGCCCAGGCAGGGCACCCTGCTCCCCTCCGCAGTTTCATCCCCCTTCCCCTGCTGCAGGGCTGAGCACCCGCTGCTGCTGCAGCTGCTGAAGGTGTGGCTCAAGGCTTGGTCACTCTGTCCGTGGACAGCTGCAAGGCCCAGGACGGGTGCTGAGCTCCCCGAGGGCTGCACAGGGGTCCCCAAGGTGCCGTGACATCCCTCCTGGTCTGTGCTGCGCTGCTCTGGGCTGCAGCGCTAGCCTCTGCTCTGGCTGTCTTGTGCTCTGCCTCCGCTTGTAATTAAAAATGAAATATTTTGGCTAAGTGCTTAAATTAAGAACGCATTTTTGTTAGCTAACAATGCAGAGGAAAGCCCCAGGGACCCTGATAGGACATTTAGTGCTTCTCCACTCACGCTGCAGATGAATCTTTTGAGAGAGAGGAAGTCTGTTCACTCCAGAGGGTTTTTTTTAGTACAAAAGTGTAATTATACGGTATGAAAGGAAGTGTTTAGAAACGTGCAAAGTGGAAGTGAGGTCTGAAGCCTCCCTTGCTGCAGGCCAGGGAAGGCGGAAGGCGAGAGGTGCCCCAGGCACAGCACCCCTGATGCTTCCCTGTGCGACCCGCCGGGCTCCGGCAGCAGCTCCCATCGGCTCGCGCTGCGTCCTCCTCCCACCTCCCCATCCTGGCTGCTGCTCCAGGCCCAGCCTCGTGGCCCCGGCAAGCTCTTGGCTGGGCCGGGGGGCCGGGGGGCCACTCTCCTACTTGGCAATTAGCTATCGCACTGCTAAGCACAAACAAGATGAAACAGCGTTTGCGGTCCAAGAGAGGGCATGACACGTGGCTGTTGTGCTCCAGAGCTGTTTCTGGTCTGTGTCAGCACGGCTTTGCTTTTCCTCCTGGACCTCTCTGTGAAGGTGCTGTGAAGGTTTGGGTGGCTGAGGCGGGACCCCGTGCCCGGCCGCAGCCCCAGACCATCCTGATGCAGCAGGGACGAGAGGGGTGGTGACCAAGCCGAGACCCCCCCAGTGCGTGAGGCTCCAGCTGTGCCCCCTGCACCCATACCCGCTCCTGTCCGAAGGCCGCCTGGACCCTGAAAAAGCCCAGCAACGAGCTTGGACTCGGCTGAGCTTCTGCAGAGCAGAGCTTGTGGAGGGGGCGGTGGTGACCGCGGGCAGGGCCACCCGCTCCTGCTGTGGCCGTCCCCTGAGGAGGGGACAGCGCCGGGCTGTTTGCCTTGGCTGCGCTGGGGCGGGCTGGAAAGCAGCGCTGACCTCTTGAGCAACTCCGGGGCTTTGGCCGTCTGGACGCTGGCTCAACTTGCGCTGAACTTATGAGAGCTGGCTTCCAAGATAGTAAAAACACAACAATCCTCTGCAGCGGCCGAACGCGCCGGCCCGCATCGCCTTTGCCAAGGAGGAAGGGAAGAGCGCGTCGGTGTCATTAAGGGTTAGCTGACAGCGAGCCACAGTCCTCCTCTGCAAACGGTGCTGGGCTGTGCGCACGCGTTCTTTAATCAGTATTTAGTTTCTTGAATTACTTTTATTGGTAGTTAACTGTGTAATGGTCTCAGTGGAACATCTGGTCCATGATTTGAAAGGAATATTCTTCAACCCTTGCTGAGAGCAATTATTTTTGGATACAAGTGGAGGCTTTAGAGCCATTAAGAAGATAAAATGCAGATTGTTTGCAGAGGCTTTTTTTTTTTTTTTTAATGGCTTTCAAAGAGAGGAACTGGTGTTGGTTTTTCTATTGTGAGCAGGCAGAGTAGTGGAAGCCGAGCAGAGGGGCTGGGGACCTGAGGCGGGGTGGGAAGGGACAGACAGGAGCTTCAGGCTCCATGGGTCAGGCAGCAGCCCGGGCAGCGGCCTGGAACCTCCCTCCCCAGTGCTGTAACTTTTTCCACATCTTGTAATAGCTCATCCGTCCATCAGTTTCTGAGTAAAACCACTGAGGTCTGGTGTGGGACTTCTATATAATGATTTAAAAGCATGTCAGTGGATGGGACAAGGGTTGTTCACAAAACAGAAGATGAAGGGCTTTGCGCTTTCTTCCATTGATGCGTGAATCACAAACCTCCTGACTCCCAGCCCGGTACCAGTTCATCCAGACCACAAAGGAAAATAGCCAACCTCTGCTTTTGGGGCATAGTAGGCTGCGAGAGCAGGTGGCAAACCTTCATCCTCTCAGAGCATATATATTCTCAAAAGAAAAGCATTCATTTTTCAGGAGAAAATCAGTTGTCTCGTGAGTTGTGTGGTTTTTACACTATGCCCCTCCATGGAGGGAGCTGGCTGACTCCTCTTTGTCTGCAAAAACAGTGCTTTAAATTATTTAGTGGAAACTATACAATCTTGGCTGCTGCTTGCTATTATGATTGCACATCTTGTCCCAGTGAAAACCACATGCAGACAGGCTGTAAAATTATGGCTGTTTTTTAGTAGGAAGATAAAGTCAAACTGTTAAACCAGGTAAGAGTGGATGCTTTCAGTCTATCCTGGTGAGATCAGGGATTTGAGAAGGACCCTGTGCTCCTTGCCTTGGATGGGCTTGGAATTGCCAAAGGATCAGGTGTGGGATGAAGGAGAGACTTTGACTTTGTGGGTTTTCAGATGAAAAGGGCACTGCAGGGGGGAGGTGGAGGACAAAGGGGCTCCCAACCCTTCCCAAAAAGCTTAGGAAGAAAAAGGGGGAAAACCTGCCACAACCTCAGGCTTGCGTGGGCACTTTGCTTGCGGTCTGTCGGCAGGGCCATCAGCAGCTCTGCGGAGGCGGGAGGTGGTTGTGTCAGGGCAGGGGATGCTGCAGCCCTGAACCTCCAAAGGGCTTCGGTCCTCCCCGGCTGCTGCAAGCAGAGCCGAACCCCCCAGCCTTCAGCTTGAAGTCAGCCATGCAGCCATTTGGGTTGGGGCTCAGAAACAAGCTTCAAAAGTTCCAATTAACAATAGTAATAACTAAAACTGTTAACTGAAAAGCGCTGGTATATAGGGATGGTCAAGAGCAAACTGCAGCAGCAGGTTGTTGCTTTACGAGGTGAGGGTGCTGCAGTGGTGCGTAAGCTCCCCTCCCGCAGCTGTGCTCAGCCTGTCCCGTTTCCATTTGTTTGTGTTGGTTTTTCCCACTCCTGACCGCCCTCGTCTCTGCTGCTCGCCGGGGTCGTCCTAACCTGGGCTCGGAGGCTGGCGTCAGGCGGCCGGGGGCAATGGGCGGCTTTGTGCTTTCCCTGCTGGGGGGCTTGGTGAACACGCTATTATATCGCAGTAAAAGTAACAATTTTGGAACAGAGCGCTCATGTAGGGAGCTGCGCCACAAGAATTTATTAAGTAGCTTATTCTGCAATAAATGCAGCATAAATTAAATATAAAACAGAACAAATGGAGGAGCTGGGAAGGACCTCAAGAGGACAACTGCTCCATTCAGAGGAACGCCGGAATAGACGTGTCTCCTGGATCTGTGCGACTGGCGTTCACGTTGCTTGCCTGCAGGCTCCTCCGGCTTTCTTGCCATTGAAACAGCTTGAACTATTTGGGCTGTAGCTGCTTGTCAGCTTTGCTTCCTGTTTTCTCACTTTGCTGGAAGTCAACAATAATGTTGAGCTGTTTTTTTGTTTTTTGTTTTTTTGTTTTTTGTTTTTTGTTTTTTTCACCAGTTGGATGTAAAATAAGGAGAAACAGTGAATCTCATGCGCTAACAGAAACAAGTGCCCTGCTGAAGAGCTGCTGAGCCTGCATGTGCTTGCCTGGGAGCCTGCGTCTGTCTGCCTTAAAATCAAGTGTTCAGGTCAAATTAAGATGCAATTATGGCACTGGGACTTCTCGTAGGTTAAAATGTCTCTCTATAAAATGCCTCCAGCATTTTAAGCATGGGCATTCGAGCCTGAACAATGACCTTTGACTTAACCTGCCTGCTAGTACGGCGTCAGGGGTCCATCACTGCGGAGGGGCTGGGGGCATGCAGGGGCCTTGCCATTTTGCTGGAGAGCCAGCAATATGATATTTATTGAAACAAGAAAATAACAAGGATTGTTTTAATGAGGCTCAAAAGAAGAGGTCTCTTATCAGCAATAAATTCAGTTGTTATTCAGCTTAGTTATTAACCCTTAGTGAGTATCAAGGCAGGGAATAGTGTGTAGGGCAGAAAGTGAGTTGCCATTTGAAGGGAAATGGTTGACTTTGGGGCATACAGAAGCACCTGGATTGCTTACAGCTGCACTGATTTTCAGCCACATCATCAGCAAACAGGTTTTCCTGACAGCCCCTGAGAAAAGCCCTCAGGCAAAGCTGCTGCCTGGTAGGCTGAAGTGCATGGCAAAGGGCCAGGATGGGTTTTGGGGGCCACTTACGAAGAAGGGACATGGGGCCAAGCTGACAGCCTCAGCCTGGCTGAGCACAGGCTGCGCTTGCTGGTGATACAGCAGGATTATCAGGGAACGAGCCCCACAGTGGTTATTACCTCCTTGGAAGGACAGAGATGATTTAATTCCTTTGTCAAGGCTTAAAAATGCCTTGCTGGGCTGTGATTTACCGAGGTCCCTCACGGCGAGGAGCAGCAGCTGGGAAAGGTGCGTTGCAACCAACCTGGTTCTTTGCCTGAACCCCTGCAGCTGGGAGGATGGTGGGGAGGGGGCCCGCAGGTCGGGGCAGAGCTGGGCAGCCCTCGGGGCCAGGCACCCCCATCACCTTCCCTCCCTCGTCCCCTCAGCCACCGAGAGCGGGGCTCTTTTCCCCAGGGCACAGGTGGGCTTCTCCTCCCAGGCATGGTGTGCTCGGTGGGGAAGGGGTTGGAGGGGGTGATGCCGGTTTTAGTACAAGTTCCTGCAACAGAAATAGATCTTCCTGAGCATGCACTTAAATCTTTGTAAATTATATCTCAGGTTAAACTATTCATTAAAGTGCCATGGGGGAATTTCAAGCTAGCTAGGTACATCATCACAGGAGATAGGCTGAAAATTACAGTAATTTGGAAAGAACGTGGATTTGAATCTTAGGGCCTGTGGTGAAAGTCAATGCAAGTGAATTATTTCACTTAACAATTCATGTTCACGCATGGATTCAGCTGGAGCCAAAGTATTTCTGTAGCACAACATTTCTCCGATGAGCTATCGCCAGAGCTCTTGCAGGGGAGTTTGTGCTTGCTCTTGGATTCACATTTCTGCCTTTGTTGCTCATCTGGAGGCAAATGCCTATGAAATGGGGCGGTTCATCTGCTGCGTGCAATAACCACAGAGCAGGGAACATTTCTTCCTGCACCTGGTAGTTAGTCTTCTGTGGTGGTGATGAGCAAAAGGCAGCGGAATCCTTGTCATTTGTGTCCTGGCTGGTGGAACTGCAGAGCCGCGTTGATGCATAGGGATGTCTAATTTTTTGCGAAAATTGGTCAGGGAAACAGTTTAATTGGCAGTGAGAGAAGCCCCAGCGGCTCCTGCAAACTGCTTAAGTTGTCACTTTGCTTGCTGCTGCTGCAGATGTTCCTCTGGGTCTGCCTGTCACCCTAGAGCAATCGCTGATGGCCGGAGAGTGACGGGCAGAGCCCATGGGAGCGGGGATGGGCAGAGCCTGCACTGTGGGAGAGGGACAGGGGCTTCCTCAGTACAGGGGTTCTGGTCCCACAACAAGGCTCCCTCCCCATGCTCTTTCCCGTGCTCCAAATTTTCTCAAGAAAATGGATCCTTTGGCTCCTCTTTCCCTTAGACCATCTCTCTGTTCCCATGAGAGGGAAGTGTTTTAGGGCATTACATGAAAATCACCCTCAAACTGTGATGCTCACCAACAGCCACAGCTCTGGAAGAATATTTAGCAAGCTACAAAGAAATCTGCCATGCTCAGGAAGATTTTCCTCCTTCTCCCCATTCTTGCATGTAACTTAAAATAGCTAATTATTAATGCCAGGGTCTCTTCATTCTATGAATAAATGAGATACTGACGCAGGGAAAGAAGGAGCTATGAGAGCACCAAATAGCTGGTTTGTCCATCGCTGCTGCTAATATGCATGTGGGGGCATTTGCAAGCACTAAGAGTTTAAGGGGAATATTTAGACTGCATGTAATTTAATAAACATCTATAATAACCAACAGAATAATGGGGATTTAGCGGTGGAAAATCTTGAATTTGGCCCTGTCTTTTCTCTTTTACAGTGGAGCATTCAGTCATTGTGTTTAAGTCATGTGCTGGGGATGCCAGCCTGCGTCGGTCACATTAGCAGCAGTCAGGAGGTTTCTGTTGACATGATTTTTTGGTGGGAATTGCAGTTGTAGGAGGCCTCTGTTATCTGCGTGACAGCTCTGGCTTTGCTGGACTTTACTTCTGAGGACACGCAATGGTTTCTTTTTGGGTAGGTTCGGAGTTAATCTGTATCTACCTCATGGGAATTGCAGCTTGGGTCTCCTGCAGTACTTGTGGGAGTCGATATGTTGTTCACGTGGGTGAGTTGGTTGGGTGGCGCCCCTCAAAGCTTCCAAATCAAAATTTTCAGTAATTTTTGACTGCACAAAACATGAGCATTTAGTCCATGTGCCCAAAGTGAGATCAAAATAGCAAGCTTTCCCCTTGGCCTTGGGGTGCGTGCCCTGTTGGCTCAGACTCTCACACTCTGAAAGCTGTTCAGAACATCCGTGAACCAAACAGCCCAAAGGACAGCAAGAGAAAAGACTCAATTTTAGCTGTGCAAATCTTTTTTTCCCTTTTCAAGTTGCCCACCTTTCTTCCCAGGCCTCAGCTTGCACAAAGGCCAATTCTTGGCTGTACTTGTTGCCTAGGACCTCTACAGGAAAATGTTAAGAGTCTGTTGATAGAAAAAGGTTGAAAATTACTGAGTATCTGCACAACACTCAATTGCTGTCCATCTTCCCCACCATTTTATTTCAACTTAAAGAGCAAATAACTGTGCAGTGATTGCAGCTGTTGCCCAATTACGTAGTTATTCATGACATGCAGATTACAGGGCAAGGATTATAGCTGGGATTGCTGTGGTTTTACCAGATCCCTGAGTACCACGATCTTATAAGCACTGGATTTTTTTGCTTGTATGACAATGTTTAGCTTTAGCTGGAGACACAATTAAGTAGGGAGACTGTGAAATGCATCTTAATTGCCGGGCATTGCAAGTGTGAAATCTCCTTGAAAATAAAGTGACAACTGAATCTTTCTTTGCCTGGACTGAGCTTCTCCCATTATATTCTGGATGTTGTTCTGAGAGCTGGCACAGGCTCCAAGGGCCATTAGCAATGCAAAAATAGCACTGGCTTCAGCCACATCCAAGCTGTTGGTTAGGAGCCCATTGGTACTTGGGCGATGGTGGGGAGGAAGGGCTGAAAGTGGTCAGAGCAGGAGCCTGAGGAATCAATTGACTTTTGCTCACTGTGGGATTGCAGATCAGCAGGTTACCTTTTCTTATTAAAGACAGAAAAGCTACAGTTTTCAAACCAAAGTACAGAAAGGCACTTTAAAAAATAACTCCACATGCATATCCAAGGGGAATTTGGGGCTGAGAACAGCGGCTTGGCGCGGCTGCCTAGCAGACGGCTGCTCGGGCAGCAAGGAAGGGAGCGGTGCGGACCTGACGCGACTCGGTGGGACAAGCCCCGTCCTTGCCTGTGGGCGAGTCCCCCCTTGCAGACATCGCCATCACGTGTTTCTCTATCAGCACCGTTTTAGCACACGAGAGCGTGTGGGTGTGCATGGATGCTGCCTGGGGGTGCGCTGCCGGAGTGGATTTCTAATTATAGCTAATTGCAGGGTTGATGCTCTCTGGATTTGGTCTGATACAAGTCAAATGATTTCCTGTTGTTCAGCTCTCTGCAGACACGTACCCAGAGGCATCGAGATGGATCTGCTTTCTGAAGGCATCCAGCCAGGCAAACACACACTCTTCCCTTTCCTTCCTGCACATACCTCGGTGGAGCAAAGCACCCGCTGCGGGCTCGCTCTGTGGTCCTGGCCGATGTTAACACCGTATTTTATTAAATAGCCTAGTGATCCCTCAAGCAGGTGAAGTGGTCTGGTTCAGCAAAGCTGAGGGCTCCTGGGAGGAGCAGGTTGGCTTGGCCATGCTGAGCGCTGGGCTCCTGCCGCTGGGCCTCTTACATCCCCAAAAGCACCGCACGTTCCTCTGTGCAGCTGGGCTTGCTGGCAGCGCTTTGCATCCAGCACTTCAGGAAGCTCTGCCACAGAGATACTTTCTGAAAAAATGGAGCCAGAACATCTACATTGTGTTCCCTGCAATGGTACTTTGTGCGTTAGTTGGTAATATATTCACACAGTGCTTTTGAAGTCAAATATTGCCTGTATTCTAAATCTTATCTGAAGTAGTTAAATTCATACTTTAAAGCCTAGTGGGGACACAAAAAGTGCATTTTGTATAGTTAATGTCGCTGTAACATCATCTTGTCAAAGATCCCAAGCGATAGAAGGGGAAGTCATTAGCCCAGGTGCTGTTTACACAAAGACAGGCAGATCTCAAACACAGGGACCCTCGAAGTTAAACAAAGGTTTAAGAAGAAAATAAGACAAATTTGACCCCAAATGGTTTTTTTTTTTTTT
>VXAA01001163.1:1590499-1607755 GCA_013399115.1 Anseranas semipalmata | reverse complement strand
TAACATTGGCTTTCACACAAGCTAGAATACGGAGTGATGGTTTCATAGGCTTTGAAATGCCTCAAACACGCAGTATTATTCTCTAGCAGAAAATGTCCCCTTCTCCCCAAGGATTCCTCTGCAAAAATCCACAGTCCTGAAAATCTGGAACTGATGCCAAACATTTTAATCTTACCAAAAGTAAACAGTGATGAAAAATTTACATAAAAATTGACTTTTAAAATGATTTCAATGTTACTATTGAAGTGACACTGTAAGTACATATATTATGTGACTTTGGGTCTGTTCAATGCTTTTTAAATGGATGCTGCTGTTACAACAGACCCCAGTCGTGTTTCTTTTCAGATGTTTGTAGGAAATTACAGGGAGGAAAAACTCTGCTTTAGGAAAAGCCCGGAGGAAGCGGCATGAGCAGAAGCAGCAGTGCTGCAGGTTGCGCCAGGTCTCCAGCAGGGTGGTGACACCCGCCGCAGGCGGCTGTAAGCCACAGCCACCCCTGCTCAGCTGGTGGATGGAACATTTTGGCTTGCAGGGAAAAGCAGGTCATGCGAAATATTTAGGCAACTGCTCCTGCTCTTTAAACCTGGGAGTCTCTGCATTGCCATCAAACCTGGGAAATCCTCCTTGTAGTTGCACTGGCATTTACCGCACAGAGATACCAAAGTGTATGCGAGCACCGAGTCTGCATTATCAGATCTTTGGAGATGACTTCTATCTTCTTTCCTCTATTAAATATGGTTCAGCTCTGCTGCCTTGCGCTGGAATAAAATTTGCTGGCTCTTACTTTTAGGCACCACCCATTAAGTGTTTTTAAAATGCTGTTCAGCCACATATTCCCTCTTGTGTTCGCACTTGATGGGATCGCTGTTGCATAATCCACAGCACGTTCCCTGTGCAGGACGATAATTTTTCGGTCTGTTTGTTTAGGAAGCAACCTTCACTGCTTTGTCGCCTTGTAAGTCTTTTAACAAATCTGAACGCGTGTTGGACTCTCTTGTCTTGAGCTGTGGGGTCTTGCCCTTGGCTGGAAGCGTGGCGAGGACAAGGGCGGGGAGAGGGTGAGGGTCTCGGCTGAGGATTTCTCTCTGTCGGCTCTGCAGGGTCACGGTCGCTTTGCTCTGATGACTGCAGCCAGGTGATGCCAATGCGGTGCTGGGGTCAGCAGGGGGTAGCTGAGGGCCTGCAGAGAAAGGGCAGGGCTGGGCCAGCCCCATGCAGCATCCCACTGGAGGAGGGCTGCTGTGCCCGGCTCCTCCCAGGGAGAATCCCTGAAGGGAGGAGGAATCGCACGGATCCAACGCTAAATGCCACATGACTCAATCAAAAAAAAAAAAAAAAGGAAATCACACCTCTTTATTGCAGAGATTTATCTTGCTGGGCTGGGGCCTGACATCCAGCACCAGATGCTCGTCTTCTCAGTTGCTTTATTGGCTTCTGGGACATCCTCGTAATTGCCATAAGTGGGAGATGATTCCCCAGCATCTGGCATGTGTTAATACCGATTCAAAGTGCTTATCAATCCTCTTAAGGAAAGCACATACGTGCTCGATGTGCAGTCAGAGACAAATTCTAAAGGATCATCATTTGATCCTATTTTTCCTTGGAATTGCTGCTGAATGACTGAGCAGTTGTCACTGGACCCTGATGCCATTTGAATGGTTACCAATGGGAGGCGTTGCCCAGATGTCGTGCCCTGTTTTTGGCAATGGGTAGGGAAGTGCTGCCCAATTCCCCCGGCCTCATTCAGGGGCTATATTTCAGGAGCTGCTGAAATGCTACCTAAGCCCAACTTGCCCCTCAGCTGATGAAAAATACGTTTAACAGCTAAGGCCCAATAAGTTAAAACTATTTCTGTTTGTTTGTTTTGTTTGTTTGTTTGTTTTGGTTTGTTTTGGTTTGGGTTCGTGACACTGGCTGCAGACAGCGATGAGCACAGCTGCTTGGAAACCTTTCCACTGGGCACCTTGTAAAGGTGCAGGGAAGCGCTGCCCAGTGCAGCTCCTCCAAAGGTGCCGCTTTCATTCCAGGTAGGAATAAAACCATGGTTTGTAAAGTTTTTCTCCCCATGTCCTCCTGTGGGGCAGTGCAGCCTTTGGCCAAATGAAAGGCCTCATGTGGGCAGCAGCGTCAGCAAGCTCCGATCTTCCAGGCAGGGCTTTGGGGGTGGAGGTGCCTGCAGGAGACAGTTGTGCAGAAGGGTCTGTCTGAACAAGGGAAAGAAAGGTTTCCCCACACCGTTCCTGGCTGAGGAATGCTACTCGGTTTGAAGCAGTGTGCAAGGGCAGGGACAAGGCATTCTTCAGGCTTGCTGGGATCCAGCGCTGTCTAGACTTCGTAATGCAGGGGTGTGCACCGCCCGGCCTTGAACCCCTGCCACGGCATCTCTCAGCGCTTCCTATAAATGGAGCTGAGGAGCCTGTGCTCTGCCAAAGCCTCAGTCACGCTAATGAGACCCTAGTTCCTGTCGAGTTTGGCAATTCATCCCAGTGAACGTGCAGCAGGTGGGAGCAAAGCTCATTTCCCAGCCCACATCCCACAGAAAACAAAAAGCCCCACCTGGCTTCCCGCACTGGGACGGCCGCATCTCCCTCCAGGCTGCTGGAGATGCCGGCCACGGGGAGGGATGCTCCTGCAAAGGGAACCCGCGGACCGGCGCTCTGTGGAGCTGATCTTCAGGCCAAGCATCGTTTTGCTCTCGCTCGAATGTTGATACGCGCTGTTGTTTGTGCTGGCAGGCTTGGCTGCCTGGGAAGATGCTCCTTGGAGAGCTCTGGTTTCCAGAGGTGAGGTCCCAGGCGTGCTGCTCTGTGTGAGTATGGAGGCGGCTCAGATCTTCTGTCATTTTGGTGCATGCTCCTGCACTCCACCAAAAGGCAGTGCATTCCCGTGCCAAATTGCTGGGTGGAACTGAACAGGCAGAAGTGAAGCCAGTGAAATGCTGCATGGATCCCAGCAGGAGATTCACCCTGCTGTGAATGTGAACTTTGGATGAACAAGCTTTTCAGGCGTGCTGAAGTTTTTGGTTTCCGGTATTTTTGCATCTCAGACTGACATCATACGTGGGTTAGGCACCAGGACCAACGTGTCAGGATCCGTACAGAATTCTTGTTGCCCATAGGAATGGACTATTCGTGCTCATCAGGGGTCTTGCTCTGCCTACCCCAGGAAGGATGGAGGAGGTGCATAGACAGTTAGGGCTTTGCATCTAGAACGAGCAGTCGTTGCCTACACACTTCTTAATTTACGTGCAGGGAAGCAGGCACAGAGCGCTTCTGTGCTCAAGTCTGTAACAAATGCTGAGAAAACCTGCAAAGTCCTGCTCCCACTTCCTGCTCTAAATCCCACACAACAGCCCCTGATATCCAGGGCCAGGAGCCAAATGCTCTGAAGTCAATGGAAAGATTCCCCTTGACTTTAATGGTCTTTGCATAAGTGCCTAATTCCTTCCTGTTCGCAGGCTCTCTTGGACTTGGTTATGGAAACAACTGCAGATATAAAGTGCTGCAGCGAGCTGTAAACCCTTCAAAGCAGTGCAATGGCAGATTCTGCTGTCTTCCCAGACAGTTGGAATGGGTTTTCTTTGACAAAGAGCCTGATATATGTTCTTCCAACCAGCGCCGTGGCTGCAGTGTGAATGAGTGTTTTAACAAACACGTCCATGCGGACAGGGTTTGTGGTCAGCCGCGGGGGCCAGAGCCAAGCCGTTCCCAGCAGGACGGGAAGCGCAGGGAGCCTGCGTCCGTGCCACGCGGAGCCGAGCCTCCGCAGTTTGGCACGCCAGCATCTCTCAGAGAGATGCTCCTAGGGACTCGTTCAGCCTCTGCAAAGACCACGTTGCTGGGAGGGACTGGATGGTGCCTGATTTGGGCATCTCTTTGTGGAAGGTAAGGATTTTTGGCCCAGGCTGTACCATGGCCAATCATTGTCCCACCTAGGGCAGGCTGGCATCCAAAACTGCAGAGAGAAGGAAATGAGACCCCAGCTCAGCCAGGCACTTGCTTACCATGAAGCCTTTGGGAGGGGGCAGTCCCATGGCTGCGTGAACAAGGTGTCACCCCGTGCGGTGGGTGACGCAGAAGGAGCTGCCTCTGCCACCTGGGCGGCTTGCTCCACAAAGCTCTCTGAAAAAGCACTTAGCGAGGTGCTTAACTTTATGGATATGCTTTTTTTTTTCTTTTTTGCCATGGGAATTAAGCGTGTGAGCATTTGGCTGGACAGGGATCTTGGTGCACCTGGCTGTGCAGTGCCACTGAGGGGTACATGGGAGCCCCCCCCAGGACCTGGGGCTGCCAACCAGCATCTTGAAGCACAAGATCTACGTGCTCTGGTCTAATCAGACAAAGAGCAGTAATATCAAGTAGATTGTTTAGTCTTTAAATAGCCCACAGACACCGTATCTGACTCTGTTAGAGGAACAGTGACTTTCACAGGGGATCTATCCGAGTATTTGAGAAGAGCAGAAACTATTTTCCATTGTGGAAGGTTGCTCAGCTGGCTCTCTGGGGAGGGGGGCTGCTGGTGATTGCTCTTTCGTTCTCTACGCCCTAGAAACATTCCAGACTTACTTAGGGGGGTTGTTTTTTTTTTTTTTTTACTTTGCTGCTCAAACTCAGGATAGTTTTTTTGTTATTTCTTTTTTCTGCGCCCCCACAGGAACCGGGTGTCAGCCCCAACCACCTGCACAGCCCTTGCTCACTGTTACTCAGCATGAGCATGAATGTGACCCTGCTCACAGCGTGGCCATGATGGCTTGGGCACAAATCCGTGCTCTGGGAGCCGCGTCCTGCAGGATGAGCTGTGACCTCGCTTTCGCAGCTGTGCATTCCTGAGATGAAACAGGCAGCTCAGGCCCAGGCTGCTCCATAGCACCAAGTCAGACCTGGGCAATCTATGGAAAAGTCTGGCAGCTGCAGGAGCCATCTGACTGCTGGAAAAATCCATAGTGAGCTCCAGCGGGGTCCCCTCCTGGTGCCCTGATTTGGGGAACGCTTCCCCGCAGGTTTCTTAAGATTTCAAACACCTGCCCATCGGTCTCGCTGGAGACGTGGCTGTATGTGAACTCCCAGTTCAGAGCCTTAGGGATGAGAAAAATGCTGGCCTAGCGCTTTCAGAAGGATTACGTGCTTTTTAAACTCGCTGACTGCAATCTGGGCTGATCTCACTGTTGCAGAGGAAAACAGGCAGGAGACTGAGGCGTGGATGAAGTAATGAGTTCATCTCTTTGCAATCTAGCCAGGTACGCATTCTTTTCCCCCAGAACTTAATTAAAATGCATACATCTTTCCTCAACATTTTTATGAAGCTCAATGGCAAATAATGGTCACTCTGTAATTACACCAACATTAACTTATTTTCATGGCTGGAAAGGACAGATCCAAGGGCAGTATCATTCCCCTGCATTGGGTTACTCTGGGATGTGCTATCTCCAGCAAGCAGCTAGAAAACCAGGCTTTGTAATCTGGGCCAGTGCTCCCCTGGGCAGGATCGTGCTGGTCAGTGGAGACAGACTGGTCCAGGAGCAGTGGAAAGCACATATGTTAGCCTGGGCTGGCTGAGAAATCCTTTCCTGGCTGATGCTCTTCCTGCTCCCTTTTGCTGGCACTGGCCCCACGGAGCTCATCCCTGCCGCAGGAACAGCCCATCAGCCCTGCTGGCTGTCTGCCCGCAGCCCTGTCCTGCCCAGGGTCCCTCTGCTCTGCCCAGGGCTCACCAAGGAAAGAGGAAAAGGGAAAGCCAAGCAAGTCTGATTGAATATTGAGCTAGGTTTCTTTGCCCAGCCCCCAAACTGGTCATATTTAGCCAGGGCAAAATTAAACAGGGACCATCCTGGTGCATCAGAGTAGGCTGCCCTATAAAGGTAGCTGCCAGCTCCATGGTGGGAGGGATGTAGAAGTTGTTGATGGAGGCAAGCAGACCATGATCCCATGGCCTTCCACCCCACTAGGATTTTGGTTACTTCAGACTGTGACCAGCCCTGGTCCCAGTCCCATTGGTGTCTATGGCTGCTGGTGAGCGCGGCTGGCAGACGTGCCTCGGGGCAGGCTTCTCGGAGGGTTGGTGCAGTCCCAGAAATGTCTTTGCACTCTTTTGTAATAACCTTCCATCTCAGTTGCATCCTGCAGGGTTATTGGTTATGAAATGGCTGGTTTTACAGGGACATTTTTAAAATTCAGCTCTTCTTAATATAGAATTGGTTTTTACTACCATAAATTTTGCAGAAATTACTGCTGCTCCAATGTGCCAAAGTTCAGGACAGTTTGTTCCATTTTCTTCTCTAAACTTGACCAGTTCCATGAAATCAAAACCTAACTTGGAATACTCAAATTTCTCAAACTGCACTGCATGTTTGGGAAATGACCACATTCGGACGTGTTGCTGGGACAGTTGCACTACGAGAGAAGGCTGCAGAAAAGGTGCAAGCAGGTACAGCAGAAACCATAGCTCAGAAGGAAATGGGAATTACTGCTCAAGCAGGACAATAACTGGTAGTATAATAACAGGTAGTTATTTTCTCACATTATAATTGATTAAGCAGCAGAATCTGCTTCACTTCATTTGAACACTAGACAGTGTCTGTGATTATTAGTGCTTTTTATTTCATGGTTTATGCCAGATAACATGGTGCACATGGTTTCACATGGTGCATCTCTAGGGCTTTCCTTTGCAGACCCAGAAAGCCGTGGCTGGAGTGATGGGAGCAACAGAAGAGGTGGCTGCAAGATCAGCGGGTTTGAAGGGCTTAGCTCGGCTGCCTGTCCTGGGGAAGAGTTAATCAGCTGTGATATGGAGGGCTGCAAGGCATGGCGATGAGCGACCGCAGACAGAGGGGGAAGGCATTGTAGCTAGCAGAGCATTGGTGATAGTGCAAAAGTCCTTCTGGCAATGCAATTTATTAGGCTGTGATCGTGTCTTTCACATTAAGTGGCAGCTGCCTCGTCATGCACGACATTTAATGCAGGATGGGAGCGGTTTTGCTGCAGGAAATCATTTTCTGCCTGCCAGGCAGGCACTGGGCAGGCTGGACCTGGCTGGCAGCACTGGTTTGGTGACTGCCACGGCTCTCATCACGCTTGAAGGCAGAAAGGGAATTTTTGAAATCAGATTTTTATTGGGTGCCTAATTGACTCATCATCCCTGCCCCCCGCACGCACACACATTTGCTCTGCCTGAAATGTGAGCTTAACAAGGCTGGCGAGAAATGTCTTCTGAATACAGCTGGGGAGGGAGAGGACTGAGGAGGTGAAAAGGGAGCAAATTCATGTCATTTTTTAAAACAGAAGACTGTAAAAGACTAAAATAAACTACATTAAAAAAAAAAAAACCAACAAAAAAAGAAGTTGTGGTTTCTTAAACCAGTTTGCATTCCTGGAAGTTGATGAGGCCCTGGATTGTTGCTGGTTTTTAGACATCTTTCAGTTTTTTGGGATAGTCCGTCTGTAGTGTGGGCATGTGTGGGTAGAGAACTGGGGAATATGCAGAGGGAAAAAACAGAGCTAAAAATGGTCAGAGAGAGGCAGGAAGAGGATGACTGCATATGCAATCTTTTTNATTTTGTTTTGTTTTGTTTATTTTTATTTTATTTTATTTATTTTGTTTTGTTTTGTTTTATTAAGTTGTAAAAGATTTGGGGATGTGGGGATGGAGACCAGGCACAACAGAGGAAGTGGATCCTGGAGACCGCATGTAATACGGGATCCTTTGTGCTTCATTAAACATCTTGCCTCCTCAGCTATGGAGAGCTGTCTCGGTTTGCAAAATAATCAACCCCGACTTCTGGCTGATGTCCCTTGGAAGCTGCCTCGCCCTGCGGAGAGGAGGAGAGGCGCGGCCGAGCCCTCCCGGCCAGTGCGCTGGGCGCGTGGCAGGGTGGTGGTCTCGCAGGTCTTGCACCGGTGCCAGCAGGAAACTCACTTCTTGTGCTGCCCAGCTTTGAGGTCACGTCCCATTTTGTCATTTCGGCCTAGAAAACAGTCCTTTTCTTCAGGAAGTGTTTCTCTTTTTGCCGTACTACTTATGCTGAGCTCAACCGGTGTCCATGGGTGGCTGCTGCTTTGCGGTTAGCCCCCAAACCCACAAGTTAGCCCCAAAACCTGTGAGTTAGCCCCAAAACGCCCAAGTTATCCTAGCTGTTCCTGGGCAGGACGAAGGGAGGCTGGGGGGGGGGGGGAGGACCGAGGTCTCCTCCCGCGTCCGTGCGTGTGGCAGCCAGCACGTGTCCCGGCCCTTCTGCTGGTGTCCTGACAGTCTCTCTGGATTCTTGTTGCGTGCCCTATAAGAAGGGTCCGGGCTGTGGTTTCAGCACCTAGGGGGAAGCTGCAGGAATAAGGGGCCGCTGCCCTGGTGTCTGCAGGAGCAGTGGCTTCGCGCTGCGGGTGGCCCTGCCAGGGTGTGACGGTTTTGCTCGGCCACCCGGTGGCTGTGCCCCATGGGTGCTGGGAGAGGTGCGGGTGCCACCGCTGGCGGATGCTGACGATGTCTGAACTCCCAGCTCCTCCCCACCCTGCAGCTCGAGAGCCAGGCCAGGCCCACAGGGCTTCCTTCCACTGCCCCGACGGGGGCTGACGCTCCCAGTAAGTGTATCCAACAGGTTTGCTTTTTGCTCTCTGCTCCTTTCAGATAGAATAAGGCCTTATTCAAGGATTTCAGATGAACTCTCTTCCTTTTCTTTCTCCGCTGGAAGCTTCCTTTGAAAACATTAATATCTGTATTATTTTTTTCCCCAGCAGGTTAATTAATAGTTGACTCATCACCTCAAAAGCTAATGGATATTTATCCAGATCATGAAGGAAATGAATGCCTTCTATAAATAACTGCAGCGACACTCGCTAACGCTCGCTAACAACCCATCCTTATTTAAGCTGCTTCTCCTTCAGGAAACGAACTCTGCCAGAGGAGCTAATCCCAGCCTTTTCCCAGGCTGCTTGTGCACTGGCCTGGCTTGGAGTTTCGCTTGGTAAGCCTGGTGCCTTTTTCTGAGGGCGGGAGACCCGGACAGCACAGCGCGATCGCCCCGACTGGGCCAGCAAAGGCGATGCACGGCCTTGGGTGTTTTCATGGGCTGGGAGGTCTCTGGCACTCAGACAGCATAGTTTCTAGTTTTGGCTACTGAAAAAAATCCCAGATTGTTTTCAAAATATTGGTGAGCCCTTTCCAAGTTCCCATCTGCTTCACATAAATGGTGTTTATTGTCTTTGTCTCCAGCTCTCCGGCTATTGTCAACGGTGACCTTAATCAGGAGCATATTAAAAATCACGTCTAGCTTGTCGCTCACTCACACAGAATTAAGAAGTAATTATTTGCTTTTACTGTTCACTTGCACGTTCCTGCCGGGGGCTGCTCCGCACCCAGAGGAGCACCCCACTGCTCGTGGGGGGGGAAGGTCCCGGCTCTCCATGCAGACTTCAAGGGCAGGAGCCCGAGGAGAAGAACGCAGGTTGGTTGGAGGCAGGATGAGGGGATCCCAACGCGCCCACTCCTCCTGTGTTGCTCACTCTCTTGGTTTTCATCATAATTGATGCAATTTGTGAGGCTGCCTCCAGGAAGCACCAGCCTCTGGAGTCACACGATTGTGTAAAAATCTCAGCTTTTGTTCATTTTCGCATCCCTCATGAAAATGTGAGCTGAAAGTTTCGAGCACAAAGGAACTGCTAGACATTTTTTTTATGACTGTTTTAAAAATCTGTGCTACTTCAGATGATTTTTTTTTTTCTTAGGGACATTGGCTCATGAATTTTTAATTCTTGAGCTTGGCAGCACTGGTTGAATTAGAAAGAGAACAACTGATTTTAATGAGTGTAAGATTAATGCAGATGAGCTTGGCTGAAACTGCGATTCAGCTGAGGAGAGAGGATTTTCTCACTTCACCTACCAGCTCCTCGGTGGGCCATTCTGTTACAAGCACTGCCGAGCAGGGCATATGCTCCTCGCTGGGCATCACCTGGGGGAGATGCTCTTTCCCCTGCTAGCATTCAGGCTCATACTTTTCACTCACCAGGGCATATCCCTTGGTGGAGAGCTGTTTTATTTGTTTGAAAAAGTGCTTAGCACTCTGGGGTGTATAAATAGCAGTTACTGATAGGAGGGAGCAGTGCCCCAGCACGCAGCGGTGCTGGGCAGAGCTCTCTCACTGCTATCCCGTTAGCTTAATGACTTGCTTTCCCATGCACCTAAGATTAGATAGTTGTATCGTGAGTGATTTTATTACCTGAGCAATAAAGAAAGATGGAGGAGGCTGAGCTGAACTAATTTGATTCTGTGGGCAACCGGCAGTTTTCTATCTCTTTTTTTTTAATGTGTGTTTTAACCAGGCAGTGCTTTCAGAGCCCGAACTGCTGCAGGTTGTACCTGCTTGGGCTGTCGGGTGAAGGTAGTGGGAGCACTTGTGAGCAGTGTGACAACCCATGAACAATGAGCAGTCTCCCAGGAACACATCAGGGGGCTGTGCAGAAGGCAGGTGAGCTCGCTGGTGAATTGTGTCCCACTCGTGCTCCACTGCGACTTGCCTGGCCATGGGTGAGGCACAGCATCGAGCTTCAGTATCCCACCTCGGTGTGGAAGGAAGAGCCTTGTAAATGCACTGCCCATCTACAGGGTCCCCAGCCCAAGGGCTTCCTGCTGTCCGCAGAGCCTTTGCATCCTATGGGGGTTAGAAGCTTGAACAGCAGGGGCTGCTCAGCAGAGGTTTGGGACCGCAGAGGTGGATGGAGAGGATTTTATTATGGGTCTGTTTTGTAGCTACAGTTTTGCAGATCCCAGGGGTTTAGTGGGGAAATCTGTGAGTCCCTGGGACAAAAGAGCTGAACCCCCAGATCAGAAGATGCTGAAAGACAGTGCTCTGAAATGACTGTGCTCGCTGGGCTCTTCCCAGGTGCTGTAGGGCTGAGGACTTCCCTGTGCCAGGGCTGTGTGTTTTAAAGCAGGATTCCTCATGTTGTTCGCATCACTTTCCACCAGCAGCAATCATTAGCCTGCTGCCAGCAGCACTGCTGGTGATTTACCAGGTTAGCGGCAAGGCTGAAGGACGAGCCAGTTTTCCCCTTTGCTGATCTTCCCACATTGCCCATTTGCTCACGCTGAAGCTGCCACCACATCAGCAGGCTGCCAGCAACCACCTCCAGGTGTGGCTTTCCAGGAACATGTTCCCAACCCCACCCCGACCCCAGATTTCCCCCAGTGCATTTCCTCCCCCAGCCTGAGCTCCTGGCATGGCTTGTGGGGACGAATGCTGTCCGCTGCCAGTGCCGTGATGGAGCAGCCTGGTCCCCATCCCACTGATGTGCTTGGTGAAGCGGCTTCGCCCTGCTCGGTTCTGTTCCCCTGCGAGCTCCATCGCACTGCTCCTATTTTTAGCACCGAGGAACTGATCTCCTCGCTGCCTCGCATCCCGCACCGTGCGAGGCATTAGGCTGAAGGCTGGTGCCCGACACCTGCTGGGTGGATTGGGTGAGGAATGCATCGGCTCTGTCACCGGCACCGCGTTACATTTCTTCTTCCTTCACAGGGGCGTCTTCCTCAGCTAGATGACAGCACCACATTTTTTCTGAGCTTTTTTTTTCCAGTCACATCAAAGTGCAGCCCCCAAAGTGGAGCTGGTTCACCCCAGCGCCAGCAAAGGGGAGCAGTGAGCCGCGGCGCTGGGGACACTGCACCTAAGGGTGGCTCTGGGGAAGAGGGTGCCATTGAAAGCTGCGGTCACACAGAAACAGCCAGGAGCAGCCAGGGCTTCATCAGCCCATCCTGGGTTTCATTTCTGTGCGGGCTCACCACGTGCACTCACAGTCCATGGGCTGCCACTTCCACCCACAAACTCGGTGCCCTTTTTTTTGTGCTCAGCTGGAATTACCCACTGAGTGTGGCTGTGCATTGAAGAGCACATTTTTTCCCCTTTTAGCACAGCAATTTCCTTTATTTTTCCTGGGCTCAACTTGAAGTTTGTGCTTTGGTTTTTAAAAATTTTTGTAGGGCTTTTATTGCCCTGACAGGAATACCAAAGTGGAACATCTGATCACTGGGATAAACACATCCCAAGATAAAGGGTTTGCACATCCTGTTTTTAAAGCTGGTCTTGTAAAATGTTCAAAAGCTTTTCTATTTAGCCAGCATTTCAGTGTTTGTAAATGGCTTAAACTTCTTCCAGCTATTGTTAGGGGCAGTATCTATAACTCAGTGGTTATGATTTTGCACGCTCAATACGAGAAAGAATAAATAAATGCATTAAGTGGCACGCTGTGGCTCAACTACATTCCTGGTGTTACACTGGGAAAAGTTGCTGCATTTGATGTGCAGGAGCTCCCGGAGTCATTTCATGGAGAACAGGTTACAAATGAGCCAGGAAAACTTGTGCTGTAGGACTTCATCCTCCTGGGCCCCCTCCTGAGGTGGACGGGATGCTGGCCTGGGATGTGTGACTGGAAGGGCTCGGTGCCCTCGGCTCCAGCTGCCGGCTCCTCCACTGAAGCGTCCCTGTCTGGAGCTCCCCAGAACCTCTCCATCCTTTGAAAGCCGTGCAGGAACAATTCGCCACCAGCAGGGTGGGAATGAAATGGGCTTGAGGAGCATCTGCAGGTCACGCCTGGCCTCCAGGCCTGAACCCATCAAACCTGGGTCTTCAAAGGTAAGTCAGCCCCCGCACAAAGCTGGTGGAAATGACCCCAAAGAGCAGGAAATGTTGACCATTGAGGGTGCTTTCTTCTGAGGTTTCTTAAACAAATCTCACCCATGCACTCACACGCATTTTTAAATGTTTTTATTAGTCTGTTGGAGCAGAATTCTGGAGACCTGACCTCAGCATAAATCCACACTCGCCCCAGAAGCTCCATTAACATCCGCAGCATGGGGCTGAGACTCAGCTTGCCCCAGCGGGCTGGATCAGTGACCCTACGGCGTTTTACACTGCCATTTGCCAGATTTTATATTTCAGCCTTCATGCTCCCAGCCCTGTAATAATACTTATGCCTCGTATAGCTGCTTTTCATCTTCAAAGCACTCTGTGAACATTAATTATGCCTAAAATGGTGCTTAAGAAGCCCTCGCAGTTTGCCCAGAACCCTGAGATGATCTCAGAAGGTGAGTGAAAGTTTTGTGTGCAAAGCACCTGGTTTCAGATATGTTATTTAAACCAAGCCCTCACCCTCCGCCAGCCTCTGCCCATTCCCTGTTCCCAGCCACCGGCACTAACTGCAATACAGAAGGCAAATAGAAAAACGCCGGTGAGCAGCTGAGATGCTGACGTATTTAGCACTGAGGCTCTAATAAAAATGAATGCTTTCTATGAGAAAAAAATGTGTCACTTGGAAAGTGGGTAGCTCTGCAGCGCAGAAAACAAGCCCATTAACTCCTGTGGCCTACAATTGAATAAATAACTGCCCATCCGTCATCCTAAAGCAAACGACACCCTTTCTGCCATGTCTCTCAGAGGCAAAAGTAAAGGCTGCAATCCTCTATTCCAGACTGCGCTTTCTCCATCGAAACTGGCTGTAGCAAGGAGTCCATGAGCAGGGCAATAATCTGCTGCCAAAATGTCCTCAGGGAGCTCCTGTCCCTGCTTCCGAGAGGGCCCTGCAGGGACCGGGAGGTCCTGCGGCCAGCGAGAGAGAGCGGAGCAGAGCTGGGGCTCTGCTGGTTGCTGCATTTCCTCGGCCAGCCTAACGCAGCCTCCTCCCGCCTGCCCCACGAGGGCTCCGAGGGGCCGTGCTGGGTGTGAAAGCAGGGAATTTTCCAGGTGGATGTCGTGGGATCCTGGCGGCAGTTTCCAAGTAAAACTGAGCACCAGATTGACTTCTGCCAGCCCCAGGGAGATGTTTTTCCATCTCACCCAAGCGCTTCCCCCTCCCAGACCCCACACTATGACAGCAACCGCTGTGCTGAGGCCAAGCACGGCGCGAGAGGAGCCAAGCCATGACATGAACCCAGGGACCTGCAAAGGTGGAGAGTTTAAAGACACTTGGGACTCGTTTTCCAGGCGGAAAACCTTGCCTTAGCCTCACCCTCCCTGTTTACTGCAGAGTGAAAGCGGCCTCAAAATTGGGCCATTCTTTTCTTGTGGCTTCTGGTGCCGGGCTGGCAGCAGAAAGGCTGTGGCATTGGACCCAGAGCCATATTTTTTCCAGTGGGTTTGGGCAACGAGTGACTAATGTCACAGTAAACAAGTGGGACCAGCCACAGCACTGTCCCTCTGTCCCCTCCCCAGGTCCCAGAACCCGGAGGATGCTGCAACACCCCCACTGCAAGGACTTGTTTCGTGCAGGGTACAGCATTAAAATGTCTTTTTAGGAGGAAAAGACAGGGTTTGGCTTTGGTCTGGATGCACGTGGAAGAGCCCTCCCTGGCTGGGTTATTGCAAACAGCATTTGCAGAGGGGCTCCTCTCTCCTGGAGTCATGCGAGAAAGATTTCAGGAGGGCTTGCTGGACGCCACGTGCGTTCGTGCTGCAGTGATAGTCATTACTGGCGGCAGTTGCAGATTTTTCCATTATTAGGGATGATAAATGAGGTGAGCAGGCTCCTGCGAGCGGACGCCAGCCAGCCCGTGCAGGCAGAGCAGTTGGGTGCTGGGACAGCATGGGAGCAAGCCTGTAAAAACCTGTCCCAGCTCCACTGCCAGCTCCAGGGGGAACCACAGCGCCGGTGCCTGAAGGAGCCTCCTTGTTTCTTATGAATTCAACAGATTTCATCCAAGGAAAGTGTCTGAGAGAAGAAATAAGGAAATACTTCTTTGTCCCTGCTGATATGGGTGAGCTCTGCTCTCCTGGTGCTACAGACCTTAGAGGAGGTGGGGATGCTGCTGCACGAGCATAGGGATAAAATGTTCATCCTGGCTGGAGCCATGGGATGGCTGGGGGTTCAGATGGGGTCTCTGAGCCAGCACCCCGGGCTGCAGCCCCTGCGGATGGGAAGGGAGTGGAGCTGCCGCCTGTTCCCGCCGTGCCACGGGGCATTGGCTATGGGGTCAGCAGAAAGCCCTGGCCAGCCAAGCTTCTGCCCACAGCTGTTTGCTTTGGATCCTTACTTATTTATTTCTTTTTACACCCATCTTCCAGCAGAAGTAATGGCAGGAATGGAAAGAGCACCGTAACACTGCTTGTGTAGTCTCAAATCGCTTTATGCTCATTGCTGTTTTCATCCTTACAGCACCTTTGGGAAGAGAGACAACATTCAAATGCCCACTTTACAGTACCAAGCACTCAGCGCTGCAGAAAAAGAAATCCTTAGCGGTGCTGGCTCTGGAGAGAAAATATGTATATATGTGAGTTGCACATATTCAATTTCATTGCAGTGAGCTCAAGACGGTGCATTCATCCTTATTTTTACGCTCATGTGTGATTTAGAGTGACTAATTGCTGAGAACTCCCTCCTCCTAATTGTCTGCAAAAGGAGGGATTTTGAAGTACAGTGATTGTAGCCACTGCCAAAGGGAATAGGAGATAAAAACAACTCTTGCTGCCTCCAAATGGCCCCACACATATTCCTTGCCTATAACAACAGACACTGTTTGTACCAGAATAATACATCAACTATGTATTTAACCTCTCACCCAAGGATCTAAAATTGCTTTTCAATGAAGCGGTAGCTGAGGGATCCCCATGCAGCCTGGGCAAGGGAGGGCTGGAAGGCATTTCCCCACCCGGGAGTGAGCCAGCCCAGCCTGGTGGCACTGGGAGGGAAGAGAGCCGCACTGGGACTGTGCTCCCCAGGCAAACTACGGCTGCAGGAGATGCTGAGAAGGGACATGTAGGTCGAGCCCTTCATTTTGAGGCTGTTTTGGACATGTTACATTGATGCTGTGGATACCTGCCCTGAACTCGGTGCCAAAAAAGGTAGTTTACAGGTTGCTTGGTATTTCTACGTGGCTCTACAGACAGAGGAAGGAAGTACCCTCAGAGAACTGGTCCCTAAAGGAAGGGTTGCAATGCCACGTGGGGACCCAGCGGCTGTTCTGGGACCACCAGCCCAACACAAAACCAGCTGGCAACAGTGCTTTTGTGCTAAGATCTGGGGTGGGCCAGGAAATGGGGCTGTGAGCGGAAGGGTTGGGAGCCACCAATTCCAAGCCTGCAGGGACCACAGACATCTCCTGCCCTGGCAGGGACCAGCCACCTCCAGCTCCACATGCTGGGAGCATCCATCACAGAGCTCAGTGGTGCTGCCTGGGGCTTCCTGAGCCGTCAGCCCCAAACACCAGCTTGTCCTCTGTGTGGTCCACCATGGTCCTCAGCATCTCCTCAGCCTGGCTGGGAGATGCTGAGGATTCTTTTGGGACTTTTCACATTCTCAGCTTGTGACTCATTTATCAACCCTCATTACCTTTGCGTCTCTGGCAGATAAAGAGAGGATCATGGAGTTATTCTGTGTCACCAAGGAGAGCTTAAATATTGTGACTAAAAAAATTCCTGTCATCTTGCATAGTCTACTCAGACATGCAGGAAGAAACCTTTGCGATTAGACTCCCTGTGCACTGACAGGAGGGCAGTAGTTTTTTTTTTTTTTTCCCTTTGTTTTCCTATGACTATATTCTTCTATGATTTTAGAGCGGCAGGGATAAAAGCCTGTTTGATTTTCTTCGTTGTGGTAAACTTGGTTTTACTTTCTGATTGCCAAAGCATGATAAAGGGAACAGAGATTATTTGGAAATTGAGATTTCCAAATATTTGCTTTCAGATTTTATTTTTCCTGAGCCTCATTAAGGCATTAAAGCTTGCAGGTTTTATCTACACTTTGTTGCCATATATTAATAGCCATATTTTTTTCATTTGAAAAATTTTTTTCATTTGAAATTAAAACCAGATAGATACTTCTCATGCTTTGCTTTCAAATCCTATTTTTAAAAATATCGATCAAGCGTGTTTTGTTTTTCTTTTCCCCTGATGTAAAGGACAGTTGCTAACGAAATTGTCCTAAATACATCCTGGTTTCAGGCCAGTGCCCACACTTGGTATTCGTTTTTATTAACTGATGGCTCCTTCCTGCCCTGTGTTGGGGGCATCCTCAGCCCTTGAAGGAGGAAGAGACACAGATTTATGGCTGCTGAAGTCAGCACAGGACCAGACGGAGTCTTAAGACTGTAAAAAATGAGTGTCTGATTTGGCCACATCAATGCCCAAGTGAGCAGAACCACTGTCCTCAGCTGGGCAGAGATGAAAGGTTGCAGGTAGCTGTAATCCCTGACCAAAGCACGAGCTGCTCTGACACCTTTTCAGCATATCAGTAATGCAGTGAAGCTGGCACATGGATCTGACCTGGGGGAGAGAACAGGAATATA
>VXAA01001163.1:1579180-1590454 GCA_013399115.1 Anseranas semipalmata | reverse complement strand
TTTTTTTTTTTAACCTGATGAGGTTTATCTTCCAGGAACCATTTCCTAAACCTTGGTGTTTTGGTAAGTAATGTCACCATCAGCCAATGGCAAAGCAGTGAAGGTGCAGGCATGCATTTGGGGGGGGGGGGATTTAATGAACATGACAGAAGCATATTGAGCCCCCAGGTGTGTGCCTGTGGCTGCAAACATCGGACCTGTGGGACTGCCACAGCTCCTGGCATCGCAGCAGCTGGCAGGGCTCAAAGGGGAGGCAGGGGAGCCCTTCTCATTCCCACTGCTGGCAGAGGGGGGTCTCAGGCTCCATCTGCCCCTCCCAGATCAGACCAGGTCTGGCACACGAGGTCCAGGCTCGTACTGAGCAAATGAATCCCCTGGGGGAGGTTTGCTGCGTGGAAGAAGCAAACATCCCTGCTGGTGGTGGCTGCTGCAGCTTTGGGACACTGGCCATGTCCACAGCATCTGTGGTCCAGCACTTCGGCCTCATCCTTCCCACCTGCAGAGCCTCGCATCCACCAAAAGTTTCTGGACTGCGAGCAGTGCAGAGCAGCGCACGAACCTCTCGCTCATAGGAGAGGCTGCGGTGCCACCTTCAGCGCTTCCACTGAGTGGTTCAGCGTTACCGACAAGCTGTCCTCAGATGCAGCCTGGTCCCTTGCAATCCCTTTCACCTCCCATCCTTCTGCCCCTGCAGCCTGCAGAGCTGAGCACTCCTCCCTTGCTGATGCTCACAAACCACAGCCATGAGGCGAGGGTATTGCCGGCATCCTGGGAGATGCTCCGGGCTGGGACATTAAGGTAGAAGTTGGTTGTGCACCAGAGTCCTAAATCTCTTCCAGGCTGTGCATGAATCACTCCTTCGTTACCCTCATTTCTCGTTAATGATGCACCTCTACCACGGCCATCGCAATGACCTGTGGTGGGAGCCACACTCCTCTAGGGTCTGAGTGACAGAGCGATCCCGAAGCAAGCAGGCTGGGATGTGTCCCTGGAGCAAAGCGCTGCAGCAGGTCGCTGGACCACATCCTGACAGTCAGGACCAGGCGGTGAGGACGGGGAGAGCCATCCCTAGGGGATTCGCCCACACAACGTGCCCAAGCAGCAGGACGGCCTGGCATGTCCCATACAGCCACCCGCCACACCCGGGTGAGCGAGCGATCGCAATACACCCCCGGAGCGTGGTGCTGCATGTTGTGCTCCAGACACCCTGCTGTCGGTGAAGCACCCCGTGTCTGCCTGTTATTGCGTGAGGGAGGGCTTTATCCGGAGCGGGGCTCACCGTGGGCGCAGGGGGACGTGGTGGGACACAGGTACCCCCCGGCCGGTCCAGCACCTCGCGGGACGGCAGCGGGAGAGCCGGGGACGCTGCACCGCCGCGCTGCCACCGGGAGGTGGCACAGCGAGAGGGGAGACGCGCGGGGGCCAGCGCCGGCTGGGGCCGTGCACCCCCTGACATGGGAGCGAAGTGATTCACTGGGGCAGTTCCAGGAAAGGGAAGAAAAGGCTCGCATCCAATTTCTCGGAAACCCATTGTGCAAAATTCTTTTATATGGAAAAAAAAAAAAAAAGCACACACACAAAAAACATTTCATTCTGAGTGAAGTGAAAAAATGAGCACATTTCCCCCCTTTGAAAGCACACAGCTGTCAGGACACCCACTGCCTTGGGTCCTTTCCCTCGTGAGCAGAGCCTCTGCTGACCCCTGCTCCTGCTCCTCTCATCTGCTGCCCTCGCTCACGGCCCCGACATCCCACCCGGCAGCGCGCTCCTTGAGGGAGCTGCGCTTCTGGCTTATATCAACCCCTAGCAATAATCCGCACATTGCACAGGTTTTACACATAAAAGCAGACCAAGGGTGTCGGGGGCTGAGTGAGGACACCGCGTGGCCTCTGAGCCTCCCACCTGCAGCTCTGGATCTGCTGATTCCCAGACCGGACCAAACAGGTTTCCCCATGTTCAGCCCATCTTCACCTGTGGGAGCAATTTTTAGGCACCTGCATCTGAAGAGGTAGAGCTGGCAATGGCAAGCCAGTATTTTTTTCTAACCATTGGCAATATTCCCCACCTAGGAAAGGCAGAACAGAGGAGATAGGATCAGGAGATCAGTCATTTGGAGACCAGAAGAAAGATTTGTTTTCAACCAAACACTGACTGCAGAGCTTCTGCTGCAAACGTTGCATTTCTAGTAAATTATTGTCTATATTTCACTTGAATGGATGATTTTGAAAGGCGTTGGTGTTGTTGGTAAACCATATGTGTGCCACTTAGCCCCTACCCAGTCTGTAACGAAAAAAGCATGATTTCTTCCCAGAAAAGAGTTCTTTCTCTCCTGATTTTCCCTTTCTGGGTTTTCATGTCAAAAGTTAACTGAAACTCTCAGTCAACAGCAGCTTAATGGGGTTCCAAGAGACCAGGGACCAACCTCCCTCCCGTCGTTGGGTCCTTCAAGCGCAGGAGCACAAGGACAGGGCAGGCGCTGGCTGCTCCCCGGCACTGGAGGCTTAGGGGTCCCCATGCCAGAGGAGCTCTAGAAGCTCCCATGGGTGCCTTTTCCTTGACCAGTTTTGTCCAGGCCCTTCTTAATGCCAGCTAAATATCTAGCTTTCTCAGCATCCTTGCAGCTGCAGGCAACTTCACGTCTTGTCCCCCAGCCTCAGCCTGGAAGGGTCGGTGCAGGACACCCTCACGAATGGCACATGGGGGTGACACGGAGCCATTGCCCCCTGTCCTTCCTGCTCCGAGGGTCCCCATCTGTTTGCCCCTGTGACTGCTACAGCCGATCTTCCAGGACAGCCCCAGCACAGCGGGTGGATGTTCTGCAAACACAACAGATCAGATTGTAGAATCATAGGATCATAGAATCATAAAATCATAGAATATCCCGAGTTGGAGGGGACCCAGAAGGATCATTGAGTCCAACTGCTGGCTTCACACCTAACAATTAATTTAGGTTTCCTGTCACTGTCACCAGAGAGAAGAGCTCAGCGCCTGCCCCTCCGCTCCCCTCGGGAGGAAGCCACAGGCCGGTGTGCAAATGGGAGCCCATTCCCCACTTTTTGGTCTCTTGTGACCGGCAGTTACAAATCCTGATGTGAGATGCAGAGGGATCGGCTCCTCAGCTGGGGGTAGTATGGCTGTGCTGCAAAATGCTGGCAAGAGTCTTCCATCCTACCCTGAGAGGAGAAAAATGCAGTGGTTTCAAGGCCAGTTATTTTTCAAATTAAAGCAAAAAAAAATATTCTTGCTCTTTTTTGTTGTTCCTTCTGAATTCCTACTTAGCATCCTGAGAACCCTTCAGAGGATTTGCATTTAGAACTTGAAATGAATTTCTCACAATGAGGCCAAAGAAAACCGAGGTGTGTGGGTGGAAGAAGCTGTGGCCCTTGCCAGCAGCCAGCGCCAGCAAGTCGATGTCCTCAGCTGCATCAGGTGAGGTCGAACGGAGCAGAGCTTTGCCTCGAGTCCTCCTTGCATCCTACAGCCCTTGCTTTAAAGTTAAAAACATTTTTAATAAATGCTTGCTGGGACTGGGAACATAAGGGACATTACTAACAGCTCAGTGCAGACCTTACCTCTCAGCCCATCTGTGGACACAGGACTTAAATAGCTGAAGAAACCTGAAAAAGACCACTCATAACTCAGTCCTTACAGTACCATCCACCCTTCAGGGTGGTGCTCCAGCTGCTGAATTTCTGCTATCCATTATTTCCACAGAAGCATGTTAAGCCTGATGTGTGGCAGTTGGATGCTGGGATCCCACCAGGGTCCAGGGCAGGTGACAGCAGGCAAAAATAGCTTCTTTCCCATATCTGGATGGGAATATTGCCTCAGGTTGTCTTGGTGGGTCCTGTGGTTGGAGAAGCTGATGGCTGGGCTGGATCCTGGCCCTGGAGGCTGTGGGACACAGAGCGAGGGAGTGAGGAGATTATTGCAAAGAAAGAAATTGCTCAAAGCAAGGGTCAGGCTGGTATGGCCACCCGCAACAGAGCTGCTTATTTATGGGCACTCTAGGTTGCTATAGCTGGATCCATTTACCTGGGAGAGACAAGGTGGTGGGTGGTAGTGACAATTCTTCCAGCAAAACCAAGATTTTGTACTGCCAGCAGTTGCCACAACCAAGAGGAAGAACCTGCTCCAGCGTGCCCCACACCCATGGGAAGGATCTGCCTTTGGCACCTGGGCCTCCAGCTCCCAGTGAAATCCATCCGGCTGTCCTCATCCGACCCCAGACTTGCCCAGGGACACATTTCTTGCTGGTCTAGATTACTTCTGACATTTTCAAATAGCCCAAATTAATTCAGAAAAGGTAAGAGCCTGCAGAAGGGGCGTATTCAGTCCCTGTGACCACAGACACCCAGGTGCCAGCCTAGCTCAGCTCCTGCACAGCCCATTCCCTTCCTTGCCCATCCATAAACCACTGACTGATGTCTGTGCCAGGACAGAGACACACATGGACAAAGGGACACTCCCATTTTGCCTAGAACTTAAGTTCATGAACTTCTATTATCATTAAAGCGCAGTTTAATTAAAACATCATGCCTTACACAATCATTTTCCTCTCCATCCCTCTCTCCACTTATTTTAAAAGTGTTTCCTGCTTTTTCCAGCTGGACAAGCTATCCTTCTGCCTTCTTTGAAGTAAATATTTTGTTGGCTTTGGCTGCTGTCACAGCCACACATAGTCTTCTGCCTGATATTTTATCCATCTGGTGCTAAAGGACTTCAGAATAGTTTCAGCCTAGAGTCTCAAAAGGGTTTAGAGATGCTACGTGGAGTTAAGGAGTACCGATGCAAGAGAAGGAATGTTCTTCCTGACTTTCATGTGCACACTAATTCAAGCTGAAGTGCCTTAAAAGTGAACTGTTCTCTGTGATGCTTGTTATGATAACCTGGTACTCACGTGCTGCAAACTGGGAAGTGCATACAGGTCCAGATTAGCCGAGGACCTGATCCAGCCCGTTCACCCCTGCTGCGGTTCACATGTGGGGCTGCAATCCAAGCCCAAGTTCCTCTTTTGTCTCAAGTGAACGGAAAAAGAGAATTGGACTCCTGTGCTATCGGGGCTGCCAGCATCTGCCTTGCCTCATTCCTTCTGCTTGAAGAACATCTGGCCCTGCTCTGGGACGGCCATGTGTGGGCAGTTGTGCTGCACGGGAAGGGGCCACATGCTGTGACAAAGCCTCTCATGGTTCTGTTGGCCCGGCTGGGGACACTCACTGCCCTCACCGTGGTGCTGCCGGCCGGGCATGAGAGGCTGTGTGCTCATTGTGCCTGGCTGGGGCAGCCACACATGATTTTCTGTTTGATGCTGGTCCTGTGCCCCATGTTTTCATCTCATCTCATCTCATCTCACTTTATTTTACTTTTACCAGGAATGCTTTGAAAAAGGATGCTTGGTGGTCAGCTGAGCTATGAGGTCTGGAGATGTCTGCCCAGGCCAAAGCATGGGTGGCAACCATGGGCAGCCCGTGGCATGGCACTGCTCAGCTTTACCCTCCTTTGTAGAAGTTTGTCTCATAGCTATTTTGAAGCTTTCATCACTGCTTTTCCTGAAGTGCCTTGAAATTCTCAGAAATATCACTTGTTGTTGTTGCTTACTTGCACTTAAGGGGAACTGCTTAACTTGCATCTGAACTCAATAACTTTACTGCCCGCACTGCAGCTGCAAGGCGACCTGGAAGCCCTGCCATTCCTGCCCAGCCATTTCCAAATCCTCCAAGACCTTGCAGGGCGAAATGACATCCCTGAACTCCAGAACCTCGAGCACACAGGTGCCCTGTTCCCCCAGTCCCCAGCACTGGAAAACAACCAGCTGGCACCGTTTATCTCACCCAGCCTGAAAGACGCGGGCTGCTCCTTGCTGTCACTGCGGGATGCCCGTCTGGGGCATGATGCTTGGGGACTGGTGCTGGTGGTGAATGGCGCTTTGTGCGCAGGGGCACGCTGTCCGCCCAGCCCTCCGCAGGGTCAAAATGCAAGATGCCAGCGTAGCATAAAGAGGGCATTATTAAACCTAATAGATGAGAATCTCCCCGTTAAAGGAGGTTGACTTATCGCATGAGGTTGCTGAGGGGAGCGTGAGGTGCCCGCAGCAGGGAGCTGCCTTGTCGGCTTCGTGTCGTGTGCTGGAGGGATGGCCGCATCCTGCACCACGGTCAGGGCGCTCTGCTCCAGGCTCGTCAATGGAGGGATGGTGTGCAGGGAGGGCTCACGCCGGGCTGGAAAATAAGCAGAATAACCAAAAATTTAGGCCAGTTGCCAAGGCAGTTTGCAGGCTGGAGCACCAGCCCTGCACTGCAGCAGCAGCAGAGCGACTGCAGCAGCAGGGGGAGGATTTTCCCCAGCCCCTCAGTGCAGGACAGGGAAGGGACAGAGGCGGGGGTGATCTCTGAAGGGAACGTTCAAGAAGCCCACTTGTTTCCAGGAAATCTCTCTTCTTTTTTTTTTTTTTTTTTTCCCCAATGGAAAAGCTAAGTGCTCATGAACATTTTGAGCACTTTTGTTCACTCCCCACTGCCAGCTAAGCTCTGCTTTGTGCTGGGGACAGACCCCCTTTCTCCAAGTGCTGGCTGTGGGCCAGGTCCCAGAAATCTCGACTTTCTGCTGGCAATGGCACCAGCCCTGTCCCCCTTCCCCACAGGCCCACGTGAAGCCCCAGCTCCAGCCGGCTCCCTTTGGGGGACTCGCTGTGTGTCTTTTCCCTTCTCCTCCTCGTGCTGGAGATGATGGAGCCAGCTCCACCTGCTCGGCTTTCCCCTGCAAAGGAAAGCACCAAGTAACATGGAGAACAACCTGCTAGCCCCATGCTAACAGGCAGGTTGGGCATAGTTAAAAACAACAACAACAACAACAACAACAACAACAACAACAACAACAACAACTGTGCAAGCGATGCTGGAAGGAACAGCCAGGGCTGGAGATGCTCTTGCTCCAAGGAAAGGAAAGGCCCGGTCCATGCCCAGCAATGCACTTGCCACAGGGAGCTTTCACACCTCAGCCCTTCCCTCTGCTTTCTTGGCTTCCCCGTGCACTCGGCTTCCCCTCGCCACCTCCCAGGGACGCTCTCTGGGACAGGACTTGGGGCACTTTGCTGGAATTTTGTTACCATTTGCATCATTCAAAGACCTCCAAAGGGATCTGCTCCCCTGTGCTGTGATAGAAAAGAGATTTCCTGGTTAAAGAAATGAGGGTCTGTGTGTAGGGGCAGAGATACAGAGGGAAATGGCAACGTACTGTATAAATATGCTGTTATATCGAGAGGGCCACGACTTGCACAGCCCTGAATTCTCTACAGCCGCAGATATCCCCAGGGCACTAGATGAAACTCTTCCCTTCCACTGAGTTTACATTTTCTGTAGCTGAGTGTACGAGCAGGTGACCGAAATGTTTGGGGATTTCACATACCCCATTTCCCAGGGGTGGGGAGTAAAACCGGAGCTGTTGCGCAAGCAGGAGGGAAATAATAACCTCTCTGAATGAGTGTCCTCCAAGTGCCAGAACGTGTTTTGAAGCTGAGTGCAGAACATACACAGGCAGTGATTGCAACACAGCCACCACTGCAGATTATATAAAGAAAATTGGACTTAATGTTTTCTGTGAGGGTTTTAGCTTTTGCAAATGAGCTGAGTGCAGGCACAACATGTGCCCAAATTTCCAGAAGGAAAATCCTCTCATTTATTGTTACACCAGAGGAAACGAATCTCTCTGAAGAGCTGACTAATGGAATTGCTGATATGAAGAGTAGGAAGGATTTCTTGGATCAGGAATGGGAATGTTGTATGTAATAATTAAATTTAATATATATTCAATCTCTTTGCAGGGCTGTTATAGTGCACAACACCATTTCCTATATTATGCTACTGAGAGAATTTCCACTGCCTGAGAAGAAGACACCAAGAAGAGCACTTTCAGGTTTGGGGGCCTGCACTTTGGTTGCCCATAGTAAACCTGACCTGTTGTGTTTAAAGGACAACTTGTTTGCTCCCAGGGTCAGCACAACCCACTCCTGCAAGGTCTGCCTGGCTCCTGACCTTGGCCATACATCATCGCCCTCCTGGGACATCTGAGAACCTGGTGGAGGCACCCAGGGCAAAGTGACTCCAGCCATGACCTCGGTGGTGCTGGGGTACTGGAAGACCTGTGCCAGTTTTGACTTGTGGCATATTCCTCGGCCATTGCAGTGAAAAGATAAAGCCTGTAGCAGGCATGAGGTTAATTTTCAAGTGCAGAGCAGCTCTAGAAGGAAGTGATGGACCTATAGGTGCCATGAGACAAGCAGAACAGGCAGCTGCTTTGCTTTCCAGAAAGGTTAGCAGCAGATCCCATCCCTTCCCTTTCCAGAAACTCTGCAAATGTACCAGGACCTCCAGTTTTCGTGGAAAGGATTTCTGTGTTGCTGCCATAACTCTCAGTGGGTTGCAAATGTTAAATGCTTTTCTGGCAAAGGTTGTGCCAGAGGAGCATGTCCCCCATTAACACTCTCTTTTTCACATGCTCCTCCTGCCTTCCCCTCTCCAAGGCTTTGCAGCTGGCAGCTCTTCAGACTCCCCTCTGCTAGCACAAACTAACAGCAGAGGCTGTAACAAGCTGCTGACAGGAGGCTGCCGCTCAGGGGTCGCGAGGAACGCTCCGACTTGATTGCAAAACCGAAAATATGAGTGGTGCCCTGAGGGAGCGGCTGCTTCCAGGCAGAGGAGCCCAAGTGACAAGGGCTGGCCCGTGCTGGGGGAGCACGCTCACAGAGTGACAGTCGGGGGGACTACAGCTGCCTGGGGAACAGCCGCCTGCTGGGTGTGTGGCTGTGCCTTGTGAGCACAAAGCCGGGGCAGATTTAGGAGATACTTCCCCTTTGCTCTCTTATTGCCCAACCATTTGCTGATCTGGGACTTTCTGGCTGGGTGTCATTTCCACGAACTCAGAAGCACTCGGTGAAAATCCAGCGAGGAAGGGCAGCACGCAGCTCCTCCAGCCCCTGCCCTGTCAAAGCCCCTCCGCGGCCACCTCCATCCCCAGGGGGAAGGGGTCAAGCACTCTTAGCTGCTCCCAGGGGCCTACAACAACAATGACACATGAGGGTGTAACTGTGGTTTCTATAGAGACATTTATTGGAAGGATATAAAAACAGTGTAAATTTTAATAAGATGTATTTAAATGTGTCTCAGGCACAGTCCCACATGTTGGCAGGACACGAGCCCAGGAGATCGGCAGCATGTCCAGGCTCCCTGATGCACCCAGATCCACCAAGCAAAGCAAAGCTTTGATCCCAAGAGATGGCTAGGACCCTTCCTTCTGCAAACCTTTCTGGTCCCTCTGCTCCCTAAGCCTCTGCTTCACTTGACAAGAGCTCTCACCTGTGTGGACACTATTTCACCAACGAAACATTGGAAATTCAGCTTGGGGTAGGGCTCAGTGCAGACACCTGCAGAGTCCAGGTGAAATGCCTTCTGCATTGGACGCAGCCCTTGGCTGATCCTCCCTGGAGAGGCAGAGCCTGCTCCTCCTCTTCCTGGTACACCGATAATGATAGTAAATATGTGCAATATCACATCACTTAGATTAATACAGAGTAATGTGTAAATGAGCATCTTAGATCTTTAACTGTCCTCCTGTTGAAGTTGTTTCCATTCGAAAGTCCCATCCAAAGTTAGATCAAAATTATCCTTCTCCTGCTCTTGGGAGAGTTCCAAAAACACCTAAAATGGGCAATATAAAGTTTTGATTATTTCTCAGACCCTCACTAGACACTGTGATGCACCTTTGCAGGAGGTACAGCTCTGCAACACCTATGACAGGTACGTGCAGTAGCTTTATGTGGGGAACATGGACACAGTAGCAGAGAATCCTGAGCTCGCTGGTGTACCCTGCTGAGAGGCACGGGCTGCCCGTAGGTTTGCCCATAGGGCAGGTTTTGCCCATCGATGAATTGACGCACATACTCCTGCACTTTGCTGCCAGCCTTGTGCAAGCAGCAATAATCTGCTGGTTCAGGAGCAACCACAGAGGCTGGGCATGGGCATCATCAAGGACATCTGTCCCTTGGATGCGCTGTGTGTCTGTCTTGGGTGACAGCAACACTTTGCCTAGGTTGTCTCCACCATGCTACTTCCCAGCAGTGGCAAAACCAAACCAAACCAAACCCCACCATTTTCTACCACTTTCCTGGCAGAGGAGCCCTTGCCAACCACTCCAGGCAGTTTCCTGCCTCAGGGCTGGCCCAGACCTTGCTGGGGCTTTTGTTCCTGCTCACACCTTCACAGCACCTCTAGCCTTGAAATCACCCACCTGAGCCAAAGTATTCAAAGAGAAGCTGTACTCCTCAAGGTTGAAGTTTTGCTTGGCTGTGGAGAAATGGAAACAGAGCTGAAAATTACCAGTCAGTGCTCCACCTTTTCAAAAAGTCATCTTGCTTTGCTCTTACCTTCCTCTAGCTTGGCGAAAGACTGAGACAGGGGCAGTGCATCTTCCATGGGGACCTTGTAGACAAGCAAAGAGGGGAACCTGGAAGAAAAAGAAGAAAAGCTGACTCTTGCTCTGTACTTACCCTTGGGATCAAAGGTTTCTGTCACACTGTGAGCTGGACCTGTGGATGTTTTATTGTGGGGATGGCAGCAGGGCTGGACTTGGTGACGTGATTGAATCAGATCCCCACATAGGGACTCCAACCCCTCTGTCTCTCTTCAGCTAAGATCCTGCATTTGGCCATCACACTGGGCACGCTGTTAGGGATGACATGACACTGGAACCACTGTTCTTCCCATGTTTATAGTTACCGCTCCTGACGGGCTGCACTTGGGAAAATCCTCAAAATCTCGGCATGGAGAAGATCAGTGCTCTCTGGGTCCTTGACTTTAATTTCCAGTAGATAGCCTTTGCCAAACTTGTTCTTCAGGTACTGAATGGAGCCAATGCACCTGCAGGGGAGGGGTGAAGCATGGTGTCAGCGTGAAGCCATTGATGCCCAGCCATCTGTTCCTTCCCACATTGTACTGCTGTGGGGAGCACTTCATAAAGCCCGTGGTGGTGGGCTCGGGTGGGTGAGGCTGGAGGAGAAACCTCCCCTGTTGGGCCAGAGGGGCCGAGAGGCATTTCTTGTCCCAGCTGTGCTGCTGCCCACCGTAGCTGCCCAGCCACCAGGATGGCCACGCGGTCACACACAGCATCTGCCTCCTCCATGTAGTGCGTGGTCAGAACGGCCCCCGTCTCCTTGGTTTTCAGGGCAGCACGAATCATTTTCCTGAGGACACAGAGTTTTTCTTTAAAAAAAAAAAAAGAAAG
>VXAA01001163.1:1495828-1568300 GCA_013399115.1 Anseranas semipalmata | reverse complement strand
TTTCTCTTTCCGCACATACATATCTGCTTTTTTTTTTTTTTTTTCCCCCTATGGAGAATTCTCAACTATTTTCATATACATTACCTGGGAATTTATTCACATTTTCTAATGGCAGTTTATATCTCAGCTCATATTGACTGTGTCCTGAGAGTATGACATTGGGGATGTACTGCTTAACCAGTGATGTCACTTTCTCTGTGTCACAGGACTCGCTGACGTGAATCCTGTTCAGTTGAAAAAAAAAACAAAACCAACACAGATGGTTAATTATGATAAAAACAAAACAAAACCAACAAAACACTGTATTTGCTAGGACAGATAAAATCAAAACTCCAGCATACTTAATTCATTCCTTACTCTGGAGTAAAACACTGCTTCAGTTAATTTGATTGAATATGAATTCAGCTCTTTTTGTTGTTTTGACAGTTTCCTTTTTACAGCCATTCTGGTGGATTCCTGTATGCGTATTCCCAGACATCACTAACTAGGGCTGAAGCAGATACCTTAAATGATAGCCGATCCCCCATTTTTTCTTCAAGAAGAGAGAAGAGCCAACACACTTCAGCCTCCCATGTGAGATAAAAGCCTTGCGGTCTAAAGAAACAAAATGCCAAAGAAATTACAACTGTAGAGCAGTGTTTCATTCCCCCCCCCCCCCCTCCCAGGGCAGATCAGTGATGTTCTGCACCTTTCTGGGGACAGCTCCCTGTCCCCAGAAAACCTGAGCCAGGTTTTCATCCCAGGTAGGCTGGCCTGGGGAAGGACGTCCTGCTCCAGGGATGTTCTGCAGAGAGGCTGAGCCTGGGCTTACCTGCGAGGATGTCAGCCTCGTCCATGAACTGGGTACTGAACAGGATCACGCGTCCAGCTCTGTGCTCCTTCAGCAGGCTCCACACCTGGTGCCGGGACAGAGGATCCAAGCCAGCTGTCGGCTCATCCAGGAGCAACACCTACGCGAGAGATGAAATCAGACAGCCTTCGCTGCAGGAGCAGTTGTGCATCTCGTGGGTTTGGGGTTCCCTGAAAGACCAGGTCCTGGATGCAGGAGAGCCAGGCCGTCTGGTGTGCAGGAGCCACCGTTCTGGGAGCTGCAGAGCTCAGGCAGCTGCCTGCTTTAAACTAGATCAGCAACATTAAGATGAAGAATTTACCATCTTTCTGGCATAATGATGGCCACTTTAAAAACGACTGAATGGACCTGAATATTCCCTGTATCACAGAGCCGTGCCTGCTGCTTTACCTGTGGGTTTCCAAGCATGGCTATTCCAATGGATAACTTCCGTTTTTGCCCACCACTGAGTTTCTCAGCTTGAGTGTCTTGAACATTACTGATATCCAGCAGTTCCAAAATGTTTTGCACCTAGAAAAGCACAAGAAAGTCTGTTCGCAGCACCAGCTGTCCTTCTGTCCTTTGGGAGCCCGAAAGGAGGTCAGGCTGAGGCTGAAGGAGTGATTTCCAAGAGCGCTTCCCAAGGCCTGGCTCCTGCCCACCCCTCCTGGGTCACCCCCTGCTCTCCTCGGGGCGAGCACTCAGGTCGCTTTGGCTGCACCGAGCCCCCACGCCTGCCTGGCTGAAGCTCAACACCAGCTTCAATATTCAGGAGAAACAGTCAGCCCTTTGAGCCTTCCGATGCGCAGCAAACCCTTGCTGAAACCTGGGGTTTGCCTACAGCCCGACCTTGCCACGCACGATGCTTTTCAGGGGAACATGCACTTACCTCTCGCTCTACCTCTTTGGGCTTGATGCCCTTGATTTCTGCAAAAGTTTGCAAATTTTCTTTCACTGTTAGGACTTCAAACTGTACGTTGAATTGTGGGCAAATGCCAATCATCTCTCTAATCTCTTTCCTGTCTCCTATTTCAGAGAGCTTGTAGTCATAGATAGTTGCAGATCCTGTTTATACAAACAAACATGATGGGGCAGGAATGAACTGGTCTTTACAGCTTCTAAATCAAGCCCACCCATCCCACCTCAGCATGTGCAGTCCTACCTTCAGAAGGCAAAGTCAGTCCACTGAGCACGTTTAACAGCGTTGTCTTTCCAGCCCCACTGTGACCGAGTAAGGCAGTGATCTGACCCTCGTAAATATTTAAAGACAAACCTGGAATAAAAACAACACCAAGATTGGGGAAGAAAATGCATTTTTACTTGCCTCCACTCATTGTCAAAGGCAAGACAAGTCCAGAAGTATAAGAACCAAACAGTAATAATTAGTCAGAAGTGCCTTAAGCAAACTGAGGAAATGTTCTGCAGAAACATAAGAGTAGAGGCAGAAGAAGCCATTCTAGAATTAACAGAAGAGGTGGAAATATGACAATGGAAAAAAAATTCCATCTCTTTACTCTTACTGGGAATGGAAAATCAGTCAGGAAAAACTGAATAAAATTGTAATCAGTTGCATCAATATTTTAGATATTTTTTTCAAGCAATGCAAGTATTGTTTTATTTCTTTGGTTGTCTGGAATATTTACACAAATCTTTTTTTTTTTTCACTTTTAACAGGAATTAATAGTACAACTTTCATACCTCTTAAGGCTTCTGTTTTCTTGTCTTTCTTTTTATATGTTTTCTTAATATTGTTGAGTCTAAAAGGAAGGTAAAGCAGGTATTATTTCAGGATTCCCATAAATACACTTCCATGGTGCCCTTTCTCATTCTTATGGGTCTTAATTTTAAATGACAGAAATGACATGAGAAGCATGAGGTCATGGGGAAGCGACACTGAGGCCCAGCAGGGCTGGGCATGCTCTGTATGCAGATGTGGACGTTGCTACCTGGCATGCACTAACAGAGCACCAAGCCTTGCAAAGACAAGGTCAAGCCCATTGCAAGGGAGAGCTCTTTTATAACAGGCTGCCCTCCAGGTTCTCCTTGTTGTCTATAGTGGATGTTTAACAAAGCCTATTGCAAAAAAAAACCAAAACAAACAAACAAACAACCCCCCCCAGCAGTTTACCTGAATTTCACCATTAGAGACCAGCCCGAATTATCTATTTATCTTATTTTTACTCTAATCTTTCTATGTGAAATAGTTCTGCAAAACCGTCATGAAAATGGAAGCTGCCTGGATGAATGAAAACGGAGCTGGTGACAGAAGGAGTGGTGGTGCCATTGGGAGCATCGCCCTGAGCTACCCAGCCAACAGCATGATTAGCAGTGCCTCCTCTCTCGACCTGATGGCCTCCTTCCCCACGAACTCGGTGGGCACTGGCTCTACGTCATCTCCTCGGGGCTCCTCGGGGTTCGCTGCGCTGCTATGTCCCTCCCCGGGGCAGCCTCTCCTGCTCCGCATCCAGTAGGAGGGCTTCAGGCAGAAAAAAGGGGGGTCTGGAATGCCGTATTTGCCTGAGAAGAAAGCACAGATGACCTGTGGTTAACCAATGGCACATTCAAAATGTCATCCTACAGAAAGCAATTTGGAATTTCTGAAAAATACCTGTCTACTGGTGCTTTGTCCTGTTAAGAAAAGCTTGGGGAATTTTCATCAGTGTGCACAGGAGCTGGGTTAAGCAGGACAAGAATGGTGGCTTCAGGGATATTTCTAACGAATTCCATCATTTATATAATGACTTAAAATATTGTCCAACGCATAGTAACACTATTTTCTCATAAACAGTTCAACAGAAATACAAGTATAAATAGAAAGAAAAACAAAACACTAAATACTTTATTGTCTTTGATTTGGGAATTACCAGAATATACTAGGGGTAAAGAACTCCCTCAGTGGTGTAATACTTTTTTTTTTTTTTTCCAGTCCAAAACCTATTTTGGTTGACTCAGACAATGGAGCAGCCCACCAGTTCCTTGAGGAGCAATTACACACAATCCGTAAAAAATTGAAAGTATAAAAGAGGAAAGTATGTCCGTAAGCATAAATCACACTTACCCGGCAGAACTTTGTCGAAGTACATGGCTAACAGCAGGTACAAGACTGAGTCAAAGATCAGCATAATGTAAGTTGAAAATAGAAAGTATGATTCCTCCATAAGATTAGAAAAAGAGAAACCTATTCCATATTTTTCCAAATAGAAAACCTGAAAAGAAGGACAAAGTAGAAGAATTTTCACGCTGGAAAACTATGCACATACCATCAAACTATGGATACTATTGATTTTGTTAACCCCCAAATCATCTGCTGTACTGACCCATTTTTCTTTACTTCTAGCAAGGAAGAGAAATAGATTTACTCCATACAGAGATGCTATATTTTCATTAAGAATTTTCTAGAACAATCCAGAAACAGAGAAAAGATCAGAATTTTATAGGAATTCATTCAATAAATATGGTATTGGTACCCCTGACATAGAGTCTGTGTCATCTAATACAAAGGCAATATAATTGTGCATAGTGTTTGATTTAACCACAGGGCAAAACAGCAGTAAACTCAGCTTCTTTTTCTGCTGGTGCAGAAATCTCCTCTCTCAGACAGATTTTTTTTTTTTTTTTTTAATCATGAAATCAAGATATTAAATAACCTTCTCTCCCTGGAGCTACAAAGCATCACTTGGAGCTAAGGAGATGTGACTGGCGGACAACTGGGAAATGACACAGAATTATCCCGGGCGGGGAAGGAGAGAGGAAGGATGCAGCAGAAAACCAGAACTGTATTTGCAGGGAGTTTCTGTAGGAAATACCAGCAGCGCAGGAAGCATGTGGCTGCGGCGGGGAGGAGGGGGGGAACGGCCGAGTGGCCAAGAGCTGCTGCCCCGAGCCAGCTCGGGTCTGCCTTGGTCCAGCCCCGGAGGACAACGGTACCATTGTGTGCAGCGATGCGCTCGCGGGAGTTTCCTCTGGTCCATAGGGATGCTACAGAGTGCACGGTGAGGGATTATTTGGGACGAGGGCCACGGCTTGCTTTGCAACCATCGGCTCCTTCAGTACGGGGGCGGGACAGGGGGTGGAAGCCCCCTTTTGCTGCCCTGAGGTCTCTGAGCAGCACGTTGATATGACTGAAAGGTCCCTGCAGGTGTGGAAAGGTCTCTCAAAATGAGGGCTATGACTTCCCACACCTCTCTCTGTCACCAAGTACAGAGGGATCTTTTATTGCCTCTAGCTGTGATGAAATGTGCTCTGAGAGGGCCCAGGGCAGCAAGTTACTGGGATCTTTCATTGGCAGAGATAATGCTCCATACCTTTGCAATGCCAGCATTAAATGTGAAAGGACAAAAGAGACTGAGAAACCACTTCAAAGGTTCTGGAAGCTTTTCTACTAGCACTGTGAGGCTCAGGCAGCCGAAGAGAAAGGTGATGAGGAACCCCATGGAGCCAGCAAGTTTGGACGTCCTTAAGAGGGAGCAGAGCATGAAAACCAGGTGGACCTGTAAGAACAGAAGCTTCCTTCAAGCTCTGAAGGAGATAAATATCCTTAACCAATAGCATTTCCACTTTCCAGGCGAAGAGATCTCTGGTGAGCTGGGTCCGTGTAATAAAATATGCTGAAGTCCTTTCTCAGTGGGCAGACCTGAGTTTCAAATCAGGTCTTCTGTAGCCAGCATTCTGCAAACCCCTGAGTCAGAGAACCCACTCAGCTATTTCAGTTAGTGTGACCAAGTAAAAGATACAGTCCTGTCCACGGTGCACACAGCTCTGGAGCAATGTTTGGGCTCATCAAAACCTTAATAAATCATGCAGTGAGAAAATTTGGATCTCAAACCTGACTTACACATGCAAGGCCATACAGGAAAAACAGCAGTAAGACAGCAGGGAAGCTGCTGACGTGGAAAGCCTCCTGCACCACGAGAGCTGTCAGCAGGCAGGACAGGATCAGCACGTAAACAGCATACAGCAGGCTCCAGGAGAGCCTGGAGACAGAAAGGTGGCGTTACTCTGCTGCTTAATGAGGAACTGTTGTTACAACTTCGTCTGCATGGCAGAACCATTTTACGTTAAAATATTAAGAATTTTCTAGGGTGAACCCATTCATATCTTACACAAAGCAGAAAGTGTAGCCCACCTTTGGAAATTCCCTAGGAAGAATAATACCCAGCTGCCATGCTCAACCCTTCTAATTTGTTCTTAGAGTACTGGAGAAAACTTAGAAACCTATTTAATTTATTAATATGCTGTGCAAGTTTCCAGAAGTATCTTGACTTTTGGCAAACAGACCCTTTAGTTAAAAAGGAACTCACCAAAATGCGTTATCTTGTAGCCCCATCACCTTCATGAGTACTTTGAGCTTCTTCTTTTCTCTTACAACATTCATTGATAAGAAATACATGAATGAAGAGAAACACATCACAACAGTAACCATGAAATAACTGTACTCTAATGTAATCAAGTAATTGACACCCCGGGACTTCATACGGACACCAGCAATTGACTTCATTTCTTCCCAAACAGAATGGTTTGCCACCACCTAAAGGAATTCAAGGTCAAAATTTTAATGTTTAGTTTATTTTCTACAGTGAGATGTAGCTGCATAATGAGCCTCCTAATTCATCAGCCCTAGAACTATTATTTTTTTTTTTAATACAGCTTTATAGACAACATCAGGAAGTAATGCAATAAAGCCCAATGGGAAGGGCTCCTCTGACTCACTTGCATGTCTGCACCTCAGCTGGACTCCCTCCCTTGTCTATGGAGAGCAAGTTCCCTCCTCTCACCCAGCACTGAGGATCTAGATACACGGGTGCCTTACACTCCCCAGGGCCCTGGCTCTCCCCCAGGGTAAAAAAGCAGCCTGGACAGCTGGGGGTGTACAGCCAGGTGCAAGGGCCCCTACCTTGGTGTATTTTTGAAGTACAATTTGGAAAAGACAAGAAATGACAGACATGACTACTTTGAAACCAAATCATCCAGCAGCTGTTCATATCACTCCAATCTCCTGCAAGAATTGCCTTTTCCTTGACATCTGGGAAATACTCTAAACCAAATCGTGGCATTAGGTTTGGTTCCCAGCCTTTGGGAGCAATTGCAGTTTTGAAGATAAACAAAAGTTAGTACAAATCATCAAAATTAAATTGAAAACAGTCTTATTCTGCAGGAAACTGCTGATTCCATCCAAGTTTCTGCTGTTGCTGCTAGTAACAGGCAGGTGAGTATTTTAAGATATTTGTTTTTTTTCCGGAGAGTTTTCTGACAAGCTTGTCCCTTGCTATTGTCACAGAACAATTTGTCTTTCCTAGATAGAGTTTAAAATACAAGGAGACCTACTGCAGTTCATAAATTTGATTTACCTCTATAATAGCAGCATCGATGCTGGACTGCAGGGACAGGAAGCCTTTGTACCAATACTTTGGGCTGTCACAGTAGTGCGCTGAGAAATTATAACAGGTATCTGCAAGGATGGAAGGAAAAGGGCATCACTCATACAAAACTGTTGATTTAATAAAAGAGGAAAATTGAAGATTCTGATCCTCTACAGGAACAAATAGCTTAAAAAATGACAGGTTAATAAAAGCATCAAACAGTATCAGAAAACAGCTGGGTACCTGTGTATCCAAGGTTGTCATTTGGAATAGCCACATTCCTAATAGGAAACCGGAGGTGATAGGAGAAGTTGTTTTTAAATACAACCCCTATAATTTCTCTATTCAAAATCCAGGCTTCCTCCAGGGCTCTCTCATTGTCCATTGCTTCTAGTTTTATACCTGTGGTTTGTAAGAAGAAACATTCCAATGAGTTTCTGCAGTTCTGGAAACGCGAGCACAGGCTTTGGGTATAGATCCTGCTTTTGTCAGGGTTGCATCTCCCCTCTCCAGTTCTCCTCACTGGACAGAGCACATTTATGGCACCTTTAAATACTTCATACTGAGAAGAAATATACCTCAAAAAAAAAAAAAAAAAAAAAAAAAAAAAAAGAAAGAAAGAAAAACAACCCATGTGTCTCAACAGTATTATTCTACATAGTGAATATCAAGTAAGGCAAAGCTTTACAGTGCAGAGGCACACACTGGCCTCCCTGGTAGTTTAAATTACTAGAATGAGTTGTGAAGAATATTTGTGAAGAAATATTAGTGAGAATGTGGGATTTGGGATGAATTTTCTCTACTGACCGAAGATACTTGAAAACGACTAACACAAAATATGTGTATAATAGGTTAAATAAAGACAAAACTAAATATTTAAAAGACAAAATCATACCTGTCATTACAGATTTCAAGGCCACTGCATTCATTATCTGCCTTGTGGTTGCGGTGCTGGGTGTAAAAGCGATGGTGACCCCAGCAGCATCATAGGCAGGGTCATCTAGCTGCCCAAGGTAGCTGTGCGGCACTTCGGGGTACTGGATGTGCATCATGAAGCTGCCCACTATGAACAGCAGTGGCAGAAAGAGCAGAGACAGCATCCACTCCTAGGTAAGGGGCGAGTGGAGAAGGGAATTTAATAGTACAGCAGTATAGGAGCATCTTCTCTGTGGGATCAAAATGTAAACAAGTGGTACTCAGTCACACCAGTTTCTTAGACACTGATTAACTAACAAGGTCTTTGTGTTGTCCATGTCATCTCACTCAGAGAACCCATCCATGCTCTCGTATGTCACACAGAAACAAGTATTACCAGTTAAAAAGGTAAAGCTGCATAAGGCAGAGCTTTTCAAATGTACTTCAACTTTTAACATTACAAAAGGGTACTGAGGTATAGGGGAAGGCAGGGATTAGGCAATCTACAGTAGTCACATTATTCTTTTTTTTGTTTTTCATTTTTTTTTAAACCTACCTGAAAGCTGTGCATTTTCATCCTCCATTTGATAAGTACATTTTTCCACAAGAGAATTTTAGTTTGCTGAAATACACTCAGATTTCTCTGAAGTCTCCTCATCTTTGAGCCTACAAAAAAAAAAAAAAAATTAATTGCTCTTGGATACAACCAAAGCTAGAACCGCAGCGACTGCTTTTATTTGCGCAGCCTGCACACTTGTGCCAGGGCACAGTAGCACTTTCTTTCCCCTTCTATTGCGCGAGAGAGCTGGAGCTGCTCAGCCCCTGCTGCCTGCCCTGTGATGCCTCGTGGAGGATTTAACTAAAGCCGAAATCAGACTGCATGACCTAATTGGCTTGGATGGCCTTAATATCCAAGAAATAACAGCAACATGGTCAATTAAAATCACCAAAATCTAGTTGCATGTAATTTTAATGCGCTATAGGCTTCACACCAAGAAGTGTTGAGCAACTCCTGGCCATGGTACAAGCTGAGCTCATAGAGAAACCAGAGTCAATTGAAGGCAACTGGGAGCTACGAGAGAACAAATTCTTGGAAGTGCATTCAGAGAGCTGCCATTGTCAGGGCTTTTCACAGGAAATGAGAGAGAAACAAACAGCCACGAGCGTGCATTGGTGGGTTACTCCGAAAGACCTGGCAGCATCCTTACAACCTGTGGTCAAAGCAAAACAGCGATTTGTTGCCTGGATGATGACTAGTGCTGGCATGGAGGCAGAAAGCCAGCAGAGTTACCAGAGTAACATTGCAGATGAAATTTGTCGATATTAACCATCAGGAAAATAGTCATGAGTAACTTTAATGAGTAAAAGGACAAAGTACACAAATGCAAGAGGGCTCCCCATAGCCAAACTGCTCTGCTGCTAAAATACCCTTTCAGACATGATGGTTCCTTGATCTTCTGTGAGCGAAGTCTTGTTGGAACTCTCAGGGCATTTAGAGACCTAATCCCTTCAAAGCTTCCTATCACACAAAGGGAAGATGTACGTTGTCCTGTTTTCTTTGGGGAATGGTGCCTCATGGTGCTGACAGGCAAGGCAGAACTCATCTTCTTCAAATATTTGTATTGACATTTTTCCCCTCCCTTATTATTCTGCACGCCACCCACTTGAATATTCAATATTATCTGATTTCAGGGACACCAGGGCTTTATCTTCAGTTTCTCCTCCATGTGTCAAGTGTGCACCTCATGCAACATCTGGAGCTGCCCTGGCTTTCAACGACATCTGGGCCACAGCAGCAGGGTTACCTTAGGCAAGAACGAATATTAACCCCGAGCCTTCAGCCCCGCTGGCAGCCAGAGCATCAGCTCAAGCTCCCGGCAGAGCCAGCGCCCAGCTCAGGAACGGCCAGGCTCTGCCGGAGGGACACGCTGGGCACCAAGCACTCCCCAGGCTGCTGCAACAAAAGGTGCTCCTCTGCAGGACACATTGGGAGGTTAGGGGCAAGGATGTTGGTTCAGCGACAGGAATCTTCTATTTCACCATCACGCTCTGAATGGATTCTTCTCTTACAGATGCCCTCACTACTTCCAGACATATGAAATTTGAATTCAGCCTTTGGTGACCATTTCTAGACCTCCCTGAGGTTGTGGAGTTAACCTGAACTTGGACAGGCTGACACACGGCTGGAGTTTCAGCTTCGCATCCAGGAAATCCTGGGTGGGACGGAGAGCTGGCCACCAGGTCCCCATCGCAGATATCCCATGTTTCCCCTCCGTCACCCCCCTGCTCTGCCTGACCCCAGCTGGTCTCAGTGGGAATTTTTAACAGTGAAAGACAGAAAGAGTTGTTTTTTTTTTTAAAATTCCACCTTTAGCTTACTCTGCATGTGGGAAAGATCTGCTCCTCTGTGTGCTGGATGACCTAAAATACTGAACTCAGCCGAACCTTACCACATCCTTCTAGCACCAAGAATTACCAGAAATTCATGTCTGCTGCAAACTGAGCTCCATTTGGGTATTATTCCATATCAAAGTAAGGCTAACAAGACTCTGTCACATTTAAAAGTGTCAATAAGCTGAACCACAAGCTTAACTGAGCCTGTTCAAAAGACACCCAGTGACTCACCCATGCATTCGTGTTCCCTCCCAGCATTATTTATGCTGTTCCTAATTACTGAATGTTTTCATTCCTCTTAAATACTGATTTTTACTTGTTTTAAGAAGAATGCTTAAGCCTTACCTTAATGGGAAGGTCTGAAAGGAATCCAAAGCTCGCTCTTTGCAACGTGCCTGTGAAATTGGGATGCTGAGGCTCCCTGGGAGATGCTGGCCACTTGTTGCAGTGGTGCCCGGAGCTCCTCTGTTCACGCACTTGTTTCTTCATTCGGGCATTTCTGCCAAAAGGCATTCCTCACATGATCAACTTCCCCCCCTTTCTCCTTGGCAGATTTTCAGATTTATTTATGTTACAAAAAGCAAACTGAGCATATTGTTGCAGAGCTGCTGAGACAGATTCTCTGAAAAGTTACTCAGAAAATTCTTGAGTCTTGGCCAAGAGAGGAAGAAAAAGCCCAACAATAAGCCATACAAAAATCCTCTATCTGGCAACCTCTTACGCTTCTCAGTGCGGGAATGGAGACCGAAATCACAGAAATACTAAGGCACTATGCTGACGGCGGAGGAGCGAGTGTTGCCTGTTGCTTATCTCCACCGACACCCGTTTTGTTTGCAAACTCAGTGCAACGAGCCCCGCTGTAGGAAGAGCAGTGAAGTGCTGCCACCTGGATGGGAACAGCCCTTCGGATTACAAAGCATCTTGCAAACATCAAAACAATCTTCTCTTGACTGACAGCCCGCTTCTAAAGGGCACGCACTTGATTTGGTGCCCGGGCTGGGGCCACGGCTGTGGAGCTCGCAGGCAGGCGGAGGAGCCGGGGAGGGAGGGAGCAGCTGGGACGGGCTGGGCGTGAGGAGGAGCTGGAGCCGCTTCCCTGCCTGCCTGGCAAAGCCCGATGATGCTTAAATGACTTTCAGATGCTTTACAGCCAGATCCAGGCAGATTCAGAGGTGTAGTAAGGCGGGACGCAGAGCATCCCAGTGCATCTCCTGGGCGTGCACACCTTCTCCTTCCCTTTCAGCCCCTCCTTGCAAATGGGGAGGGAAAAATTAAGCAGAGAGGTGGATGTGCCAGGTCCCAGTCAGTGAATCTCAAGTTAAGACACATCCTTACCCATCTCCTTGATAAAGGCACTGATGTTTGGAGATCCATACGGAAAGCAGCTCTCAGGGGTGTGGAGCAGCCACGCTTTGGACTTTCCCTGGCAGGAGCAACCCATCGCTGAGCCAGGGCAGCCACCTGCTGGTACCTGCCTGCATCCCCTGCCTGCACATCTGTGTCTGCATAATCCACCTGCATCATCCAGACCTGCCCCATCCGTACCTGCATCACCAGCCCGTGTCCGTGCCTGCAGCACAGCTCTTGTGTCCACACCCGCAGCATCCACGTGGGCCAGGGAGCTCATGGCATGGGTGAGGGTCTTGCAGCTGTGTCCTGCAGAATGGTGCTGCCCTGTCACCCAGGGGGTCCCCAGCCCAGCCCCAGAGGCTGGGGGTGCAGGGGAACAGGGTGATAGGGAAACACCAGGCTGTCTGAAGGAAGGGGCAGTTTCTGTTATGCTTATTTTCTCATTTATTATTTAGAGCCAGCCCCAGCAGGCAGGTGCCCAAGAAGAGATGCCGATCTGCTCCAACACCATTTGGGTGCTGCTGCCTGCCCCCACCTCCCCACCAGTGTCCCCAGAGGGGTGCTAGCCAGGAGCAGACCCCATCTTTCCGACCACAAAATCAGACATGGGTGCTGGGGCCAGAAGAGCCTTTCTGTCCCCCACATTCAGCCCAAGCACCAGGAGCATGCAAAAGCAGTCAGGCCCTGACATCCTTTCCTCCCTCCATGTTCCCAGTGGTGGGGACCAGAGGAGGCTGGAACACACAGCAATCGCTGCTTTTTGGGTCAAAACCCAGCCCCATGCGCCTTCATGGAAAGCACCACCCTTGGTGGATGTCCAGTGGACACTGCTCAGGCCTGAGCAAGCCAAAGCTCTGGTGTCCTTGTGCCCTGGGTGAATGTGGGGTTAAGAATGAGGTTTAAGAGCCCTCTCCAACTTTGCAGGTGGTTTCCTCCAGGGACAAGCCCCTGGGGGCTGCCTTGGGACCAGCAACTCAGCCAGGCAGGGTTATCCCTCAGCACAACAGATCCGGTGGGTCTGTCTGAGCCTACGGATGGACTGCAAGCATCAGTTGTCAAAGGATAAAGGTTTTATTTATTAAAATAATATATTTTTTTCCTTTCTTTGCAGAGCATCTGCTAAGCTCTACATGATGCAACGTGGGTAACCAAGTCCCAGGGCTGTATCCGATCCAACCTATCAGTAACACTGGTTGAGTATGCCGAAAGTTTGCCTTTGTGGCTGCAAGGGCTCAGGGCTGGAGCAGTCTCCGCTCTGCAGCCCCCTCGGACGCTGCCTCCAGGTCGGGCTCCTCCAGGTCCCTGGTGAGGTCCATGAATACCTGCAAGGCACCACAGTGGAAACAGACCCGTTATGGCTAAGGACTGACGGTACCAACATTGCTCGTGGGCTGCTTTTGCTTTTTATACACAGTTTCTAATTTTGCCTATATATATATATATATATATTTTTTTTTTCTCCAGTGAGGCTTATGTTATTTCTTGTATCTTACAATGAAATGTTTCCCATACATTCAGCTTTCTCATGTGCAAAAATTTGAACCAGCACTGTTAAAGGCTGACTTTTTTTTTCTCCTCTCTAAGGATCAGTACCAGTTTGTCATTTCTGGAACTTATTTAGAAATCAACAAACTTGAAATTATTAGTGATTGCTTTCCAGCCATATAACATCATCTCTTAGGCGTGTTCCTGACATTTTCATTCTAAATCAACATACCTGTTGCAAAGTGTGCAAAGACAAGCTGTACTCCTCAAGCCTGAATTTCTGTTTAGCTGCAGAGGGATGAAGAAGGCATCCTTAAAAACCAAATCCATATGAGTTTTTTGAAGACAATCCTCATAAGTGAATTGTTTGTTTCCTTATACCTGCTTCTAGCTTGGAGAAAGACTGGGACAGAGGTAGTGCATCTTCCATTGGTATCTTGTAGATGAGCAAAGAAGAAATCCTGAAAAAGTAATAAAAACTGAACCCATCTTTGTGCAACTCAGCACCAAGGTTTAGGGGTGCTTGTAGGGCTCCTGTACTCTTGGGTAAATGACTGAGCAGAGTCAGTAGGAGCAACAGAGCACCCCAGCATGTGCCCAGGCTGGTGTGCAGTCTGTGGGTAGCAACCTTTCTTGCCGAGCTGCGTGGGGGAAGAGGCACAGAATTTCGTCGTGGAGAGCATCGCTGTGCCCCGCATCCTTCATTTTGACTTCCAGGTGGTAGCTTGTGCCAAACTTCTTTCTCAGCTCCTCAAGGGAACCAATGTACCTGCAGAGGAGAGAAAACTGCTGCTTAAGATGATTTGAACACTAATAAAACTATCACTGTATATAAGCAGCAGATATGCATCCTCTTATTCATCAGCTATTAATACTGTGCTGCTAAAACAGTCTGTGTCTTCACAAAACTATATTCATTACACACCTGGGACAAACTAACATTTTTTATTAGATTAATAAATAATAAAAAAAATAAAAACATCAGACTAAAGACTAAAAATCAGGCAGCGTCCCGGTGAGTGACGCTACGCTGGTGCCCACCGAAGCTGCCCCGCCACCAGCACGGCCACCCGGTCGCACACCGCCGCCTCCTCCAGGCAGTGCGTGCTGAGGACGGCCGCCCGCGCCTTGCTTCTCACAGTGGTCTGGATGGCTTTCCTGGGAACAGAGGGATCACGGTTATCTCCCGGAACAGCCCATACAAACAGTGGATGATCATTTAAAAGGTTTCAGTTATCCTGCTTGAAGATGACATGTGGATGTCAATGCTACATTGCAATTTGTCATGTATCCCTCCAAATTTTACAGTTTGGGGTAAATCTGTTGTTGAGAAACGACAGCAAGCACTGAGGCTGAATGATGGAGAGGAAGAACTACCTATAATTTTTTTCTCATACTCTGTAGAAACAGGAATTTTGGTCTTTTGTACCAAATGCAGTGTTTCATCTGGATTCTACTCAGATTTTCTTGGTGTGCTACCATTAGGATTAAATGTGATGGCTGGCAAAGGCTTACTGCCTGCCGAGTAAGGAGTTCAGTGAGTGGTACCCAAGCCCCTGTGCATCAGGGGAAAAAGGGACAACACAGATGTCCTTGGCCACTGAGGCAGGAGCCCTTTGCTTGCCCGGTGGTTGCTACAACCACGAGGGTCAGACCCGTCCTGCTAAATCCTGCACCTCCCGGCTCTGCTGCAGGAGGGCTGCTCACCACAGACAGCGCTGCCCTTTGGTATCCATGCCCGCTGATGGCTCGTCCCAAAGCATTACCGTCGGGTTTCCCAGGATGCTCAGTGCAAAACACAGCTGGAATGGGAAAGGCGTGAGGTCAGGTCGGTGTTCAGTCTGCCTGTACAAACATGCTGACAGTGGGGAGTTGCCTGCTATGTCTCAATCCCTGTAAATCTTTTAGAAGCTGAAGCTCTTGATTGCAAAAAGCAGGAGGAACCCTGCAGCAAACCCACCTCAGGTGTTCTTGGTTAGCATTTTAATCTCCCCAAACCAGCTTTCCCCAAACACCCAAGCCTGCCAAGGATCTGAAAGTGGCTTTCCAACCCATTTACAGGCAGATGCACACCACAGGGCATGAAGAAGTGATTACCTTGTAAATCCAATTTGTAGTTGGGATTTATGAAACACACAGTGTGTGGAGAGGGGGAGTGGAAGATCCTGCCAGGCTGGATTCAAAAGCTATTGATGATACCAAACCATGCCAGGAACCCACTCGCTCTGTGTGCTCCTGTCTTAGAGGGAAGTGACTGCCTTAAAAACAATAAGGACTTTCCATCAGCACATCGAGTTTTCAGAAATTTTAATTCAAGACTGAATTTTAGCCTTGACTCCAAGAATAAAATTTCTACTGCATGAAACAAAAAAAATTAAACTTTTACAACACCAAGGAGCATATTCTGCTCTCACTGACGCCAGTGCAAGGAACCCAATGTGTCCCTGAGCTGGAATGAAGGCTTTCTGTGCCCCACGTTCAAGGAAGAAAAGGCAGGTTTTGCTCAAGTAGCAAAGACAAATCTAACACATACCTTTCTGGCTTCTCCAGCAGCCAACCTCCTAGCTGGGGTTTTTAAATGCTTCTGGAGATCCAGGTCCTTCACCATGCTGTGGGGATGGAAAGGAAGAACGCTGACATGACCATCCCTGTCTGCTGACACTGCGGTCAGGGGTGCTGAGGAACCAGAGACTGACGTACTGGCTTTGGCTGGTGTGTGTCACTGGGAGTTACCTGGTGATTTTACTCCTAGCTCTGATGGTAAATTTAAGGATGTGTTGCAGAAACTCAAGACTGTGAGTGCAGCTAATGTGACAAGCCAGTTACTAATGCAACTGGACCAAAACAGAAGCAAGTTGAATTTTTTTCTGAAGTTTTTCTAGACAAACTATGGTGAAAGTCTTCACAGACAAGGGATTGGGAGCAGTGCAAAGTAGTAGATCTCACAGAAAGAGATCCCATTTCTCCATGGTAGAGGCACTGTCTCTTGTTCACACTAGCCAAGTTTGTTAGCAGAAAACCCTTTTCCTGTCTTATACCTCCGGAGAGAGGAAGAACTGAAAACTGAAATCATTTGGCTGTGTACCGGCTGATGAGAACAGCTGCATCCTCTTTCCTCATCCCTCGCACGGCAGCGTAGGCCTCCAGATGTTGGTGCACGGTGAGGTCTGGCCAGAGCGGGTCCTCCTGCGGGCAGCAGCCCAGGCTGCTCTGCCCCGGGGAGCCAGCGGCGTCACAGCCCTGCAGCAGCACCTGCACGAAACACGCACCTCTCGTTACGGGGTGTTATTCCGGGGTGAATAATGAGCCCTTTGGAAACGGGGTAATGTTTTCTCCTGTGCTGAGGGGAAGCAATGTGGTCCTCCTGGAAAAGGAAGCCCAGCATCACTCAAGTGATCACCTCTGTCTACCACAGCTTCTGCTCATCTGAGTCCAGGATGGTGTTTGTGCAGCACCAAATGGTGTTTACTGCCGTCAAACTGTGGGCAATAGTACCTGCATGAGACTATCATCTCGTAATAACACATTCCTATTTCAAACATTTGGTCCCGAATCTGTAATAGCAATGGTATTTCCAGCCCCCCCCCCAGCACATGTCATTAATCATTCCGCACATAATTAAGTGATGGATGGTTACTGGCATGACCCCGTTCACATTCGTTTTCAATTTCCTGGTTTTGCAAGGCTTTTATAGAGTGTTATTTCTTTTTAAGATGTCAACATTTCTTACAGGGCTTGTGAAATATCAAGAAGGGTTTCAAATCCAGACTGAAGATTTTGTGTAGCTTAAAACCCCTAAGTCTGTAACATTGACTTTGATGAAAACTAGAATGCGTTTTGTGTGTATCAACACTTTCTTCTTTCTTCTGTCCATATCCAGGGTTGCATGCACATAAATCCCCTGATTTAAGAGCTGCATTGCCAGCTTTTCTTACCACATCCTTCATTTATGAAGGCATCAAGGTCACCCCCCAGCTGCTCCAAAGGAACCACCTACCTCCCCGGCAGTCACCGCTATGTCTCCAGAAATCATGCCTATGGTTGTGCTCTTTCCGGCTCCGTTGGGTCCTAACAGACCTAAAAGTTCTCCTGGAACAAATATGCAAGAACTGTTAATGATGATAAACGTTAATAAGACCTTGTCCCCTGTGTGCCAAAAGCAATACCTAAAAGTTCAGAAGGAGGAAGGGGTATTCATTAACTTATCCCAGTAAATTGAAACCCTGAGCGCGGGAGCCCAGGTGCGGAAGATGCCGCTTGCATTGGGCCTGGCTGCGCGCGAGGAAGCTCTAACAAAAAGGTGGTCTCCGAATGTGCCCTCACACTAGATAGCCATTTGTGGGGGGTGCAGCAAAGTACTTGAACCTTTTTTAACACTAAAAGAGAGATTTCTGACAGCAACTTTCGTCTTTTTCTTAAAGATGGAACAGGCTTTCTTGTCTTCATACTCCTTGCGCAGACTGCTGACAACGATAACCGACTCCTGCGAAGAGATGAAGTGGGAATAAAAACTCTCCTCCTGTCCTGTGAGACAGCTCATCTGTTCTTACCATCAAGCATGACTCTTTAAAGAGAAAATTTCTAAATTATAAATCCAGGAAACAGAGCAATGGAAAAACAGGAAAAAAAGCAGAATGTGAATAAAAGTTGGTGCAGGAATGACCGGCACAAGAACTCCCTCTGCTGCCAAGGGTCTGTGGGCTGGATGGCGAGGCGTGCGCTGGGACGCAGGCGGATCGGGCAGTAAAAGCGCAGGAGCTCGGAGCAGGCAGGTGCGAGGACAGGGAGCAGAAGGAACGCGAGGGCTGCGCTCGGCTCACCTCGGGCTGCAGGGAGCTCCTCACCCGCTCCCTCTCCGCCTGCACCTCGGGGGCCTCCTGCCCCGGCAGGTCCCTGTTCTGCTGGGCGAGGGCTCTCCGCCGCTGGATCCTGCGGGCAGGGGTTGGGGGGTGACCGGCAGCCCTTCCGAAAACGCGCGGGTTTACCAGGCGGCTTTGCAAGTTTGTTCTCTGGGCAGCGTCAGCACAATGCCTGGCACAATTTATTTGAATTCATTCCACTGCTGGTGGTTGTTCAAATATTTACTCATGGAGGGGAAAAAAAAAAATCGCTCTGGCATGCATGAGGAATTAAAGGCCAACTTCAGCTTGTCTTTCATCCGTAACATTGACTAGTCGCCCACTCAACATGTGCCAATGACCTGGTCGCGTAAAAGCACACCAGGCAGGTTTTTGGAGCTATTTTGGTATCCAGCTGCTAGCTGAGCCCCATCCGTTAACGTTTGACGGTTGAATACTTTTACAAATCTTCTCCCATGTGAATTGGGAAGTCCCTCACACTGCCGGTGGCAGATAAGCAGAGAGGTTAGCAGATGACCCTGGACTGATGGAGCTTTAGGAAAACTCTCTGTCCTGCAGAGAGCAATACTTGATGCATTTGGAAAGGAGGTAAAATGTTGGATTTCAACTCGTAACTATTAATTTTGCTAGCAACAGTGAAATGTCCTGAAATTTCAGCAATAAAACATAAAAAAGCTCAGATCACATTTACTATTCTCTCCAGGACACTGCAGTTTAACTGACCTTCTGTTGCAACCCAGTGGGTGGGAACATGCCCACAGACACACTCAGGGAAACTCCATCAAATTAATTCTGAAACTGTATTGACCCAAAGGAATATAAAAAAAATCCTCCCTCCATTCTCAGTTTCTTCCCCTCTGGTTAAAACTAAAAAGGCGGGCTTTGCTCATACTTTGCAAAATACTTTCAAGCTCACTCGTCCTCTCCCACTGCCATCGGGGTGAGCTAGGAGGGTCCCATTCGGCGCATGGCACCGAGCCCTCCCCGCAGAGCGGGATGCCCACTGCTCTGAGGCACCCAGGACGCACCTGAAGATAGGGTCACGTCCTGTGACTGCTTCTCCATTTCTCATCTCCAAACAGCGCAGGAGAAACACAAAGATCACACAGTGGATGTAAGGCTGAAAAACAATAATGAATTAAGTTTGCCTTATACGTGAGCTCCACTTAATCTCCACCACCATTTTTCCACATATGGTTCAGCATCCTGGGGTCATGAGACAAGCCCTTGGTTACTTGGATGTACCTCCCCCACCAACATTTAGGGTGAAACTTTCACTGCATAACCCAAGCTTTATCTATGGGAAGACTTCTGCAAGCCCAGTGTACGTCCATCACATTAGAACAGGCATCTGTTCCAAAATAACTATCATCAAATTGGTCCTTACTGCAAAGGCAGCTACGAAGATGTTACTCCATGAATCAAGAACACTAGTATTGTGAACTAGTATGAAGGGCTACAAGAAAAAAAAAACAAAACAGTTAGTCAATTAGAAAAACTCCTTAGCGCAGTGCCACAGTGCAGGATTGGAGCAAGTGTGGGATGTAGGGATGCTTGGCTTTTCTGCAGGATGGGAGAAAGGAGCTTTGATTTCTACTTATTTTTTTGGGTTCATACTCCCCCAGAGAGCTGCAGCTTCCATGGCTACAGCTAATTCAGAGGTGCCTCAAATCAGCAAGGTTTGATTGATCATTTCCATTATTTCCTCTCTTCCCAGCAACCTCCATCCCTCCAGGTCTCCCATTCCACTGCCTTCCCCTCCCATATTACCCTGGCTGCCAAAATGCAGTCACTGTCACAGCTTTTTGTATCTAAACAGACAAATAAAAAATTCCAATCAAGCGAAGGATCAACAAATCAAATCTTCTCGATCCCTTCCCTCACTCCCCAGTCTGGACCTTTTCTTCCCCCATTGCCTTTTCTTCCTCACTCTTTGTCTTTTTGGCAGTTGGTGCTTGGGACAGGTAATTTGGAAAGTGCCTTGTGGATGTGAGGAGCCCAGCACAACTTTCCAGTTTACACCATTAGGACCATTATTGAATGTAGCAGGACATGTACACTTACCGATGTAGAGAAACTCAACCAGCCCAGCAATGGATACATAGGAATCAAAGTGGAGAAGATGAAGTAGGAAGCTTCATCATATAGGTCACTGATCATGTAGAAAATGAAGTTCACCTGGAATAAAGTAGAAAAAAACATTTCCAATATTCAAATATTGCTAAAAACTAGGCTATTTACCACTGATTGGGGTCATTCTGCTGAATATCAGTATGTTTGAAGTGAAACCTCAAGTGGCAAGATGTGGAAATCAAACATTTCAGAGGGAAGATTCACTTGGCTTACCAGAATGAAGATGAAAGACCAAAGGTAGCGATTGCTCCGTCCCTTGCGAAACATAGAGGCAATTAAATAGATGAGGAGGATGAGAGAAACTCCATAACCAGTGGCGCAAATGATCTAGAGAGAGAGACTGATGTCACAGGCAAGGAGGTGGATGTGGATATACCAAATCAATTTGTCAATTACAGCAGTCCATTTTGATTAAAATACTGAATGCATCTGGATACCAAGTACCACAGTGCTGGTGGTGGACACTCGCTGTGAGTCTGGGGGGGATTTGGAGCTGCCCGCCCGGCGAGAACTCACCATGGGCAGGACGGTGACGGCCTGCAAGGGGCAGATGTGGTTGAACAGCAGCACGACCCCGAACATGAAGCACATCAGGGCCCAGAAGAGTGGGACGTCCACCAGCGCCTGCCCGCACCAGTACGCCGAGGGAAAGAGACCCGCAAGCCGCAGCTGAGCGCGAGCCTTTATCTGTGATGGCAACGGGGAGAAGGGAGGCAGTCAGCAGAGCCCCAAATGCTGCTCCTGCTCCTCCTCCTCCTCCACTGCCCTCGTTCCTCCCTGCTCCAGCTGAGCCTCCCTCTCCCTTCCAAGCGCTTTCAATTCTTATCTCAACCACTGTTAAAAAGCACCCCATTCTTAAAAAGAAATGAGAAAAAAATCCTCCTGACTCCATAATCTTTATTAATTAACACCCAAGTTGTTCTGAGCCCAAGCTGATTCCCTGAGATGCAGGCTAACGTGATTTGGCACAACGTTGTGTTTGCGTAGCTGCATTTCTGCCAGCACCCTCCCTAGAAACCAGCCCACCGGCACACGAGCTGCTGTCCAGAGACATCGCATTTGCATTCACTTCCCCTTGTGCAAGACTGCTTTCAGTGCATGCTTTTTACCTTGTAATCCTCCATGCTGCTCACTGCAAAGTGAGGAGGCAAACCAGCAGCCAAAATCAGCATGTGGCTGAGACAGATGAAAAAGACATCACGCTTTATTTCTGGGTTTTGTGTCTACAGAAAAGAAATTCAGAAATGTCAATAATCAACAGCTGTCCAGGGAAAACCTAGCTAGCTCAACGCTCGTAGCATGGCTAAGCACTCAAGTGAGCAGTAGTAGTTATGGTAAATCTTACGTCCTTAAGAACACAAAACAATAAACAAAAGCATTTTGCGTCTTAAAGTTTGCAAGAAGTATTGGAGTTACTGTAAATTGTTGAGGATAGGCACCATCTTTTTGATGCTGATGCTTGCCAAATAGATGCTGAAGCAACGCGGAGCCTGCAAATATTGCTGCTGTATTCCTACCTTATTGCCCAATAGCACAAGCTTGAATGCCTTATGGCACTGAAACCCTACTGAAAAAACACTGCAGAAGAAATTCTCATTAAATAGCCCTGATATCAACTGCTGAGAAATGCCCCCAGTGACTGGCCAGCAGCTGGACCACTGAGCCCAGCCACTGGAGATGCTTCTCCAGCCCGGCTGTCCCCTTCCAGCCCTTACCACTTCAGCTTGGCTATTTGAAGTAATTTTCAGTAATACAGGCAGGACGCTCACATTAAAGAAGGGGTTGCTCCAGACACGGATGCGCGCAGTGGAGTTGGAGAACCTCAGGAAGGCATTGCTGAGGATGTTCAGGAGCACGGGGAAGCAGTTGATGGGCTCTGCGCTGCACATGAGCGTGTATCGGTGGCTCTGGAAGTGTAAGAGGAAAGGATGTCACCTTCATGCCTGCGAGAGGTGCGAGGAGGCACGGACCACACTGAGGATTTTAGAGAAAAGTGATGGCAAATGCAGTCAGACAGTTTTGCTGAAGAGTGGGAACTCGGAGACCTGGCTGTGTGTTAATGTGTACCATGAGCACAATGATGGATAAAAGCAATGATTTCTGGAGAAAAGCACAAATGACTTGCATTAATACTTTTCTCTAAAGATTATATAATCCTGAATCCCCATAAGCAAGATTACTGATAGTATTTAATGTGTCAAATAAATATTCTCCCTTTCGCTGGTCTGTGTATTTCCCTGTATCCCACTTAAGCATATTTGAGAGAATGCTGTTGACTTACAGGATGAAAGAAGAAAAAACATCATTCACCTTGCCTTCCAGGGATATTTTTATAGCTCCATTATATAGTTGCTGTTTTGTGATGTTTTTATCAAGAGCTATTTCTGGCCTTATGTTTTGAAACTTCAAAGCAGCAATGAAATCCTCAATTTCTGATCCTGAAATCAAGTCAAGAACAGAAATTAGAATAATTAGATTTTTAATAAAATCAGTTTCTTATAGAAAAGCTCCCACTTGCAAAGCAGAGATATGTTAAAAAACTCATTTAGAATCCAAGCCAACTTATATTTTCTCTACTTTTTCCTGTTTGAACTAAACTTGTTAAAGACAATGCATGTTTCCATAGTTAAATGATTTTTTTTTTTTTAATTTACCTGGTTCATTATTCTTTTAAATACCAGCTAGTCAGTTATCACCACTAAAATTGGATTTGTTTTTGCTCACAAGAAAACACCTCCCAAAGCCACAGACGTATACAGGAATGTACAGAAAGGAAGACAAAGTTGGTCTATCAGCTCTAAGGGGACTCAGAGTGGTGCAGAAAGCAAATCAACATCACATGTTCTTCTTCACCTGTATCATTGAAGACGAGAAGATTTGTCAACTTGTTTTGAATTTTGCCTTCAGTGGGAAGAAAATATTTGCTGGCCGTCATTTCTGAGATACTGGAGTTGTACCATAATTGAAATCCAATGAAAAGCATAAGCATTGGAAGGATAAATATTCCAAAGAACAGCAATCTAGGTGGAAAAACAGACCATGAGTGGGTCCAGGGGAACTCCGCTTTTAACTAATGGAGTGATGCATATAGCAAAGAGCAAGGAGAAATTTAAAACTGGGGAAAACCTAAGCAATTCAGAGCTCTACCAGGAAGTTCTTACTGTGCTTATTACTGCAACTTTTAAGCAATTGCCACCTAGTTCTTACCTTTGAAATATCTGCACCAGTTTTTAAGCTTTCCCTCAGTCGCGCCAGGGAATGATCAAATCCTTTGGAAAGCCCCCGGCCAGCATGAGGGGTGCAGGCTGGGCCAGAGCTCCTGTACTTACATGGACCTGAGAAACTTGCCATCACGCTTGAGTTTTAAGAAACGAATTCTCATCATGGCGCAGACTTGCTGCCTCCAGAGCGCCATGCCACTCACTGCTGTGCTCTCCAGTTCAGAAAACACCAGGAGGCTCTGGTCCCTCTCTTCCAGGTCTCCATCTTCTGCGTGTTCAGCACGAGAAACACCATTATCCAAAAAGAGCTTTCAAAGGACATGCTTTAAGTGCAAACAATCATCAAGGATCTTCTGTTCTGAATAGAGGAATGCTTTTATTTTAGTCAGAAAAGAAACAATAGCAGAGAAAAAGGGCCATAATTTACCCAGAACTAATTTATATCGGTGCATTGAAAGTGGTTGAACCTGGGTTCATGTGACTACACATGCAATATCTTCACTGGCCTTGGGAATTGCCTTCTGACCAGTTTATCTCTTTCCACCTCCTTGTCTGGGCAGTATATACCCTTCAAAACCTTTATAACATCACTCTAATTTTTGTGTTTAAAAGCCTGTGGTAAGTTGAGACTGAATCATCTGGATTTCTCTGGGAAGATAGTTGTCACTAAAGGAAATCTGAATTTTTATACAACTGCAATTCTTGACCTGCCAAAAACTCTGAAAAGTCACATTCAACAGAAACTTACATACATATTTTTTAAACTGAATACATAATATGGAATCTTAATCATGCCAAACTTGCAAAGTGGAATCAATGTTTTACCTTCATGATCAATGGTTTCCTCGCCCTGCAGCTTCAGGAAAACATCTGCCAGGGTCGTCCTGCTAACCTCGTAATTAACAACCCCCTGCAAGAGACTGCTGTCGAGATGGCTGAACAGATCTGCACAACAGAGAGAGCCAGGCTCAGCCCAGCGACCAAGGCTTCTTTAGCAGAAGCTCAGACTAGCATGATTAATACTTTCTAGTGTTCACATCATTAATCTCCATAACTTAAAAGCCATTGCAAAATGATTGTACTCTTTAGAGGTAGGTAGTACAAAATTCAGAATTCTCGATTACCACCAGCCTTCCCGGTGGGAGAAATCTCATCCTGAAACCAGAGAAGACTCAGTAGTTTTTAGTCTGTAGATTGGTTGGTGGATTTTCTTTTGTTCACCTACAGCATTAATATTAGCATGTTCATCAGAGGCTTTCTTTAAGGCTGCTGCTTATGCAGCTCTGGGCTCCCTAATCCTATGCAGTGCAGAGGAAGGAACATAATTATGACCTTTGCAGCAATTCTGTGTTCTGCTTTTCCCACCACTTGGTTCCCCTGTACAACCCTGATGCAATGGCAGGCTTTTATTACCTGGGAAGCTATCAGTGTTTTCCAGAGGTAGCAAGTAACACAGCTCATCCCTGTTCCGTCCTTTGAACACGGCATCGGGAATATACTGCCTGACCAGGGATGATGCAAGCTCAGGGTCGCACTGGTCATTTATGTGCATCCTGTTTGTATTAAAAAGCAATTGCTGTAATAAGAAAAACAATGCATGCTTCATCCATTTAAAAGACAAAGACAGCGGTCTTTCTTCAAGACACAGGGAAGCCTCCAAAAGTAGGCAGCGTTTCAGTGGGAAGTTTTTAATAGACTTTTTAATTTAATTTAATCCGCAGTGCCCCTTGTTTTACCACGCAAGCAAGAAGTAGTTGAGCTAAGAATAATGATCCTGGCCAGGACTGCTAAACCAAGAACACAGAAATTAAAATCCAAAGAAAAGCAACTTTACATTAAAGCCATTGTACGTCACTCTGGCACCACAGAGTATGTGGAAACTGCAATTCTTCTTACGCTGGTCCCCTTTTGGCTGCAAAGGAGGTTGCAAAGTCATGTTAGCTACATGCTCAGAGCTTTCGGGATTGGGTCCAAAGAAAAGCAGCTTGCTATCCAAAGCGAGATATTTTTGGCAGCTTCAGAAGACTCCTAAAATGAATTGTCAAGATTTCTATTACTCCATATAGAAACTCCGTAGAGACACAGACACTATGAGAAAATACTCACATTGACTAGAAGCTTTTCATAAAAAGAGTGATGACCAAAAAGAAAAGGATTTACCTTAAGTGATAGCCAACTCCCCATTTTCTCTTCAAGTACAGAGATGAGCCAACACACTGTAATCTCCCATTTGAGAGAAAAGCTTTCCGATCTAAGGAGGTATGAATACAAAAGATTTAGGGTGGGATTTACAGCAGCACAGTAGATCGACCTTACTCTGCTCCTTCTGAACTCAACAGATATTTTATAATGAAGTCAAGAGAAGTAAAATGAGGCCAGGGCTGAAGTGTTTTTGTTTGTTTGTTTGTTTGTTTTTGGTTTTTTGTTTGTTTTTTTAACAAAATAAAAACAAATACAAATGTAAATAAAAACAAAACAAACAAACAAACAAACAAAAAACAAAATTGCTGCCTTTCACCTAGGCACCAAAGTTAGTTTTTTTTACTTATGTATTCTTACAGGCTTATGGAAAATTCCTGATGCAGCCTAAGATAAATAAAGAAATAGGAAAGAGATTAATTCCAGCAACATCACTGACTGGTGTGGGCGCAGCTCATGGTAAGCCGTGATACAATGGAATTGCTTCCCCTGAAGCACACCTAGTGCCGGCCAGCCCAGGCTGGTGGGCTGCTCTTGGGCAAGACGTGCCCAGCAAGCCCAGGCTGCATTGTGGCACAACACCACGGGGGGGCTCGGGGGGACACCCTCAGTCCCACGCCACAGGCGCTCGCGGGGCTGATGCCTGGGCTCACCGGCATGAGCGTCGGCCTCCTCCATGGACTGGGTGGTGAAGAGCGTCACGCGGCCAGCCTGGCGCTCCTTCAGGAGGCTCCAGACGTGGTGCCTGGAGCACAGATCCAAGCCAGCTGTCGGCTCGTCCAAAAGCAACACCTGCAAAGGTGAGCAAGATTTCGCTTAAAATATGTCTCTCATTGACCTAGATGCCTTGATCCTTCTGGCAGCCAAATGAGTTAGTAGGTCAGCAGGCTCTCCAAGTGCCAAGCACAAAGGACTACAAGGGCCCATGTACCAAACCAAAGTGCAGTACTATGGGCTAAAACAGTACCCATTGTGTCTGGGAAAGTATGACCGGTGCCTACCTGGGGATTCCCTAAAATTGCAATTGCAAGAGACAGTTTTCTTTTTTGTCCCCCAGTCAGAGCATCAGCGTGGACGTCCTGAAGGTCAGCGAGGTCCAACAGTGTCAGGACTTTGTGCACCTTGAGAACGTATGAAAACAAAACATGTAAAACTGGTCCTATTTTGATTCATACATGCCTACACACAACACAGGACAGTACAACTTCAGGATTTAAAACTCACTTACTTTAAATAGGTTTGCTGTGAGATAAATAATGCAAACCTGAATTCTGACTCTTACTACATAAGAAAGAATTAAAAAAAAAAAANAAAAAAAAAAAAAAAAAAAAAAAAAAAAAAGAAACTTCTCCCCTACATTAGGGCTGTTCTCATTTCTGCAGAACAAGATACTGGTGATAACCTCTTAGAATATAGCTCAACAAAGCATCCAAATGCTGCAGAACAGAGGTCAGTGACCAAGAAGCACATACCAACCTCTTGCTCTACTTCCTTCCACCGAATCCCCTTGATGTGAGCAAAAATTCTCAAGTTTTCCTTCACTGTTAAGGCTTCAAAATGCAAATTAAATTGTGGGCAAATCCCAATCATTGCCTGAATTCCTTCCATATCCTGTACTTCAGATACCTTGTAGTTATATATCGTTGCAGAACCTGCACAGAAGAATAAACAAAACAAATTTCATACTGCACAATATTCCCCAGTTATAAAGGGAAAGCACACTGCTTTGTGTTCACACCTTTGCTATTAATACCAGCATTGTGGGTGTTTCTCAAGTTTTAAAAACGTAATACCATTCAGAAATGTTTCAGAGCACCAAGTCTAAAATAGATTTCCTACAGATTAGCAGCTCATGGAAAACATCAGGCCATCCAGATGGAGAAATAACCATCTGCATATGCCTGCACACATGAGCACATCCACGAGGGATGTACTAGTGCGGAAGCTCACGCTGGAGGACAATCTGCACTGACAATCAGCCAGACTGAATGACTGAGGGAAAGCTTGTGGTTTTGCATCTTTTCCCCTTACACTTGAAAACCAGACAGCTTCTCCTCTTCTGCATTCAGGTCCATCATCTTACCTGCTGAAGGCTTGGAAAATCCACTGAGCACATTTAAGAGAGATGTTTTTCCAGATCCACTGTGACCAAGTAATGCAGTGATCTGGCCTTCATAAATGCTTAAGGACAAGCCTAGAATAGAAATATGGTAATATTAGAACGGAAGTTTGTGAGGCAAATAAACTTTTACTTGTAGCTTGCTGCCAAGTCTGACAGAGGAACATCATCTCTGACACAGATCTGAAAACGTGTTACGTGTTAATATTTAAACAAAAACCATTGACTATTTTCTACAAGGTTCATAAACTTTTATTTTAGCATGACTGAAAAGAGAGCCCATGGAAAGGGAAGAGCCCATAGCCTTTCCAAGATACGAGCATTCAAGAATTATTTTAAAGCAGCAGATACAGACTTTGCTATCCCATCTCCTTTTAAAAGAGACTCATTCTGGATTTTTTTTCCCCACTCAATATAAACCTTTGAGACCACACTGATATTTTCACTGTCACGTGGAGTTCTTGTTAAACAACGGCATTTAACAAACGTCTCACGGCTGTGCTATGACGATGCCAATACCACGCTTCCATACCCGTGGCTGGCAGATGCACAAGTGCTTGGAGAGCAGGGCTCAGCCAGTGACAACGGACGTGGTTCCAGCTAGGGACTAAAAGTGGGTTTTTGTTTGCCTGAATGAATTTACACCTTGCGAAGGAGGGCTGAGAGGTGATTTTTCACAGCAGCTCATGGCTGCAAAACCCACAGCTTTTGAGGAGACTTCCGCTATTACAAAAGTAATAAATAGTAATTTTCCTGGAGTGAAAAGGCAAAGATAACAACCTTGTAGCAATGTGCCAGTAATTTACCCCAGCAGAAATAGCCATTGCATAATTATGCATCCAGCACTGTTAAAATGCATTAAGTACATCCAGTATATTTCAAAACAGCTTGGGTTCATATCTCGTGAAAAATGAAATTAAAGCAATTACAAAACCTCTCTTACCTATTAAAGCTTCGGTTCTCTTGTCCTTCCTCTTGTATATTTTTTTAATATTGTTTAGTCTAAAGGAAAAGTAAGCAAGCTGTTACTACCGAATCTCACCATTTTGGCATGCTTCCCGTGCCTCCCAGTAACCTTTAAAGTTATGCGAAGCACATTTCTCAACTTCCTCCCCAGAGCGGTCCTTCTCGTCACCGTCAGGGGTTAGGGTAATTCCATCTGAAGGACTTGCTTTATATAATTCATTTCTTGAGAAGTTACGAGCCCTTCCCCTTACCTGTACTCGTTCGCCAGCTCAGCCTACCACCCAGCGGGGCGACAGGGCCGCGTTCTCCAGGCAAAGGCTGCTCGCCATGCCCGCAGAGCCGTTACCTGATCGCGTCCTTCCCATCGAAGCCCCGAGGCATGGGCTCGGTGTCGCAGCCGAGGCCGGGCTGGTGGCCGCCCTCGCTGCCAGCTCGTGGCCCCGTGCCCCTGCACTGCAGCCAGTACCACGGTCTCAGGACGAACGAAGGAGGGTACGGCACCCCGTACTTGCCTACATCGGAAACAAACAAGGTGAAACACAGGCCCCGGGCTGTTACGTGGCAGCTCAGCTTTGATATAAATGCCACATCCAGCCAGCTCTTCTTCCCCAGCTGCAGAATAGAGCCTTCGGGCAGTGCAAAAGGATTGGTGTTTTCTGCAAAGTCGCTCACGCATCCGTGTCCATAATGCAGGCAGGCAACAATCACAGCAAAGACATCAACGGTCACCTCGGGCCCAAAATGCATATGAAAATTTGAACATCCTTTGAAGCCCAGTGGCTAGTGCTGCTGGAGTAGATGTAGATGATCTCAGTGCCTTGCTGAGGGTTTTACGGTTCCTTTTGGTGCCTGCTTTTGAGGCCAAATTAGGTAGCTGCATGCAACCAGCTGCTGGGAAGCAGGATTCTTCCCAACCTTTTTTCATGACCAATACAGCAAATCCAATTTGCAGCCCCTCATGCAATGTAGCACAGCCTGTGCTGCCAAGATGCCATTCCACAACCCGACCAGCTCGCTTCTGCAATGCCTTTTTTTTGCTGTTCCATGCAGATGACGGTTTTCTCTGCTCTATCCTACCACTCTTTTGGCACCTCTCCCCAGTGAGGGGACCGGGGGTTATAGAAGAAAAATGCAAGGAAATTTATATTTTTTTCCCCACTTACTTTTCTACTTACCAGGCAAAACCTTATCAAAGTAGATGGCCAGCAGCAAATACAAAATACTGTCAAGGGTCAGTAAGACGTATAGGTTAAAGAGAGGGTACAATTCTGGTGTAAAGACTGGTCCATATTTTTCTAATTTTATAATCTAGGGGGGAAAAAAAACATAAATCAGATGCAACACCCTCGTTAGCCAGAGATAGTGCATGCAAGCTACAGCTGTGTCATCATGGTCTTTTCTTCACAAGAAACCCAAGCCCAGGGGGATCGTGACACTGTTTCTGTTTCTGAGCAGGGCAACACTTTACGACCAGAAGCATCAGAAGTGCTTCAGTAAGCTGGACTCAAACTTGTGCAGAGGTTACCACAGCAGAGCTGAGATGCCCATGGTACCGGCCGGGGCAGCAGCTGGAGACATCGCTGTTCTTGCAGGTCTTGGTACCCACCAGCCACATCCCACTGCTTGTTTAATTTTCCAGAGATGGAAATTTACATGGAATTTATATAGAGAGATGGCGAAATTCCTCATGCAGTTGAGGTTCTAACTACATTTGTTAGGAATTAGCATGCACTTTTTAGAGTCAAATTTTGTTTTTACTAAGCATTTAGGGTGGAGGGGCAATTGTGTCTCCACGGTAATGCAAATTACATATGGCAGCTACTCCTGCAGCTGCCAGAAGCCTGCAGCATCTTTGCTGTGGCCAAACTTCCCCGTTGCACTGGCTTTGTTTGGAGCATACCTTTGAGATGCCAGCTGTAAAGGCAAAAGGACTGAAGAGATTAAAAATCCACTCCAAAGATGGTGGTACTTTTTCAAACATTGTCATAAAGCCCAGCGATCCAAAGATGACGTGAAGGACAAATCCCACAAAACTGGCAATGTTAGGCTGCTTTAACAGGGAGCTGAGCATGAAACAGAAGTGAATCTGCAGCAGAGGAAACCAGGAATTAGCAGGATGCATTTCTGCTGGCGATTAAGGAAAAAAAAAAAAAAGAAAAAATACATAAAAATCCAACAAGCAACATTAAGAGACCCAGCTGGGTTCCAGTTGTCACTTACAGATGCACACAGCATCTCAAGGCTTGTGCCATTTAGCAGACAGCTCTGATATTTAGAGCAGGTCTGTAGGGATGGGCAGAGCAGCCCCAGCTCTGGCTCCCCAGGGGGCAGCCCCAGCCCCGCACAGCCCCAGCCTTCCCATGTGTGCTCGTGTTACCACCAGTCCTTGCTCCAATTTCAAGTCCAAATCTCCCAAAATTGAAGAACAGGAGTGATATATTAGCCTACAAACCGTAACAAGAAAGCTCAGTAATGGAGAAGTTTTTGCTACTTTCTCCCAGCCCTGGAGTACTCTGTGCTCTGAGTTTTAGGTGCTTTAATTAGGAAATGGAAAAAATCATGTTCATTAAAAAAAAAAAAAAAGGCAGACTTACAGATGCTATGCCATAAAAGAAATACAAGAAATAGATTTCCAAAAAGTTGCGATCATGTGTGACTCCTTCAATGGTGATCACAGTCAGCAGACTTGCCGTTATTGAAACGTAAATGCTGTACAGGAGGCTCCAGGACAACCTGCAAATGAAGGCACAGCTACTGTTGCCTCTGTAAGTGTCAGCAGCTGCCGTGACACAGCCAGTACACGGTGCTCCCTCTTTAATCCAAGCACGCAGTAATTCCCAAACACGCTTCCACCTACGGTTTCCAGACTGGAAAGGCAAAAATCACCTTCCTGGCTGGGGGAGGCGTTTTGTGGTCCCCACGCTGATGAGGGGAGCGAGGAGGAGCCTCACGCCCACCCCAGCCTCCGCAGATGCAAAGAGCCGCAGAGCTCAGCGGCCAGCATTGCTCATCCCTGCGCTCTTCCTACTGGTTGGAAATACCCATGCTCAGAAGGCTTCGGAAGCAGATCCTTCCTGTTTTGGTAGACCCTATGCCCCCCCATGCTTCAGCATTTTTCTCCAAAATTTGTCTTTTCTTCACTTTTTTGTTTTTGTTCTCTGCATGTATCAGCCTGTTTCCTGGAGGCGTGCAACACTCAGACACCAAGAACTTTGCTACATGCAGAGTGCTCTTTCACTTCTTTTTTTTTTTTCTTTGGAGAGCTCCATATAACAAACAACCAAATCCCATATCAGAGCAACGTGCTCAGAATCTGAGCCCCTCCGGCAAACAATACACTGCAGATAAAAGCACTAAAAGGTTTTGCTTCAGCGACGCACAAAACCCAGCTCCAGGGAGCCCACGCGCCTTGCTCGGCTACTCCACCAGGCTTACCAGAAGGCGATATCTTGCAAACCCATTGCTTTCATTAACACCTTCAGCTTCTTTTTCTCTCGGATAACTTTCACGGATAGAAAGTACATATACGGGGAGAAGCACAATATAATGTAAATGATGAACCAAATATAATCCAATTTATGTATGGGCTTGATCAAGGGTGATTGCAGGCGAACGCCGCTAATTGATTTCATCTCTTCCCAGACAGAATGGTTTGTTTTTATCTGAAGAAAAGAAGCTAGCCATTAATTTTCTTTTCTATAATGAAACAGCCAACATCAGAATAAATAGCCTTTCATAGGCATTAAAATGATTAGTTTTTCAATAACAATGTTAAGTTTAATAGTGGCAAATTAGCCTCAAAATTTAATATCTTTTTGCACTGCCATGTAATAAACACTAATGCTGCCTTAGAGCTAGACGTACAAGCATTGCCTACAAAACAGATGGAACAGAAATATAACCAAAGTTGTGAAGCAATTATAGTATAGCTAAAGGGCAGGAGCTTTACTGCTCTGTAAATACTGTATTTGGAGTCGATTAGTTTTTCATGATGGAAGAGTTTATCACTGAAAAATACAGTTTGGTCCATAATGAACATTTCACATTCACATTAAACATTTTTTAGTAAAGTTTCTGGATAGCTTTGGAAAGAAAGCATATTTTCTGTCATGATCATACTTACTTCTATGACTGCTGCATCAATGCTGGACTGCACTGTTAGGAAGCCCACATACCAGTACGAAGGAACCTTGCAGATGGTTAATGAATAATTGGAGCAGGTATCTGTGGGAAAGAAAGAAAACGAAGCATTTTATCTACATATTTTCATATATGTGTGTGTATGTGTATATATATGTGTATATATTTATATATACACACGCGCACAAACACACATCCATATACATATGTGTATGTGTGGGTTGAAAATGTATTTGACCTAAGAGTCAAGAAATCTGGGTTTAGTACTACCGAGCCTGGGGCAGCCGTTTTTCTCCAACAATAGTGTGACATAGGGAGTCAATGGCTCCACGGGGGAGCCAATGACTGCGGCTCGATGGTTTTCTTCTAAGTGAACAAAACCTCAAATTCTAACTAAAATCTTTCTTGAAGCATTTAGCACATATAGCTTTGATCCCTTCTGAGTCATGGCATGGCAGCCCAGAGATCCATCTATGCATTTTTTAATGTAAAATCAAGGTCTCTAGTTTCATTTATTTTTCTTACCGATGTGTTCAAAGTCATCATTTGGAGACACCACACTGTAGCTTTGAAATCTGAGATGGTAGGAGTAGTCATCTTTAAAAACAACACCAATGAAGTCATCATCCAGATGTCCTTTTGTTTCCAGGATTTTCTCGTTCTCCACCTCTTCTATTAATATACCTGAGAACACACACCGCCACAGCAGAAACTGATTAGTGATGCAGCAACACGAAGCATCAACCAGATCGTGTACTCTTATAAACTGGGACATCCAAACCCTTTTCTCTCCCACTACAATGACAGCTGATGTGCCTGTGGGACCAGTGTCGGCTCAGGCCCTGCAGCAGGACCTGGGATCTTGGGGCAGCATTACCTGTCATTGCAGAATCAGAGGCCACTTTGCTCATGATCCGCCTGGTGCTCTCTGTTACAGGTGTGTACGCGAGCGTCACTCCCGTAGCGTTAAAGGCAGGATCATCTAATCGTCCAAGAAATGCGTAAGGAATTTCTTGCCGCGGGTAGTGGTCTATCATAGTTGATGATGTTTGTATTATTAAGAGAAAAATCGCAGATGTAATCCATTCCTAGATGAAAGGAAGGAAATAAAGGTGAGTGGCAGCACAGTGATTTGGAAATTGGGTGCTATGGAAAGTGTCTGGTGCTGCTACAAGGACTGACCCGCCTGCACAGTCCGGCTCATCCAGACACGAAAGCTTTCTTTCTGTGACTGAGCTATTTCACAGGTGTAATAATTTTAAAGTATGAGGACTGTTCCAAGTGAAAAACATGTTTTCTTAGTACCGGAGGTACTAAGGTTTGCTGATAATTTTACACCAGCAATTGTGAGTTGGACATTGTGTTCTTCTGGTCAGCGCAGAGATGGGATCAACAACCCACAGCAACAAGCCAGCTCTGTAACAAGCCCTTATTATGCTGTGTTATTGTAGTGTCACGGGAAGAACGGTAACTGTGGACATTTTCCAGAGAGCCACATTACCAGCTGAGGCTTCTCTTGTATCATCTACTACAAAAACAATGCAATGCAAAAATACTTGGTAGTAGAAATCCTAACTTCCCTTTGGAAGAACAGATACTTGCCTGGAAACTTTCTGTTTTCTTCCTCCACACCAGCAGAATATTTTTCCATAAAAGAGCCCAGGTTTGCTGGTTTATTTTTGAAGCTTTCTTGAATATTCTCTGCATTTTCCCAGCTAGGATGAAACACAAAAATATGTCATTTAGAACGAGAAAGGTCACTGAAAGTTAATATATTTACTTGGGTAAACTCCACTTCAGATAAATCCAATAACATGTCAAAGGTCAAGAGCTTTTCTACATTTTACAGTTTGGACAACCAAGGAGAGGTTCAAAGAAAATAGGGCAGGATCACACAGGTGGACACAGAGCTGGGTCCGTCCCAGCTGACTCTTCTGCATTCAAGGATTCATCCCATGTCACCTTCAAAAGACTTTGTAGAAAGAGGCTTTTAACTGGCTATAGTTTGGTTCTTCATCTATGTAAAGTTAACAAAGACAAGCCAATGTAAAAGGATTGAATGGCAAATGGAAGAAAGAAGATATAATGTCTAATTTTATTCATTTATGTATTTATTTTTAATGCAGTTATTCAAAATACTTAAAACATTCTTGATCTGCAACAAAAGCATGAAGGCCAGCTGCTGAGTGCAGCAGTTCTGGCATACACTGCACATTCAGCTAAGCCTCTGATCCTGCATTTCTTGCAGGGCATTTATGTCATGCCTTAGCCATGCGTTGGTAAGCCACTGCTCATCTGCCCTAGATGTCTTAACTAGACGTCGAAACACCCATTACAAACATACATACCTACATACCTTCTCCCCACATCAACTATGGGGGAAGGCAGCTGCCACCCAGGAGGCCAAGTGAGAAACACCGCTTAGAAGCCAGAAACAGCCTAAAAGAGATGCTGCCACTGTTTCCTTTAAGCAGGCTGGTAAGAGACTTTTTTTTTTTTCCTTTTTTTACCCCACCTTTCCCATCCCCTCTGCTCCCCAAAATAATTCATGGTTTTACACAAACATTATGTAACAAATCATAAGTCTAATATAGCTAGAGCAGGGTATCATTAAGAAAACACCAGTCTGTTTCTTTATATCCTCCCAAACACTGAGCAGGGAAGCAATGGACTTGGGGAATATTTATTCCGGCTCCAGCTTCGACCACATGGCCAAGCAGCAAACATCCTGTACAGGAACAACGGCAACTTCACCGTTACTCCTGCACGACCTTCCCAGAACGAGAGCTGGGGGGGGAAACTCAAAACATGTTTTTGTATTTTAATCCTTTAAAATGACTGAAACCAAAATCAAAGGAACCTCAAATACTGTGCTCTTTTCCCCTTGGACATCATTTCCTGATTTCACGGATCAGGCAGCTGGAGTTAATAAACAATTCTACTACTCTGTTCCCTTCATTGTTTGTTTTTGGAAGAACTAAATATTTGTGTACTCCAGGGGCGATAGATCCCTGTTTACCCTCTGACTATTAGCACAAAGCTTATCTCCCCGGCGTGCTGCTTGCCCTGCCCGAAGCTTTCTCCCGCGCTTCCACATCACAGCCTACCACGAATGCTAATGGCAATTGGGAAGTGATTTCGAGGAAGTGCTACATTTTTTTTGCCCACACCTGGATTTCACTCACTGTGAACTGAAAGCAGCAGCCCAGCCAAGGACATTGGGACAGTAAACAAAGGTTCATGTTGGAGCATTCGAATAACAAGGAAAATACGATGGTCTCGTAAAAACTACGCTGAACCTCTACAGATGTAGCAAACCATTAAAAAAAATGAAGCAAATCTGAAACTAAAAAAAAAAAAATCCAATTAAATTTCTACTAGTTTTAATCTTATTTTTGCTTTTGGAACAAGAAACAAATGCCCCCTGGAAGCTGAAATACGAAGCTAGAAAGTCAAACAAATGGTGATATCTACAAATGTTCCATGAACTGCATCAGGAAGAATTTCAATTTAAAGAAGATACCAAAAGACACAAAACATAAGCAGGAAAGATACCTCTACAGGATCTGAGATGCAAAGACAGAAACCAGAAGATTCAGATTCAGAAGACAGAAACCAAACACCAGGAACGTTTTGGAGACAATAATGTTTGAGAAGCCTTAAGCCAGTAAGAGCATCCCTTGTGAAACTGGATGTCTCTGGAAATGTTTCTTTTTGAGGGCTCAGGAAATGCACCCAAACTTCACATTCTCCAGGAACATGCTTCCTAGGCACGGCAATAACTTCTGCTGTCATTTTGTGTCTTGCTATGCCAAAGGTAGTCCCAGGAAGACACATCCCGTACAAACACTTCATTCCGTCACTTACCATCTCAGGGATTTCCTACTTGGCACCTCCTCAGATATTTTTCCTCTAGTGTAAAATTAACAGAGCATATTGTGACTAACTCCTAAAAGCAATCTGCTCTTCAGCATTACCGGCAGGAACCCCCGATGCTGGTGGGGAAGAGAGAAACGTGTGCTGCACCTTGCGCTCCACGAGGATCTGCCGACTTTCCGCGCGCCAATGATGAATCCCCGCACACGGGAGCACAGAGGTGAGCGTGCTCCCTCCGTGCCCTCCTGTTTGCAAATGACTGCAAACAAAAACCTGCAGCTGGCCCCTACATGGCCCTGTACTGACTATCTGATAAACATGGGACAGGATTGCACTGATTCCACTCTAACCCACAGCTCTTGAAACAAGCTTTTCCCTGATTCTGAACTCTAGAAAAACAGTGCTAAGCCCATCCTGTATCAAAGTCCAACACTTAAATTCCCCCAGAAAAGTGAACTTTGAGGGTGCCCATCTCTAAAAGCCTCTGTTGGCGATGGCAGGGCCAGAGGATGGGAGGGAGGGAGGCGAGGTTGGCTGGGAGGACCCAGTGCTCGACCTGCAGCGCTCAGCCTCGAGGCACAGTGCACCAGGGGCAAGAATCCAAATCCACGCTCACCCAGAAAAGCCTTAAACGTTTTGATGCAAATCTCAATGCTTGTCAGAGAGCAGAGCTGGAAAGTACAGCTCTTATTCTTTCAGCATACCACTATTAAAATAATCAGGAAAAAAGAACTGCCAAAGAACCCCTCCATGAAAATGCCCTAGGTATAATTTTTCACTTACAGAACAGAAATACGAACCTCCTTACCTGGTAATGTGTTTTCCATTGGAAGCGTGTCTCCTGCAGCTCGGAGATGTCTGGGCTCGTCGTCTCTTTCAGCCCTGGAGAGGGTTCAATGCTGAGAGGCAGCTGATGGCCATGCCCCCCTCCAGCCTGACGTCAGAAGCCGGTCCCAGCGGTGCGAGTGCTCTCAGCACTTCTGGAGCAGCGGCAACGACCCCACCAGTGAGCAATGCCACCAGGCAGCTGGCCCAGCGCTTGCAGCGATTAACGCTGCATTTCGCATTGCATTACATTAACAGGACACGTGCACAGCGTGTAATATAATAGCATGTTTCTACAGGGCTTTCAACACGTGCATACATCAAGAAATACTGGGGGAACAAAACCAAAATCAAAACATAAACTAAACATCAACTCACATGAAAGTCATTTTTAAGGTTTAAAGAAGATATTTCATTTTTTAAAAACTTCACTTGATTTTGCCACATTAAAAACAAAACACACTTTCCAAGAAAGCAGCTCCGAGGGAAGAGTCCTGACCAGCTCGGCATCTGCTCGTGCATTTCTCTTTCCTGGGGGTTTCCCCTTTGCTGCTGCTGGTGCCGGGGAGAACCGCAGCGCTGCGGGGCGCGGGGATGGGGGAGCTCAAGATCCCAGTCGCGTGGCAAAGAACTCATCCCTGCCTGAGCTCGTCTGCAGGGAGAAGTTCGCTGCCTGCTCCCCATCGCACCCAGAGCCTGAGTCAGCAAGAACTCCTTCCTCTGCCGGGACAAATCCGGCAGCCACGCACCAACGGTACTTTTATTTCTTGTTTTGCTTTTCTCTTTTGTTTTAAATGATTTTTTTTTTTTTGGTTTCCACTCCTTTTAATTGCTTTTCCAACAGCTGCTACACAGCTGGAATCAAGACGGAGATTTTTTTATTTTTATTTTTAAAATAGGTTTCCAATGGATTTGCGTTCCAAAGAGGGAGGTGAGGAAATCAGATAAGCCAGGAAATCCAAATGAGTTGGAAGAGTGTACAGCCATACGCCTATTCAAGTAGTTAAAAGAAAGTAATTTGACTACCCTAGAACTTCAGCAGCTTGAGAAGACTGCATCTGATTTGCAGAATTGAGTGAAAACACTGCAGCAGTGTGGTTGTTGCTTAACAAGAGGCTGTAGCTCTTCTGCAGCTGCCGATTTATTCATTGTCAGGCAATGAGCTCACTTAGCAGAGGAGCATTGCATTTTCCTGCATTGCTTCCCATTGGGCAACAAACTGGAGCTGGGGAAGGCTGCTTGTAACTGCGAAACAGCACAGCAGAGAGATGCACAGCTCATTTTTAGTGAATTCACTAAAAAAAAAACAAATCAAACCAAAACAATGATGTTTGACACACCCCTCGTGCTATAGTACACATGTGGTACCCAGCGCAGAGCAGGACCCTGGCATAGTTACAGGTTATGTACAGAAAATGCATTTTATTATAGAAGGGGTACCTGCTGTGAGCACACCTTTGGGTTCCCCATCCTGCACGGGTGCTGCTGCTGGACTCCAGCTGAGGCAGCCCTTTGGGGCTCCACTGGAAAGCAGCAAGAGAGCCCAAGGAATCTCAAAATGCTGCTCATGAGATCTCCGAGCAGCTCCTGCACAGGATTCCTGAGGAGGGGCTCAGAGCCAGGCTCGCATCAGCCCCCCCGTGTCCACCAGGGCAGGACGGGTGCTCCAACGGGGATGCTTCAAGCAATTCATGTGGGGAAAAATGAGAACTGAAAGCTCCAAAAAACTCTCACCACAGAGAATTTCAACATACTGAATTAGGGACTTTCTGAAGATCTTTTCAGGAAATATTAAGGGAAATGAATTCATTTTACAGCTTTTTAAAAAAAAAAAGTGGGGGAAAAAAAAAGGCACACTGCTCTTAAGACACCATTAAATACAAACCAATATGAAAACCTGGGAAATTTGACCAAATTTGGATTAAATTTTTTCGGGGTTGTGTTCCTCCGTGCCACAGGCACAACCCCTTTTCATTTCATTACATCCTTAATTGACACACAGGGCTGGAGGTGGATGATCTTCTCCACCTCCTCCTCCTCCTCCCAACCCATCACCATCAGCCTGTCACTGCTCCTTGCCTGCAGCGAGCACCCATCCAGCCACCCAGTGAGTTTGTCTTGGGCACGGATCCAACCGGAAAAATGAATTACTTTTCTTGGTGGGGTGAATGTTCAAGTGGACGAACATGATTCATCGCTGCAGATGCACAGCTCCGCGTGCCAGCAGTGCACAGCTGCCACGGGGTCACTTTTAGCAACAGCCCAAAGTGGGGCTGAATTGATCCGGTTGTGAAACACAACTACAGCCTGTTGAATCCCGAGTGTTGCAATACTGCAATTCCCTGAATTCAATTAAAAATATGATTGTAATCCCTGCATTAAAATAACCAGCAATCTCTGCAGCCCAACAGCCCCAGCCACGCTGAACGCCGCTCGCTCACCTGCACGTCCTGCTGCACTCCGGCAATGGCCAAGGCTCTTGAGAACAGTGCCCCTACTTCTAGTGCAGCAAAACACATGCATAATGGAAACGCAAGCATTTAACAATCCAATCCATCTTTATTTTGGTAGTACTTTCTGCTGGAAAATGGAAAACCTCAACTTTACAAATACAGCAGAATGGTAAAATAGGAAAAAAAAATTAAATAAACTGCAAATGATTCAAAGTGCCTGACCGTGAGATCAGGAGTATTACAAACATGTTTAGACCCATGACCTTCTGCTTCCTGCTACCAGAACACTGGATGTCAGCTACATTAGACTTCACTCGCTGTGCAGATGTTTTTAAATAAGGGCTTTTCTTGGTATTGTGAACAAAATCAGGCGCATTAAATTCTTTCATATAAAAATACGTCCTTATAATAAGACCACAAAGTAAAAGCACCTTCAAAGTTCTGGACGCACTAGCTAATTATTCATCACAACATCCCTGCAAAGTAGCTGAAGATCATTATGCCTGGGAAAGGTGGCACAAAGAGAACTGGTTTGCCCCAAGACCCACAATGAGCCCAAATCCCGCGCTGCATCACCTTGCAGCCATTTTACCTCCTAAAGCACAAACTGGGGGGGACAGATAGTACGGCCAGGACTTGGTATGTCACTGGTAACAGCTGAACAAAGGGACTTACATCTGCAGGAATAAAGTTCTAGCCTTTTCAGGGTATTCTACAGTTTAATTTTGCATATTTTTCCCTGTTCTGGCAATTACAGACATCATATGACACTTTGGAAGACTTCCGATTATGATTCCGGAGATGTTTTGGGGTGGCATCTTACGCCACATTGAAAAACAATGCCACACCACCACCAAGATCCCACCCAAACAGACAGTTAACTCAATGCGCCAAACCCTTTGTATGTGCAGCTGCATAAACACCGTGCCACCATCAGCTGGGTTACACCGGGGTAAAGAAGAAGAGTACCAAGCTGAGGAAATCTAGATGCTAACAAAGTTTTTGTAGGGTCTATTTTAAATGTTAGACAATAAGAAACTATGTGAAATAGGATGATGTTACCCAGACAGAAATATTATTGTATAGAAGTATTTTACAGTCTATTAACTTTAAGTGAAAGAGAACAAAATTACAAGAAGACATCAAGGTTGACAGGTCAGACCTGTACTTCCATTAAGTGAAAGGAGTGTGTGCTATATTGCTGGACAGACGTGCAGATGGCACTTGGCAGAAACACCATTTACAAAGAGATGAAAGGCATATGTTTTTGGAGATGCACTTATCTTGGACATACATAGATGGGAAAGAGTCGTGAGAGACAGCTCTGAGCCCTGCCTGTGCTACAGCTGCAGGACCACCTTCAGAGACCGGACAGCAGCAGGGAGCGACCGGCTGGCAGCTCCTGGTGCTGAAGAAAAGGCAGCAATAGGGCTGCACACACAGAAGGGATGAACTGCAAAACAAAATCTGTACCCTTACATGCAGCCTAAGGGTATGAAAGAGGAAGCGAGAGTTGTACATCTCCCCGCGCTAGAGTGAGAAACGTTGCCATGATGACAAATGAAAACAGATTTGGGCTTTCAATGCGATGATAAACCAGCAGTACACAGATTACGTACAAACAGTTGGGCCACAGAAGTCTGCACTAACCCCTAGGTTTCTGAATTTTCTCACGAAAAACAAAGGTGTTTTCTAACTTTAATGTGAAGATACACAATTGATATGACTTATGAAGCCAATGTTTTGATAAAAACACATCACTAAATTTGTTCATTGCAGAACACAATGAACTGTTAATCTTTAATTTCACTTACAAAACTAAAAAACTGATGATAGCTTTGTGTAGAAAATAATATATTTTAAACATACATCTGTTGTATCTTAGGATAAAGGACTACATATTCTTCTCTTCTTAGTGCTTCTATGCAAAGTAAAGGCACTATTCCTACTTGTGAGGTTGTGAATTTGGACCTTATTCTTTTGGATTTATGAAAGTGAATGAAAAACTGCTATACCGGGAAGAAGCACCCTATGCTGAGCACACTACGGCATTACTTACTGCGATCACAACAAAGATGGATTAGAAAATAGTGCTGCATGTACTTATGGGTTACCGTCAAGAATGGAAACAGCTAAAAGGGCTGTCTCCAGGACAGCTGGCGGGATACATGTCGTTACACCCAACAACGGAATTAGACTTTCTAACAAAGACTCAAAATACACACATTTCTGCAAATCCCGTAACAACACAGCTATGTCTTTGTACTTTCACCAAGCTGGGGGGAAGAAAAGCATCCACTTCTGTGTACCTTGGTTAACCCTACAGCGCATGCATTACACACATCGATGCCACCAAGACTGGCAGCACGAGTTAGCCACATCTGCCAGTTTGCAGTAGAAAGGAATACAAGTGCTGACAAGTGCTGTGTCGTATCTGTAAACGAGCAGTTTCAGGTTGGTTGGACACCAAGCTAAGCCCGCGGTGTGTTTCAGGACCCTGTTTGCAATTACATTGAAGCGATTTTTCCCCCTCTCCGAAGCAAGTGCATCTTCTAAGCGTGAGTGGGGACGGATTAGCTGCGGGGAGCAGGACCTCACAGGGACACACGCAGTGTCTCGCTGGGCAGACAGCGATGCCCACGGGGGAAGGATGCTCGGGGAGCTGGTGTTGCCCAAATGCTCGGGTTGCAGCAAGGGCAGCCCAACCTCAGCACCAGCAGAGTGCAGCAAGCAGCGGTACTGCTGCACGAACGGAGCTGAGCCACCAACCCAGGAGACAACCGACTGTCCCGGCAGCTTCTTTGCACTCGATGCAAACTGGGAACCAACCAGCAGAGAAGGAATTTCACAACAGGCTGAATAACGGTGAGGATCCTCACCGCTTCCATTGCTATTGCGGGGTATCGTTCAGGCCAGGATGCTCAGCGTTCCCAAACGCTGTTCTCCTTCCCTGTCCCAGTGCTCTCCATGTGCACCCCTGCAGCTCCCCCGGCACGACGCAGTGCAGAGGATCATTGCTTTCACAAAGCACCAGCTGCCCTGCGGGATGGCGAGCGGCTCAGAAAACGACCCTGTCCTCCTGTGTCCTCTCCCACCACAGTGTGCTGTTCAGGGTGCCGAAGCTGCTGTCCTCCTCCTCCTGCTCCTTAGCAAGCTCCACAAAGACCTGGAGTTGACATAAAGGAGATGAATGTGCCAGGTTCCCTGTAGGAACTTGCTCAGTCACAAGACAATTCATGGTAAAAGCCTTGCAAATACAGGACATATTGCTGCAGATCCGAGGAGGAAGTTTGCAGTGTTTTGGATTTTTCCCTCCTTGCCCCTACCCTCCCACCTCATTTCATCAAGAAAACTGTGGAAAGGAAGCTGAACCACATGTGAGCTGAAAGACTTTTATCATCAGTAATAACTAACCCAGATTAAGCAGCAACAACCCTCAGCTTTATTCCCTTTTCAGAAATAAGCAGGGATGTCTATCTTTTGAAGAAATCACAGCAATAGTTTCACTAATGCCATGAATTTGTTTTGCTCCAGCCAGTGCAGCTGGCGTGTCTTATTTTAATATAAAAGGAGAAAATGGGAATAAGGGGAACTGAAAGTCCCAATTCACGTCCTGGGGAAGTGCAGCCCCGTTTTCCCAATACTGGAGCAGGCACCAGCGGAGCGGCCTCGGCCCCTTGGAGCCGGGCACGGAGCTCCATCTGTGGGCATGGGGATGCACGGCTCGGGGATGGCAGACACAAAGCCAATCCACCCCCGATGCCTGCAAAAATTCCATCCAAAAAACTGCAACGCCTTAGCCTAGCATGGTTTACTTCCATGGAATGTCATTTGCCTCAACATACCTGTTCCAGTGTTGCCTGAGAAAAGCTGTACTCCTCGATGTTAAAGGTGTGCTTTACTGTTAAAAGAATTCACAAGAAAGCATATTTAGGAATACTTCACTATCTGAGAAAACTGGAGTTAAAGCATTTAAGCTGGAACGTGTGCTTACTTTTGACTTCACGAGAAAGAGGGTTGGGAACAGCAATAGGAAAAAGTAAATTAAATGGATTTTGAAGAGAAATGCAAAAGTGCCTCTGCACATGGAATGAAGGCAAATGCCTCAGCTGTGGGAGACAGATTTCCAAACATGATGTGTGGCAAGAGCTTAGTTACCTTCTTCCAGCTTGGAAAAAGAATGTGAGAGCGACTGTACATCTTCTCTAGGAATTTTGTACGCCAAGATAGAAGCAAAACTGAAACAAACAAACAAACCAAAATTAGCTTCAGGTAAAATAAAGCAAAAATATGAATATCCAAGTGAACAATTTTAAATTATTTCCTAAAGACTACTCCAGACATTTTGACGAGTCTGCATCATACAGGAAACCAGGGCTGATCCAGCCCCAGAGGAGCAGTGGTTTTATAACCTGCCCGAGAGCAACCTGGTCAGGGTGCTTCAGCTGAAACTCACCTGAGACTGCTCTGGGGTTTTTACGCCCTTCAGCTGAGATTCAACCATTTATGTCCTACCTATAAACTCACAAACAAAAACCCCTAGCTGGGGCCTCTTAAACGATGAAGTTTTGCCTTTCACAAGAGCTCAGAGAGAGGTCGCTGGGTTTCCCGGGACTCTGCCACACCCAGCGGTTCCTGCAACCCGCGCTCCAGAACAGGGACCTGCCTTACCCTGCACATTGGCTTCTGAAGAACAACCTCTCCTCCAAATCTCCCCCATGGGAGGGATGTGCCTTACGCAATGCCTGCAGTGCCCTTTCAGATGTTCTCACCCGTGGTCACCAGAAATTCAACGCTGCTGAGGAACCAACCGACTCACCCTCAAACCCAAGGCACCCACAGAAAACGTTCAATTAAGTGTTTCCAGCTAAGGGCGGGGATTCAGTGACTCAGAATTTACCCCGTTTCCAGTGTAACGGAGAAGGAAGGCATCACACAACAGCTATGCAGAAGTCTAGTTTTGTTTCTACACATTTGCACACATGGCTCAGACATGCGGCCCTGGGCAGCGGCACAGGCACTTTGGGTTTGCTGACTTGCAAAACACTTCCCTTTTTTTTTTTTTTATTCTTTTATTTTTTAAAGCTATATGTGAATATTTTTTGTTAATGTTAGTGCTATGGCATTCCTTACTCAGTACTGAGGAGCCACTGAGAAATCAGAGGCTTGTATTAATCAGAATGTTCTCTGTGTATTTGTTAAACATTACCTTTCCTGGCGATTTGCATTTGGGAAGATGTGCAGAATCTGCCTCTGCAGATACTCCACCTGCTGTACATCTGCTGTTTCCTTTAATTTCATTTCCAAGAAGTATCCTCTGCCAAATTTACTCTTCAGGTGTTGAACAGTGCCTATACACCTACCAATTGCAGAGAGAGAAAAGATGCTGCACACTTTACACCACACTCAAAAAGCAGTCTAACTTCTAACAGCCCCTTTCCACATGTTTAATTTTGCTCCAGATTTAGACAAAAAGAAGCTGTCCACCGACATTTTCAAAGCAACGGGATCCAGACGGCAGCTGTCCCATCCTGCCCCGCCAGCGGTACCTGAGCTGCCCGGCCACCAGGATGGCCACGCGGTCACACACAGCATCTGCCTCCTCCATGTAGTGCGTGGTCAGAATAGCTGCTCGCTCCTTGTTTTTAAAGGCTGCTCGAATTGCCCGCCTGCAAGACAGGAAAAAATAAATCCCCAACCAGAACACAATTGAAGCAACAGCAAAACATCTTTGTGCATAAAATGTTGGGAAGATACTGTTAAGGGAATCATTGAATAATGCTGCTGTAAAAGAACCAAATTCAGTCTTTGTTTCCTTCTGGTTTCTGAAGGTTTTTCAACCGCCCTGGTCAAAGACACCAGGATGTCAGTATTCTGCAGAGATCCGCACAGGCAGACTGTCCCAACACCAACACTTGTGTGTTGCATATTGGATATCTTCTCTCCCACTACCTGCATGGTGACTTCCAGCAGCCGCGGGGCCGGTTTGTGGGCTAAAGGCGGACTGTCAGACTGAGCTCCCTTGTGTTTGGCATGGGCCAGGAAACCTTGGATTAGCAGGAAAAGAGAACTGTGATGCTCAAACACAAACCCTTTTATTTTATGGATCAGTGCTCTGCCCACAGCAACAATTAAACACCTGGATTTTTCAGAAAGATGACTCAAGTCTCACACTTCTTGTGTTCTTTTACTTTGGAGATTTCTTTCTCCCAGCTTCCAAGCTCTCCATCTCCGAGCCGTGCCAGGAGAGGCCCCAGCGGAGCGCATCCTGCACGCGGGCAGCGCCGATCCCTGCCCGTGGCTCTCCCGAGCACCAGCCACGGTCGGGCTCTTTCCCGAGCGGAGAGGAGCGGCAGCACGGCACTCACCACATGTGCTGCTTGGCTTTGGGGTCCATGCCGGTGGAAGGCTCGTCCAGCAGCGTTACCCGCGGGCTGCCCAGCATGCTCAGGGCGAAGCACAGCTGAAGGGAAGGCAAAGGGAAAAGGGTTATGACTCCACGCCTCCTGCAGGCAGCTGCCACAGCAGCTGTAGAAGCTCTTCCATACCTTGCGCTTCAGCCCCACTCCCAGCTTCTTTGTTGTCTTCTGCAGGTGGTCTTTTAAATCCAGGGCACTTGAGATGCTGCGGAAGGAGAACTGCAGATGAAAAGCCCACGTAACACAGAGAACGATGGTTCAGCTTTTTTCTTGTCACACCGTATGCAAACGGTCCCATTTAAAGAACTAAATTACAAATATTTGTACAAAAAAAGCAAAGCAATCAGCAGCATCAGAGCTGGGCATTTCCATCAGTCACCCACCCCGCGTCCCAGAGGAGCCCCCGGGGACAACCCAGACGTGGCTCCGAGCCCTGGGCTCCCTGTCCTCACAGCCCCTGCCCAGGTTGTCCCTGGCACTTCAGAGCTTTTAAAAAGTAATAATAAAAAATATAAATTCCAATCAAATTTTGTGTGGCTGAATCTTTATCTCCTAAGCTACAAACTTAACACTTGCTGAATTTGCTGAAACGATCCGACCATTAACTTCAACAACAACAACAAAAAAAAAACATGTTAGGAAAAGTGGAAAAAAAAAACAGTTAAAAGCTCAAATGTTTCTAGAATAAACTGCTTACCGTTTTATAACTTCCTTAACATCGGTCTGACTCATTCCTTTGATAGCACCATAAATTTCAAAATGTTCCTGCAGTGTAATATCTGGCCAAAGTGGATTTGTTTGAGGACAGTACCCCACAAATTTAACTGAGTCATCATCGCTGTTCACTCCGGAAGAATAATCTCCCATCAGAACCTGCAGGAGAAGTTTAATAGCTTCAGTCGATAATATTATCAGGTTTAGAACCGGTTTTGTTAAAGTGTTAGCAAAGGACACTCAGGAAGGCCAGCAGTAATGACAAATATTAAACATAGATTCATCTTCTATTTGGTTTGTAGAAAGGATATACCTGCCCACTGGTTGGCTCAACCTCTCCAACGAGCATGTTAATTAACGTGCTCTTCCCAGCTCCGTTGGGTCCTAATAATCCCAATATTTCTCCTAAAGACAGGACAACACACAGAACATTGCCTGTGAGGTCAGAAATTAATTCAAAAAAACCCAAGAGTCACTTTTGTAACTGAAACAGCTCAACAGCAAACAATCCAACTCAAACCTTTTCTCACGCAGAGGGAGACGTGCTTTGTTGCCACTTTCTTTATTCTCCTCCCCAGCAGAAACTCCTTCCTCTCGTCATACTCTTTGTGCAGGCTGCTGACCACGATCGCTGGCATCTAAGAGAGGAGGGAGCAGTGATGAAGCTGGGAACCATGTCCCCAGGGCCTGGGGTGGCTGCAGCCCCCAGTGGCTCCAGAAACCACTCAATTTGGGGTTTGGGGCTGCGCTGGGGCTGTGGCGTTACCTCCTCGCTGCCGGGGCTGCTCAGCGCTTCCTTCACCCGCAGTCTCTCTGCCTTCACGTCTTCATCTTCATTCTCGTCACGCGGGGCATCCGGGAGCTTCCACGTTTTGACTTTTGGGAAGCATTTTCTAAGGGGAAGAAAACACCACGATGCCCACGTGCAACATTCCGGTGGAACAAAGCTTTCTGAGAAATCAGTCCGGATTTGCTCTCCGAGTTGATACAGAATTTGCGCTTGCCAAACCTCGGAGTAACGTGTTTATGCCGCACACCTGAGAATCCCCAAAAGAGCAGAAAGAGCTGCCGATGATTGCAATTATGCCGTTTTTATGCTGATCTCTTTGCTAGAGTACCCACTCTCTGATCATGCAATGGGAAAGGAAGTTCACGCCTGCAAAGCAAGCAGCGGCTCTGCTTTGCTGGGGGCAAGTCACTGCCACCTCACTCGCCCACCTGCTGGTATGCACTTGCAGCCATTCTCCCACTTATGCGTTAACAGAAGAGGCATTAAAACCCCCATATTAACCTTATTTTTACATAGATTGTCCTTAAAATTCCTAATTCTGTACAGAGTTAACTTAAAAGGAAGTAAAAAACATATTTCTGCATTTTATTGACTGAATTTCAGGCAACTGAAGTTAAGAGAACAAATTCTTTAGACATTTGGGAGGGGGATATAATGCAACTATTTTATTTTCTGCAATATCCCCCATAGCTATACACTACATATGCTAGTTTAACCACCAGCATGATTTTTAAGAACTGCTTCTTTGGACTACTCCTTTTTAAAAGTCTACTCAACAGAGAAACTCACCTGAAAAATGGATCCTCTCTAAGTGTCCTCCCTCCGTTCTTCACCTCAAAACATCGCAGCAGGAAAAGCCACACGACACACTGCAAATAGGGCTAAAACAAAAAGAGCTAAAGTTTGTCAGAGCACTGCTAGCCCCCCACAAGGACAGAGAACCTACAGGTGACCCTATAGGTGGCCCCACCGGTGTGATGAATGACAAGAAGCACCAGCTCTTCACCACCAGAGAAATGCTGATGGTTCCGAGAAGATGAAATATATCCGTAAGTCCCTGCTTTAGCCACGAAGTGCTGGCAAGGAAGAGAAAAGTCTGCTTTGATTTAATGGCAATTGTTTGGTTTCTAGGAGAGAGATGGACTGTCCCCCGTTCTGGAGTTCCTCCTCCATCAGCATGGACTCCCATAGTAATCAGGGTTAATAGCAGCACTGTTAATAACACTACTGAAGCAGGAGATATTGAGTTGGTAGGTACAGCAAGTTTTACTCATACTGTTCCTGCTTCAATAGGTTGCAAAGCAGCACACTCCAGTGATGCTGAGCATTAGAGCAATTTTTATTAATACAGAAGCCTGAAAAGAAGGGGTCTTCCAGCAGGAGTTAGCAATTTTCTATCGCAAATATGGCAAATAATCATGCTTACAGCTATAACTGCTACCAGGAGTCTGTCCCATGGGTCATAGTATTCTCCATTCTTGCGTTTGTCTGTCCATGAGACCTGATAATGCAAAAAAAAAAAAACAAAAAAAAACAAAAAAAAAAAAACACAACACCCACGTTTAAGTAATTACCTACCAGAGACTGTGTATTGTATGTTGCACTTTACCCTGTGAGCTCTGCACAGATCCAGCTCAATGTGCCAAGCTAGCCCAGCCCCACAGGCTGAGCTTTGCTGTAGATATGTAATGGCAGACTTGTTTCTTTCCTCATGTTAAACCTGCAATGCTCTGCTTACAGGAAAAAGGTGACTTTTCACCAGCTGCTGCTATTCTTCGTGCATTACATGGCTACTGATGCTACTACGCAGGTAACAGCTGTCCCATGAATGTCATTAAAGGCGCCCACCCGATTCCAGCCCTTTAAAAGTGCTCTGGAGAGCATTTCCTTTTGCCCTTACCTTTATGAAACAAATCAGACAGCCAATAAGGGGATAGATGGGAATGAAGATGGAGAAGACATAATGCAGGGTGGTGGTTACTGTGTCAAAATCCAGAAAAAAGGCCACTTCAGTGACAACCGTACACAGCAAAGCCGCCTATAGGAAAAAAAAAAAGCACTCATTTTCATTCAGTTCTGACAAAAAGCATAAGTTATTTAATTTGAGGCACGTTTTAAAAACTTTTGTTATTTACTACATGGCAGTAATAAAGAGACATTGGTAAATGTTCCAACTTTCTGGTGCATTAAGGACACAGTTAAATGACCAGAAAGGCCGGGGTGGCTTTGCAGAGAACCTGTCTCCCCAGTTAACCAGAGCTGAGGTAAAGTTACTCACCACTGAGAATATAAATGACCAAAATTCTTTTGTATTTTGGACTTTTTTAAATGTGAAGGAGACCACGTAAGTGAACAGCACGACTGACGGGACATAGCCAATCAGGCAAAAAAGCTGCAAAGACAAGAAAGGTTTCTCAGGAAGTGCACAGTATGAACCCAGGCTCGACTGTTTTTGTATGAGGATCAACTGAGATTATTCGAGGTACGGAACTCTGGATACACCATATATCATTAAATATACAAATACATGCATAGGCAGGAACCCCCTTGCACGAAGCTCCATGTTTACTTTAAGATATTTCCTCTTGTTTTTTTGTTTTTTGTTTTTAAAAAACAAAACAAACAAAAACATAAAAAACAAACAAAAAAAACCCTACAGGCTCCCATAAATATCAACCTGAAACTTTTAACAAATATTAGGAATTCCAAGGTCAACTCTAGCATTTTTGCAACAATTATAACAAGGGATGGATGCACCAGTAACAAAATAGCCCTGCAGCACAATGGTCACATCCCAGACCTGATTAGTGCAGAGCTACCGATTCTGGGAAAGAAGCTGGGAAAATCCTATTCTTCCCAATTACAGCTGAGATCTCAGAGAAGCCAGCTCTGAATACAAAAGATAGGAAGACTTGTAGCCTCTTCAATTTATTCATACGCTGCGATTCATTGTGGAGCTGGTCTGTGATCAAAGTCACTGTAACCTTGTCATTAGCAGCGTGCTGATGCAAGCGGCGCAATTATCAAATGGCAGCAAACAGCGCAAAGCGAATTGAGCAAAGAATGACAGTGCAGTTCCTTGGAACGTCCTGGTATTTTAAAGCTCCATTTTATTCTGGTTCTGAATGACACCCTAAAATACTCGTTCTTTCCAGGGGAAGAAGCAGTTTTGTCTTTGGTGCAGTCAGGCTGGTGCCTCTGCACCAGGAGCCCTGAACAGGCATTTTCTGTGTATATTGGTTGGAAAAACTCTGCTGAACCACCTAATAAAAAATAAACACTTGTGGAAAATAACAGAACCAAGCCCTCGCATCCCTGTGTGCGCTCTGGTCCCCACCACACTCACCACAGCCATGAACTTGCCAACATAGAAATAGATGCCGTAGTGGAAGGCAAAGAGGCTGCCGATCATCAGGACAAGGATGGAGAAGAACAGCGGGAAGTCGACGACAGCTTGGCCCATCCAGTAAGCGGACGGATAAAGCCCTGCTATCTTCAGCTGTGTGTACGCTTTGATCTGCAACAGGAAAAGAAAACGCCCACGATAGGCATCTGCAGTGCTATGCAAGCGGGCTCCCATTTCTCACTGCAATTCACCACTTTCACATGGACGTGGTATCAGAATGTGGCACCCACTTACTGATGATTCGAGCTGCCACAGCAGCGTGACGCCTCTCCATGGAAAGCAAAAGGGCTTTTCTGAAATCTGCTCTACCCAATGCCGCCAACACCGGAGTCACCCCTGCTCTGCTCCGGCTGCCTTGTGCCTCGCAAGGCAAAGAACGCTATTTACAACACCATTGAAAATCTTTCCAAAAAACCCCAAGGCTTTTAAGATCTTGTGTGTCAAAGAATCCACACCCGGGAGTTTACCTTATGATTTTCTGCATTCTCCATAGCAAAATAGGGTGGCATTCCTGTAACAATGATTCCCAGCAGCACAGCTTCAAAATAGATCTCTAGTTTGAAAACAGTGTCTGGAAGATCCTGAAATAGAAATCAGATTTCTTCAATACTGGAACGTGCATTGTAAAAAAAATGCATTTATGATTGGAACACGACTGCAAGCGCTAACACGTACATCCTGCATTATCTTAAGAGCTCCTCAGGAGCAGCCCTGCTGCAGCCGCTGCTCACCTGGATGAAGGGGTTGCTCCAGATCTGAATGCTCTCACTTACGTTCAGAGTGCGCAGAAGTAGGTTGCTAACAATATTCATCAAAACTGGCACGGAATGCACCATGGTACTGTTGAATATGATTGTGAAAACATAATTCTGGAAAGAAAAGTATTTGTTATATTAATTAGCCTGCATGAAGGGTAACACCCTGAAAGGGCTCTCCTATGGGCTTAATTAAACCTGCACAATGGTAAAAATCTCTGCATGACAGAGGATGCTTTGCAGGAAGCTCTGTGCTGCTCAGGGTGGTTAGAACACAAAACCTAATTCAGTAAAACAGTCATGCTAATAGAGAACAAATTATTTGGAATAAATTCCCAAAATGTTTTATGCAACTGTTACACCGTGACAAATGATGCTCCAGCAAATTACAGTCTGAAAAACAAAATACACAAGGATCCGCACTCCTAAGTTCTTGCTAATGCATTTAAAAAACGGGCAAAAATGTCAATTAGCTCAGGACTGCACTGTCACACTGCTATTAACAGTTGCAACGAATAAAAAAGGGAACAAGAGATAGAGCTAGCATATTGCAAAGCATTTCCTTTGTTGAAGATTAAATACAACCCCAATGTTCAAATCGTCTTGACACTCCTTCGGTGACCATACTGAAATGAATACTTACAGTCCAAGACACTCATTTTTCTTTTCACATGAGAGCACCATGGAATTATACTTCTGTCAAATTGTGTAATTCAGCCAGTGCAAGTGAAAAATAAATTTATATGCCAGGTCTTTTGTGAAGTAAAATATTTTTCTTGGCTTTTTGCATGTTTGCGGGGAAAAAAGAGGAATAGAAGTTTTATTGACCTAGTATAATTATCATTATGAAAGAACGTTTATTTTGATAATATTTCCATTCTGTTACAAGTCCTCTTTGCAGGCCTCTTGCATAAGCAATATTATATGACATTATTTGGTTATATAATTCAATACTTTAGACATTTAAAAATTTGACCTTACTGAAAACAACCCACAGCTTCAATACATGGAGTGGTCCCCAAATATTCATACAAATAGCAGAGGTGAAATTTCAACCTTATCACCCTGAGTGAATGACCAGCATCGGCCTCATCAGGCTTGTCCTGAGTGTGCCTTTCAGGACAGAGCAACAAAACCGGTCCCTGGCCGGCTGCCCTGGGATAGGACTGAGCAGGTCCGTCTGTCTGTCTCTCACCTGTCTGGATTCAAGGTCGAACACATTTAAACCTGCACTGTGAGGTGCAGCTGAAACGTAGTCACTGTCGTTGAACATCTCCAACAGCACGCTCAGGCTCCCGAGAGAGCGGACAATGTCATCAATATCCGAGTCTGGTGAAAGACAGAAAGACAGACAGACAGACATCGCCAGCTTGCAGTATCTTACACAGAATTATCGATGTGTTTTCAAGTCAACACTGGTGCAGTTTTCTCACTGATCTAACCCCACAATGAACGACCACCCTCTCATTACACGTGCCCGCTAAAAAGAGTCTCCTGCTGTTCTGAGCACCACAAATGTTTTTATTTCTGCTTCCCGCTCGACAGTCTCCCCAGAACTCGAGAAACACTTGGTTATATTATACAATTAAGTCGTACAGGCCAAATGCAACAGTTGGAAGCAGAGGTGCCACAGAATATCATCAGGTTACCCAATGTTTCAGCTGTACGGAGAATTAGCTAATGACAGAAATCAGAGGCACTTTGATGCAGTATCTGGAGGATTGAAGGTGTATTACGTCCAAATGCCTAAAAGCTCAAAAAGATGTTTATTTCTACTGCCCGGATTGCTGCTACCCACTTTTCAAACATTTCAAGTTGAAACAGAAAGGAATTTTACGAAGTGCTTTGTAGCAGGATTTTAACGTCAATTCATCTAAGCATCTCTCTGCCCAACTCCTTCACACGGATCACCTTTGTGTCCCTGAAATAGCGAGCACAGGCATGGCAGGAGGAGGAAGATCTCTGAAGGGAACCCTACGACGCGGAGGATTCTCACTCTCTACTGTGTCTGGCCACTTGCAAACCCTTCATTTGGATTCATTTCAGGGAAAGCCATTCCGAACCCCAGAAGTTGCAGCCACCGCCTTTCCCCACATCCTGCACCGTGCCTTTCCCCGCCCCAGCAGCCGGCCCTGCAGAGCCTCTTCCCTCCCCTACCTGTGGAGTTCTGCAGCAGCAGCCGGCTCCTGTACTTGTGATATTCCTCTCCGGGCTTCAGCAAGTACAAATCTGGGGAGAGTCTGATAGGAGCTATTGAGTTCTTGATGTAGTGGTGTGTGAGAAACAATAAAATCTGAACTACAAGGAAAATCAGGAAAAGCAACAACCTGAAAGAAAAGGTTCAGTTTTATTAAAATTCAGAAACGCAGGCCCAGTTTATGTGCATGTTAGTTAAAACAACATCTCCCTCACCCCAAAATGCAGCTATTCAACAGTAATGGATAGCCTCATACTTGTTTATATACATGTTTCTTATACGTGTTTAAATGTAACTACAAAAAATAATTAAATTGCATCCTGCCGCTTCTCTGGTGTCGTTCCAACAGGCTGTGAGGATTTTGTAGACAGATCAGAAAGCCCCAATACTTACATAACTCTGACACATTTATTTTCCCGCCTGAGACTAAGGAAGTGAACTTTGGCTATGGTGGAGACCTGCTTCTTCCACAGGGCTGCCTGGCTCATCGGAGGTGACCTGGTCTCTGAGAGCACCAGGAGGCTCTGCTCCATGTCATCGAGAGACTTCGTATCCGCTTCCTCCTGCGCTTGCTGGGAATTAAACACGCTGTAATCTGGAACAGAAGAGTAAAACGGTACCGATGGGACCGCTCTGACAGAGCTGCGCAGTTTGAGATCGGAGGGCTGGAAGAAGCTCAGCGGCCACCGATTCCTTGCCCCTGCTGTTGGGAAACCACCTCGTCCCTCCCCGGGCTCTCAGTTTAGCCCCAAGTTCAATGACACCAATGCACCCCAAAGCTCTGAATCGCACGCAGCTCAGACACTTAAGGCAGATGATAGAAACTTCTGCCATGGGGAGAACAAAATTAATAGCCTACAAGCACTCAAATGGTGCTGCCTTGCCCCAGTTTCACTCCGTTAACCTAGGCATGTGCCTGTATTATTCAGCATCAGCATACTCAGCTGTTAAACCTCCTCACACCCACTCAAAAACTTTGCGGCGTGGATAGTTTACTACTCTGTATCACAAAAAACTCTAAAAAGATAAATCTAGCTTAAACCGTTCCCAGCCAGCATCAGAACTGATCAGCTCTGGAGTAATAGTCTGAGGTCCCAACTGTTCACTTGAATTAAAAGTAAATTTAAAGGAGGGGGAGAAAGACAAGCTCAGCTTCAGCCTTAGGTGCAAGCTACCAATATTACTGCTCACCTAGAAGGCTGAAAATAAATTTCATATTGTGCATTTACAATTTCTTGAAAGTAAGCTCCATTAGGTAAATAAAGCACATTATAAAATGATAGACGTAAACAGTACAGCTGTGAAGCAAAGAAGTTAGATGTAAGTACACTGCATGAAAATTTAATCACTGCAAAGACAGACAGTAAAAAGCTTTTCCCCCGATCCTCCCGGAATTTCTCCCCACCCAGCTCACTGCTTTATTCTTCCAGATAAATATTGCAAACTCCTGGGATAACGCGAGGCCTGAGGTGCCCCGTGCTGCTGGCCACAGCGCTCTGTGAGGGGGTTTTTAATTCTTACCTCCAGAGCAAACCTCCTTCTAGCAGTGACGTGGCACAGCCACATCTATGCTAACTCACACTAAACCAGATACGAGGGAGAACAGGAAAACGCCGCGGGCTGTCCCACCTGCTTGATCGATTTCTGCCTCAACTTCCAGCTTCAGATAGACATCCTCCAACGTCGTCATGGAAACGCCGTAAGTAATTACGCCCAAATGGGAGTGAGTGTCAAGATCAGAAAACAAGCCTGGAGATAGAAGTGAAGCACACTGGTTGCTCCGAGACAGGATTACATCATCTTCCCGAGAGATCTTCAAGCAAGCCAGAAGCACTCTGCATCTCTGAAGCCGTCAGCAGGTAGCGCATAGATGTGGCTACCTCATCTTGAAGGCACAGGTCATGGCATGAGAACCAACGTGGGGATAAGCTTGTTTCAGCACAGCACTTTTCAACCTATTTGGTCAGGTACGGAAAATGCGGCTGGTGTGAAAACCACACCAGCATCCTCTTGAGCTCAGCACTGCCTCCCAGCTGGCTCTGAGAGCCCCTCTCCTGGGCACGCCACTGCAGGACCGCTCGTCCCACCTAGATCCGCACCCAGGCACAAAGAAATTTTTTAAAAAGGCCACTGAATAACTGCACATCCAAAAAATCAGAAAAAAAAAAAGTCACCCAGATCTGTAAAGCCAGCTTAATTAGGCAGGAGGTCCTGGATGACATGCATAGCTTAGAGACCAGAATTACGTTCAGAGAGAGAGTGCTTATTAGCACCTCAGGGTAACAAACACCATCAGGCTCTTGCCAGTGCTATGAAGCGAAGCACTCAACAAAACGAGGAGCTCCGGAGCCAACGTCATACAGCAGGGAAACACAAACACATAAAATGGGAAGAGCCGCTGGACACCCGACAACACTCGCCAGATCTCCCCAGTTGCTTCTGTCTCTGTGGCGGAGGCACATCCTAACCTTGGCTTCTCCTTAAAATAGTTTGGGGGAAATTGATTCAATCTTGCAAAAAGATGCTTGTTTTTCAAAAATATGCACAGTGACTGCTAAAAAAACTAAAGCTAATAAATTATTAACTGGTTAAATGCAATGGGAAAAGGGCATTTATGAAATATGAGCATTTACATCCGTATTGATTCCCCCTTGGCTTTTCACATAGCAAAAAGGACACCCTGTTTCTTCCATTTTCTGCTGGGAGATGAACAAGGAGCGCCGTGTACAATTAAAATCAGATAATTGCTGCCATCTAGTGAAACTAACACATTTGTTCCACTCTCTCTCTCACCAGTGAATTTCAACACAGGGACACAACGCTCTTTGTGGCTCACAACAAGGGGGATTATTGTAGGACTTCCCGGCTTCCTGCTGGAGGCCAGCCCTGTTCATTGAAATGTTCTGCAGTAAGAGGATGCCTGTGCTGGACAACGGGACCCTTGGACAACAGGATCTCTTCATGTTTCTGCTACAGGCATCTCCCCAGTGTCTGCTGTTGGGTACCCCTTAACATAGCACAGCCCCCTTGAGGAACACAACAAGGTCCTCACTTGCCTGAGAAACAGACAAGAACTAAAGCAAAGACCTTGCTCACTGATCTTGAGCCAAACCACAGCCAAGCAATGAGTGCATATAAACACACAAACGCAGAAATGACAATTTCACAAGTACTGCAGGCTACAGCCACGCTCAATGGATGTCCCTTCGCTGGCCACTCCACCCTGCCCCAATACCTGCGAACTTGTCCATGTCCTTGAGCGGCAGGGTGTACACCAGCTGCTGGTCGTTCTCCTGGAGCAGGCTGGCTGCGGGTATGTGCTGTCTGATCAGCGAGGTTGTAGCTTCCGTGTTGCAATAGGCATCGATGTGCATGCTATGAAAACACACAACAAGAAGCTGGTTTTTAAAAGTTAGCTTTTGTCCTGATGCCCGTATCAGAAGTATTAGCCTGCAGAGCACCAAGCATTTAGAAGATGATAAAAGGGTCCTTCTTGGGATGGGGGTGCTGTCTTACTGACTGGCACAGAAAACAAAGATAGACAATGTCACGTAGCAGAAATCACACAAAAAGAATACCTCAAGCGGTAGCCAATTCCCCATTTGCTTTTCAGAAAGAGAGAAGATCCAAGGCATTTTAACATCCCCTGAGAAATCACGGCTTTACGATCTAGAGACAAAAGCGAGAAGGCCCTTTGAGTGAGAAGAGCCAAGCGGCTCCAAAGCCCAGCTACACCCCACAGGTAAGGGGGCTCGCCCCGGCTGCAGGAGCACCACCTGCAGCTCAGGAACACAACTGCCACCCTCGGATGGGGCCGCGGCAGGGCTCACCAGCGAGGATATCCGCCTCGTCCATGAAGTGAGTACTGAAAACCGTCACACAGTTCGCTTTTCTGTTTTTCAGGAGGTTCCAGACGATGTGCCGCGAGCACGGATCCATGCCTGCAGTCGGCTCATCCAGCAGCAAAACCTTTGTGCAAAAGGAGAAGCGTTTGCAAAACCATACCCACGTGCAAGGCGCTGCCCTCAGGAAATCCTATCTAAATGACAGACACAGGCTTTTTGGTTTGAAGCCCATTAGTTAGTTGCCCAAAACACACAGGAGACATCCTATCTTCACTATGTTTTGAATAAACTTATCTCCTGTTGTGACAAGTGGAAAAAATCATACAGTAAGGTAATGCCATAGTCTGATTTATTCTTTTTCCAAGTACAATTACATTTAGCTATGTATTGACTCTGTCTATTAAAAGGATGGTTAAATATAAGCACATGCTTTTAAAATCCCTGTGAACTGTCAGACATATCATTTTTAAATACATATCTAAAAGCAGCTCCAATTCTTACATGGTAGAAATAACAGATCTGTAACACAAGAGAGCTCTGTGGTCCCGCTCCCTCTCCAACGGCTTGCACAGCTTGCAAGGAAAGTCTTGCTCAGTTTCACTGTTAGGGACTAAACATTACCTGCCAGGACTAATATAAAACTTCTCAGCTATTTATTTTGTAAAGAGATCAAATCCATAGCTACTGCCATCACCTAAGGCATTAACATCTTCAAGCATGGAGGCTGGGCTATTGAAATTACTTGTTGTTTAAACCAAAAATAAGGTGAAATAAGGTGAAAAACCAAAAATAAGGTGGCCTGCATCTTACATATTATTAAATGCATGAGTTGGTTTTGACAAGAGACATCACCACTTAGATGTGTTAGTGACACAAAGCTGGGAACGCTTCTGTCACCCTCACCTTTGGGTTCCCAAGAACAGCAACTCCAACCGACAGCCGCCTCTTCTGCCCCCCACTCAGCTTTTTAGCTTGATTGTCCCTGATAGGCTGCATATCCAAATCCAGCAACACCTTCTGCACCTTGAAACATCAGAAACAGATTTATTATTTAAAAAATAAAAAGGTTATTTTTTAAACCATACTGCAATTTTTAGCATTCAAATTAATGCTAGGATTTAAATGTTTCATGTGCATTTTGGTTTCCTAGGAAAAAATTAATAGTTCATCCTTGTAAAAGTATCTGTCCATACTCTGCCTGCTGCACTGTTAAGTAATATTCCCCTGCAAACCTGTCTTCAGGAAGCACCTGTGCAATGTAGAGGTATAGTGCTGTACAGGTTAAAAATGAACATATAATACAGTATTCGTGACTCACCTCTTGGATCAAGTCATTCTGAGGTATTCCTTTAATCGCAGCGAACAGAGAGAGATTCTCCTCCACAGTTAATATATCGAAGTGGATATCGGACTGAGGGCACACGCCCGCTATTCGCCGCACTTCAAGCATTTCATCAATTTCGGAGACTTTGTGCCCGTAGACGGAGACAAACCCTAAAAAAAGCCCAAATCAATCAACTGAAAGGTTTTTTTAGAACCAGCCAGAAGGTAGGCTGGGCAGCTAACGAGGGACATGAATTTCAATTGGGCTCTTTTAGACGTTATCCAGAGAAAAAGTTGGTGCATCTTGAAATAATTGGAAGGGATAACAGTTTTCAAGAGCAGGGTGGTCAAACCTTCCTGCACCGGGAAGCCTCACCGTCCGTCGGTGGACACAGCCCACAGAGGATGTTCATCAGCGTCGTCTTCCCGGTCCCACTGTGCCCGAGCAGAGCCGTGATCTGGCCTTCGTAGATGTCGAAGGACAAGTCTAGCCAACGGGGTGGACACAAGAGAGAGGAGAGGTTGGCGGTGCGCTCGTGGCACCCGGAGCCAGCTCGTGCCGGAGAGATGAGTTCAAATACCGACATATGGGGTATGCATTCGCGCTCCGCTGGGAGGACGCCCGATGGGGTGCCTTCGCATGGGGCTTTGCGCCACGGGGAAGCGAGATGAGCGCAGCGGGAAGGTGGGGCAGGGAGGGTCGCACCACGTAACGACAAGGGCGGAGGAGCAGTAGTGGGGATGGTGTCACCAGCTTTCTTTAGTGAGGGCAGGGCTCCTCTCCCGGGGTACCACTTTATGCGAGATGACTGCCAAAGCGGTGAGAGAAGACGCACACATGCGCTTCTGGCATTCATGCTCCAAGTCCCGCCCCAGTAAAAGAAACCAAAAAGCCCAAACTGAAACACAAAAAGATCACTCAACAATCCAGCTATTACTCCTCTGCATCTGATAAGCAGCTTAAAAGCTAAAATGTTCTTACTTCTGAGAGCCTCCACAGTTTCCCCCTTTTTCCTGAATGTTTTCTGAACACAGCTGATTCTGAAAGAAGACACGTCATTTTATAAGCTATTTTAGGATCTTTATATGTCACTTTGAATGATCAACACTCTGCAACAGTCACAGCAAGACGACCATGCTAAAGTGGCACAAAACACTTCTAAGAGCCATAAAGGCAATGCAAGAGACAGGACATCTTGTCACAGAACTTAATCCCTCTCCACCCTGGTATCAGAAAACTTTTCTTGCTGCCTTCCTAGGTATTTCCTATGATGACAGCCTGAATTACTTCAAGTCTGTTTTTTTTTCACACAGCAGAACAATGCACTAGAGACTTCCCAAGTTAGAGAAGGGCACAGCTACTCCCCAGTAATTTCACAGACTGACAGAAGATTCAACAGACACAATCTGGAAAAGAGGTATGAGTACAACAGACTACAAAGACATGGTTACTGGCAGTTCTCCATCAAAATTAAGCAAAAGAAAGCAGGTATCTGTCTCTCCGAGAGGTAAAACCCTTCCTTCCAGCCCCACTGCTTTTCAAAAAGAAAAAAAAAAAAACAAACAAACCACAAAACACCAGCACCAAACCCAACCGCCAGTTTACCTGAAGGCACAATGTGAAGTATGGGTTTTGGAAGCCTGGCCACCTTGCAGATGAGGTCAGGGTGGAAATTACCAGTATGAAGAATGAGGTGGGGAACAGGGTATGAAAGACAACAAAACCTGTACGTGTGAAGATGACAAGACAACGGCAGAACGATGGGGAGCTGGTGGAGGGATGCTATGGAAAGAGTCCAGGGAGGATGAATAAGGCAAAAAACAACCATATTGTCCTCATTGGAACATTTCTGTTAAAACTGGACCCCTCAACCTATAGCAGACACCCAAAGAGACATGGACAACACGGACAACACGAGACTAGTTCTGGTCACTAAGCTCAAATACTTATTTGAGACTAATGGAGCCAACCAAGAGGAGTGAAAACAGCATTTCTCAGCTCACATGAGGCTATGCTATCGGACAATCATGAAAACAAGGACTAAAGAAAAGATTCTGAAAATGCTATCTGAGAAATGCTAAAAATACACGACAGTCCAGCTGCAAGACAACAGGCGACGCAAAATGAAGAGTGAAAGATGAGACCAAGCACATCTATTTTTCAGTTTTGTTTTACTCTCTTGCATATGCTGCTGAGTAAAACCACCGTGAAGTTCCCCTCTGGTCTACGGAGAACTCAACAGCCTTCGCATAAACCTAGAATTCGTCTCTCTCTCCTCAAACGTGCGTTACCAGAAAATAAACTCTCCCAGCAGAGTAGGCGTTGCAGCATCTGCAATCACTTACGCCTCTCGTGGCCTCAGTGAGGCTGAAGGAATGGAAAACCAGCCGTTTTTGAGAGGACTCCAGCTGAAGGAATACAATACACAAACAAACCCTTTCTTTAAGCCCAGTGATTTACCCTTGGAGAGCATCCATGTAGCTGATGGTGGGGCTTCACTGAATATGGAAACTAGCTGTGCCGTGTGTGTGGAGAACTCTCTGCAATGCATACCATATGCTATTTGAATCAGCAGATTAGAGAAACAGAAGTTATTTTCAAAATTATACATTAAATGTCGGGGACTCAGGTGATCTGATAAACTGCACGCGGGGCAGGGCAGGAATCATACCTGATGGCTTCCTTCCCCTGAAATTCGGAAGGCACAGGTTCAACCATCTCACCGCAACTTAAATTGCCATTGATGCTGCTCTCGTACAATTCCTTGTAATTTTTTCTGTGCTTTGACCAAAACGAGGGCTTCACAAAGAAAAATGATGATCGGCGTAGTCCAAACTCCCCTAGGTAATACAGGAAAAAAGAAAACTTCTTAACTGTAACTGTAGATATTCCTCAGCTTTTGGGTTTTGGCTATAAAAGCTATGAGCTATCCTGCTAAAAGTTTAGGAGCCAGTCCACATCTCCATTCTGGAGGGACTTCGCAGCCAAGTTTACATTATCTGTATTTAAGCCATCGTTCCCATCAGTGCTGCTAGCAGGTTCTGCTTTTGTTAAGTATTTAAATATATGTGCCAATCTCTTTTTATCTGAGGAAAAATCTCCAGTGCTGAAGGAATGGGGACTGGACTACATGCAATAGAAAGCAATGGAGATCACAGGCAAAGGCGGCTGAAAGGCTTAACCCAGGCATTAGTCGTGAGATTAACAACTTCATTCTACATCTCACATTCAACTACTGCTGGCACAAGGAAAGGTCTGGAACAGGCAAAGTGGTCTTTAACTTTTTACCCCGTAAGAACAAACTGCAGAGGCTGACACCCTAGCTAATCCAGTAAGGAAGCCTTTTAGAAAGATGGAGACAGAGTTTAGCTGACATACCTAAAGACCATCAATTCTAAGCCCTCCTCCCTTCTCACAGCTTTAACAGAATACAAACTGTTTCAGCTAAAAGTATCCCGAGCCACAGTTTAAACTACATTCGCACAGATCAGCACCACCTCCTTTCTCCACAGCCAAAATCAAGTCAAACACTGCATGCCGAGGGGCAGCGCTGGCAAAGCCTGGCGGGCAGGAGGCAAGGACCCAGGCGTCCCCACCCAGCTCCACCAGCGCTTTCAGCCGGGGGCTCTGGACTTCAGGAATTTGTGCCATTAGCACAGTTCAGCTCAATTTCTCTTGTGAACATACCTGGAACAACCTGATCAAGGTAGACAGCTACAAGCAGATAAAATATGCTATCCAGCACCAATAAAATAAGTGAGATAAAGAGCGGGTAAGGACCATGATTTAGATTTGAAAATCTTGCACCATCTTCATAATCTTCTAGATGCATGACCTGCCAAAAAACACGGACAGACTGAGATGTTACACACCTGCACCGTACCAGCTCGGCAAGGCATGCCAGCATGGTGCAAAACGTAGCAACAGAAAACAATTAAAAAGTGACCAAGATCACAGCAACAAACACAAAGAATAAAGTCACTTGACGGTGCACTGTATTTTACTTGATGTTAAAATTGCCATGGGAAGCTATTAAGACATGCATTTTTCCCCACCATCTGTTTATTAAAAAGAAGTTGAACTATTTAAGAATATGTCTATCACTACCTATTAGGAAATGATGCAAGAGAATTGGCCGCTACGAAGATGTGGTCTAAGAGAAGGTTGTTTACCTGCGCGACACCAATCAAGAAGCTGCACTGGCACAAGGGGCTGAGAACCCACACGAAAGACTTGGGGAAATCTTCCAGCAGGACAATATTCAGGCCCACGAAGCCAAAAGCCAGCGTCGCCAAGAACTCAACTATACCCACGTGCTTTGATTTTTTAAATAGAGGTGTCAGCATAAGCGCAAAGAATACCTAACAACNAAAGGAAGAGCAATACGTTACAGGAATAAATAAATACAGAGTATAGAAAATGAAATTAGAAAGACCAGGGCTTCATTTTGCCTCTGCTAATCAAATCTTTTTCCTGGTACAGTCACTGCAACATTCACCCAAGATCCTTTAAAAACAAACCATCACGAGCAACCGATTTCCCAAAGGTGCCAGGTGACAGCACAGAAAAGCACCAAGGAGCCGTACCGCTGAGTGCGCGTGTACATCCCAGTTAGTAAACCCTTTTTTTAAGTGTCAGACCGTGAACAAATATTTTTGCATTGGTTGCTTATGAACTTAGACAAGCAATTTGTTGTATAACTTAATTCTCTGACCTGTAATTAGGGCTTTAATGTTACGCTGTATAATAACAGCAAATGTTTAGAAGAGGGCATGGCTTTGGAGCCCAGAACAGCGCTGCACAGATGGTGTTTCCAGCTCAAAGACATGCAGACTGAACTGAAATCCCTCAGCATGGGAAGGCATTTCTCCTAGCCCCGGTTGAGACCTGTACCGGAGTGGTTTTGGGACAGGGGATGGGGACAGGTCACTGTTTTGTCCTGGGGAAGCGACATTTGTTCCAGATTGTTTAGTAGAGAGAGCAAGGTCAGATGGGAAAAATCCTGTGGATGGGATGACTGAATTCAGCAGGACCAGGAGTACTTACTGAGGAGATGCCATACAGGAAAAAAAGGAGAAATATCACAAAGGCGCTGCTCTGGGGAAAGAGCGAGGAGGCCGTCGCAATGACCGCCATGAGAATGGACATGACGAAGATCAGGCTCGTGTAGAGAAGCACCCAAGAAAGCCTACGAGCAAAAGGGGAAAAGGAGAGAAAGCAACGAGTGAATTCACGGCCTGAACTCCTCACACGCAAAACCAGCTAAAACTACAATTCTGCCATATTCCAGGCAGCTGCACCACAGGACAGGCTTGTGACAAAACAAGAGTCCCTAAATGAAAAGAAAGCAGTCTTGTAAATATCCCTGTAACTGTTCTGAGCACCAGAGCACCCACATCAGCACCTGCCGCATCCAAAAGAAGAACAATCAGATGATTCATGATTTTTGTTTTTGAACTTGCATAATTAATTTCCTAGTTTAACCAAAAGAGGGTAACTGAGCAGTAGGTTTCAATAATTAAAGGAATTCTATTTAAAATTTAACACACTAGTCATTCCAGTAGCTGAGCCGGGTAATAAAATCCTTTCCTTTTTAAAAGCAGTGTTGTAAGCCTGTGAGCAACTCTGACCTCAGCAAACAGATGCAGTTTGTGCACAGGCAGTAAAAATGACACATTTCCTCCCAAACACGTTTCTGATTTTTTTTCGGCGGCCTACAGAAGCTGCATTACCAGATCACTCCCACTTCACGCTGGCATTCCCTGAAGCAGAAGGGTAAAACAATTTGCTCAAGACCCACAACGCTCAGCAGCGCCGCATGCGGCGAGGTACCTGGGCAGCGCAGGACAGCCGCAAAGGATCCGACCCGCTGGAAATGAGGTTTGTCAGCAAGGACGCACCGCAGCTGAACAGAACCAAACGTCGGGAAAGGGCTTTGGTACAGAAACACAACCGAAGCAGCCAGGAAAAAAAGCCAGCTGCAGCTGGCTGCTACGGTGCAGCAGGGCAAGATGCTAAAACGCTGCAGGCAACTGCTGCGAAGCACAAAGCTAACCCATTTTATCACTACAATTAGCAATGTTTTTGAATTAGTACATTCTCTTATTTGGGAAAAAAAAACAACAAAGCCAACTGCTTTATACTACATGGGACAATTGCCATTCCAGTAAGAAAGCAAATTAAAACTTGTTGTTTAGACTGCTCTGGGTGTCACATTAAAATTATAGCGTTAGATTGGCTTAATTACGTGTTGGGGAAATGCTGCTGACGGGCTCTGAAGAAAGACTGCGTGTTACCTGTTGATCCTCCAGGAAAGGAGTTACTGAGCCAAATAACGATAAAAGCACACTACGATAAAAAGCATATTACATAAAAACACCATGCAGCAACTCAATTAATCCCTCCACATCTGGCGCAACTTGGTATTTATAAATACAGCAGTGTTACTCTGGTATTTGTTTACTAAAACATTCCTATTTTTCTGACACTGTACCTCTAAGTCAGACTTATCAGAACACCTCACGTTTAGGCTGCTGCAATATTAATCTGATTAACTAAATACAATTAGTAAACTGAGGATAGGATAGCAGAGTTTTACTAGAAAGTGGTTTTTTTTATATTTCTTTAACGAATGGGCTATACCAAATACGTACCAAAAGGCAGTGTCGTGAAGTCCCAATATTTTTAAGAACTCCTTTAACTTCCTCTCCTTTTCTGCCACGATATGAATCGCCAAATAATACCCAAATGGTGAGAAAGCAATGACTAGGTAAATTAAAATGACCGCACGAGGAAAATTGTCGATTTCCACCACCGCCGCCTCTCCCATAACCACTGCTCTCGTCAGTTCGAGCTGCTCCCAAATGGACCGATTAGTCTTCAGCTGCGAGGGAAAGGAAGAGCTGTTCTCACGCCACGCTGGGCACAGCCCCGCTCCGAGGAGCTGCGCAGGTCTCAGCAGGCTGGGGCCGCTGCCGAGCCCCGCGTTAATGCCCACTCCAGCAGGCATCGGGCTCATCTGGACACAAGGATGAGTGTCTGTGTTATTCAGCTGGACAAGAATGTTTCTGTATAAAATATGGCAAAACACATGAAACAGCCTGCCAGCTCATCAGCTTCAAGCTAACTTTTGGTATGGCATCGTTCAGTCGATGTACAACATCGCGCTCAGACCCAAGGCAGCTAATGGATCCGAACCCCAATGGTTTCACCGTGTTATGTGTTTGGACTGACCTGTATAATTGCCGCATCGATGCAGGCTTGCAGGGCGGTAAATCCTGAGCTCCAGTACGTCACCGACTCACAGCCCTTCCGCAGGTTGGAGCAACTGGCTGCAGAACAAGCAAGGCATTTTAAAAAGCAAGACGGTGGACTTACAGATGCCCTAGCCCCAACATGAAGATGGTGCAGCTTGAGACCACACCTTCTAAGAGGTGGAAACAGATTCCAAAAAATAAAAAATAAAAAATTATATATATATGCACTCACACCATCAGGCCAACAAAGCAAAAAAAGGTCTGATTTTCCAGTTTGGAAAAATCTAGTTTTCCCCTTACGGAGTACACATAAGAGTGTGCATGTTTACCTCTTGATTCCGTATAAACAGAAGACATAGCCAATGAATCAGGAAACCTCAGCTGGTAGGACATGGCATCGTTGAACACGACACCCACGAAGTTGGAGGGTTTGAAAGCACTAGCCTCCTGCAGCTCCTCTTCGCTTAAATATTCTTCCGTGATGATGCCTGTGAAATGGAAGAAATTATCATGTTGATTTAGGTACCGTGCAGGAGGAAGAAAAACTGTGCAACACTGTTTATTTTAAAGAAAAGTCATGCTAATCATTAATGATTTATTTGGTTTGGGATATATATAGAACTGTATTTTTGTCCTAGTAAAGGAAGAATTTTCCTGAACGGGAACCTGCAGGACTGGCGCTCAGTACTGGGGTGGGCAATTCAAAGGGAAATGTGAATTTCCCTTCTGAAGGTCCCTGAGTCTTCTCCCTGGTCCTTCTTCCCCACCCCTCGTGCTCCAGCAGCTTCCCTGCCCCACTCCCCCACCGCCTGCCCGAGACGTTGGCCTCGGGTACCACCGCTCCTCGAGGAGGGCAGATTAGCTGGTGCGGAAAGCTGAAATAAGGCAACACGGCATTCTGCCACCGACTTAGCAGAGGACTCCAGCTCCCAAGCACAGCCGCAGTTTTTAAGGGAGACAGACTGTGAAGGCAGAAAGCAGGCGAGGATACCCATAACAAAAACGCAGGCATCAGGCTGTGCTCCTTCTCAGCGGTACCTTTGAAGTGCGAATACTACCAGGAAGAGAATCAAAGACACCAAACTAAAAATACATCAGAATGGTTTGGGATACATCAGTTCCCACTAGACATGTCAGCTGTGCGAAGCACTTTAAAAATATACATATATACACTTTTCAAAAGAAAAGGTGAGACAGTGTTAATTGGAATCATCGTTAAAAACAAAACAAAACAAAACAGGTTGTTTTGATAGCAGCAATGGGATAGAAAACTCAAGGTAAACTATCTGCAGAACAGCACCATCTCCTGAATTCGCACCGGGATGTCACAGACAGGTGCAATTAGCCCCAGAGCGGTTCAGGGGCTTTTTGCACTCTGCATTTGGGCCCTCTGAAAAACCCTTTTTGTAGCCATAAAACACCCATTGGTTGCAACAGGAGGATGGGAACCACTTCCAGGAGGCAGTGCCAGAACATTTGCCAACCAAGCAAAAACTGCTTTCACAGTCTGTTCTGTATCTGCAATGGAAAAGGAATGCCCTTTGTCTTATCACTAGTAGCAAGAGCAAGCTCCCTCTCTGAACACAAGCCACAGAGTGAGATATATCCAGAAAAACCAACTGCTTAGTGCAGAGTACCATCTTCGAAGTTATCGAAAGCCACCTTCTTCATGATTTCTCGTGCCATTCTGGTTGGCGGCGTGTAACCGACAACAAAATTCACCAGCATGGAGGTGTCCAGAGTACCGAGGTTGGTGTTGGAGACCTCGCCGTACTTCCTGTGCGGATGCATCATGCTCATCAGAATTAGCCAAAACAAGAAGAAGAGTGGGAAAAGGACCTCCTGTACAAAGAAGCAAAATAAAAACGAAAACTTCAAGGAGCAGCTGTAGAAACAAGAATTTCCAATAGTTTGTCCGAGTTACACAGAGCTTAGACAAGAGACTGTGGGTTTAATTACTTGATTGTAAAGTTCCCTGAATGTTCTCAAAAAGTTCCCTGAATGTTCTCAATGCAACAGTAATTTCAATGCCAAATCCTTCTCTGGCACGGAAGCAGGACTTTAATCGCATGCATTGGTAACTTGAGAAGTCATTTTAAGATACAAAGGGATAATTCTGCATGCTTCAAATATCAGCAAGCTTATGCTTCTTGGAAAGAAACAAAACAAACCATGAACCATTAAACAATTAGCCAAGCATTGTACTGTCTCTTGTTCACCTCAAAACTCGCCATACACATCACGTATGCATATGGCTAAACAGTTACAACAGAAGAATTTCTTGGAGATGTCTAGTCCCACTATCCTGGCCAGTTATGATCTCTAGGAAGGGTCCAAACATTTTTGAAAATGCAGCAAGATTGCAGTATTAATTCAAGGATATATTCTGGATAATGCCTTATATTCTTGGGACAAATTTCCAGCCAAAGGATCATGAAATACCTTATGAAAAAGCCTATTTCAAACCAAAATTCAGAGCAGACCTTGAAGCTTCAGAAATATTATAATAAAACCGAGCATTGCCCGCAGCTCAGGAGCCACTTCAGTGCAGCATAACCACAGACAGCAGTAAAGCAGCACTGCACTCACCTGAACGCTGCTTTTTTTAGTCCTGCATTTAACAAGGCAGTTCTTGAATAAGAGAGCTCTGGTTTGTCTCCATACTCCTGCTTCTCTTGGAGTATCTGGTGCCATTTTTCAAGTCTTATGAAACAAACAAAAACAAATCACCATGAAGTAACAAGATAATTTGAAAAGCAAAAGTCAGGCAGTTGCATCATTCAGTATCTCTAAAAATGCCCGCTAGTACGTGTGCTAGGTGCCTGTTACATCAGGAAATTGGTAGGACTCATTTACAATGAGAGAGCTGGGCAAATTGGCTGGGGGAGACCTTGGGATGCCCTCCGAGCAATCCTCCACCCAGAGGCAGGGTCAGCTCTATGCAAGCTCCCAAGACCCAACCCAGGCTTATTTTCATTTTATTACGTATAAATTAAAACCAAAAGTGTTTATCTCAGAACACAATTCTCGTGTCCAAGACAGGAGCTCAGGGCACCCAGCCAGACCGACACATCGAAAAACAAGAGACACCTCACCCCAGGCTAACCGCTCAATTTACCGCGAGCAACCCCTTTTACTTCTGGAGCAGATCCAGCACTACTTATTCTCCCAATTTACCTTTTCATTAGGCCAGCTGCATGCTACACTGGTGCTGAACAGAAGCTTTTCGAAAAAATAAAGACAACCTAACACGCTCTTCCCATTGCACCAGGATGCGCCCAGCAGGGAGGACGCAGCCGGTTCTGCCCCCAGCTTCACCACCAGCGTGCTGCCCGCACCCACGCAGGTCTCCACGTGGCCCGAAGGCTGAGCTGCTCCCAGCAGCTGTCACCACCACTTCCAGCTCCATGAGGCCCACCTGGGACAATGCCTACGAGCCACAGGTGAACAACTGCATCGTTTCTCAACGTTTCACCCAAAACAGAGTGCAGATTTTAAGAATTTATCTGTATTCCAGGCTTTTTAGTTACCAATGCTTATCCAAGAAGCAGACTCGCGTTTTTGGTGACCGCACACTGGGAGCAGCTCTGTAGCAGGACACGGTTGCTCTATTATCTTTTCGACAACACGTGTTTTAAGCTTCCTCCCTCAGCTGTATTTTAATATGGAAATCTATTTTTGGCGTACCGACCTCATCTAACTGAAGAAACACAGGAGGCTGCTCAGATGTCAGCAGCGCTGCTATCAGCTTAGCACAAAACTTTCCCAACAAGCAAACCGCTCATGCACAGACAGCGCTACTGGAGCGCACGTTTCGGTGAGTGTGGGAACACAGCGCGGGGGCCGAGCCAGCCGCCAGCCACCGCTCCCCCCACGCCCCCCCTCCTTGGGCTCAGCACATGCAGGCTGCAGTGGTGGGGTCCCGCGTGGGGCCGCAGCTCAAGGACCCACAGGAGACATGTTTGCACATCGCTGAAAATGATGCTTGGAAGAGGGCCCGCCTAATGCCTCCAGTGCTTCCAGCAGAAGCCCAGGGAATCTACTTGAAAAATTAGGATTTTTTCCTTTAATAAAAAAAATGAAATGCTTAAATACCAATTTATGCTAATAACTAATTCTCGTGGGAAAATGCATACAATACCTCTAGATATCTTCAACCACCAACTGATTCAAAATGGCAGCACAGAGTTTTAAAAACAATCCAAAAGAGCAGCTATCGCATACAGGTCATAAAAAACAAAGTGCTTCTTTCCTCTGCTCACAGCGCTCTGTTACGTGTCCAGACTTCCACTGTTTGCTCTCAGAAGCAGATTTCAAGAGCACTTACAAGAGGAGAAGCTCCGCTGAGGTCCCTGCTGAACACTACATGTCTGCATTAAAGCAGCAAACCCTTCCCTCAGTCCCACTTCACTATTTTAATGCAATACAGAAAACTGGCAAAGCTGATTTAATCAGATTCAATCACTAAGGCCATTTACTGCTTCTTTAATTATTTTGTATCCATCAATAAACAAAAAAACCCCACAACAATAACAATTCCACATCTTCACTGGAACACGTTCATATTTCAATTCACATCACTTAGGTTGGAGGGAGAGTCATTTCAAAAATGCTAATTCATTTCTTGGTACTACATCTGCCATCTCCAAACAAGCTGATGAAGCTACGTAATGCACTATTGAGAGTGCTGAGGAACTCGCACTTGAACGGTGAAGAACCACAGCTGGGTGAAAAAGCCTCCCAATGAACATATTCTCAACCTGCAAATGTCCCCAGCAATTTAGCCACTTCCCAATGATCTTGCACTGATAGTGTTCATCTTTGCACTGACTGTGTTCATCTTGCAGCTGAAACACAACTGTGTCTGGGCATCTCAATCACAGCAATCTCAAGGAAATTACTCTATTCGTACTTTAATTCCACACTGCAGATGCTGGTGCTTCTCATAGGGGAAAATGATGATCAGCTGATACTTAGGAAGGCTTTCCTCTCTTCCCTGGACATCAACCTCACAATTCTCTTTAGGGGTCAATCTACATGATCTACTGCTGCATGTCACATTCCCTTTTGTTTTCTCAGATGAAAAAGGGGAGGGGGGTGAGCCTCGGCCAACTGAGCTGTGGCTGGAAGAAAAAAAAGTATCAGTGAACAATACCTGCAGAAAGACAAGAAAATAAGGTTATCGATCTTGTTGAAAGAAGACAATAGCTTAAATGATACTTGAGAAAAACTCTGACATGCTTTTTACTGCTCTTAAATTATTTAAGCTAAATGCTTTATTTACGCATATTAAAAATAAAAAAAAAAAAGGTCTGAATTTCCTTCCTCATCCGAAGCCCAGGGGAACCAGCCGTTTCTCAGGCTGCCGACCACCAGGACGCCCAGCAATTGCCGAACACCTCTCCCCAAACTCGGCGCCCGAAGCAGCAGGGCAAGGCGCGAAGCGGCAGCGGCCCCGCTCCCCGCTCCCGGCCGGGGGGGCCCCTCGGCACCATCCCGCGGCCCCTTCCAGCGCCGGCTCCTTCGTATAGCAACCCGTAAATGCACGCTGATAAACAAACAACCCAAAGCATTCACTATACAGTAATGACGCGCACAGGTGCAACAAAACTCCTCCTCTTCCTTCCTTCCCCCCCCCCCTTT